>CM025607.2:16515902-16535797 GCA_014621495.2 Entosphenus tridentatus | reverse complement strand
TAGTTTGGGGGGAGTCTAATAAAAGTATTTAAACGTAAACTTAAAATTACTTTTTCCACTTGTTTTTTTGCGCGTGAAAATTGGTAAATCGGTGCGAGACCTTTTTTTAAAACTAAGGCAAAAGTTTCATAAATATCAAAATTAAGTTCATATCCAAATTCGCACAATTACTCAAATCGTGGCTGGTATGAATTTTAACGTGTTTGTTATTACATGTTTATTTCCCTCCCAGTATTAATAAAAACACAAATTTTAAGCAATTACCGATCAAACACCGTTCAATCAGCCACCACAAACGTAGCCCGACTCCGATCCACGCACGGTCAGCCCGCCTCGCCCCATCCCAACCGAGGTAAGCACCCCTACAATCAATGCATCCTTCTCCATAATGACAGTGCCCGGGCCATGCAATTCCGCACGTGTCCATGCGTGAGACCTGGTGCAACGAATCAAATCTGTCCCGCCTGTCCAATTAACCGCCTCTGTTCGTATCCTGGCTCCCGGGCTCCCACTTTCGCCGTGAGCCCCAGTGCAGTTGCGCTGCCTGAAAATCCCGCGCTAATGTCATCTTACATTTGTAAGGCGCGTTGCATTCGTAGATCCCAATGCACCACCGCGTGTTGAATTAGGTTGGAGGCTCATTTAGGTGCCTCTTTTTTTCCCTTTAGTAAGCGACAAACACGCATGGCGCTGCGGTTTTTTGGGTATCGTATTTCGTTTCGCATTTGAACTTAGGACTGATTAAACTCTAAGATTTAATTAATGCACGAGCATAATAGGCAATACGTTTCAATTACGCATTTTAATTCTGAAATAAGAATAATGTTTCCTTTAAAGGAAACGTCCTAATAAAGATTAAGATTAAATGCCATAATATAGATTAGGCTTTGCTTCCAATTAATCCAGCGATATATATTTTTTGCGATATTGCTCGTTCATTGTAAATGAATTACTATTTGAAACAGAAACCTTGCATTCACGATGTTTCAGTGCATTGGTAATTGGGAATTTACTTTTGGATGCAATTATTCAAATTGTGTATATGAAGCAAATGTAATTGCTTGATTTTTTTCATTCATGAAACGAATGCAATGAATTTAAACATATTGGAGGGTGGTATTGCAAATTGGAATGTCCATTTCATCAAGAATAGTATGGTTAGGTACCACGTAAATAAAGAAGTACATAAATTAATAAGAACATTACATGTATTCAATATGCCTTCATAAACATGACACCTTTAATGAACGGGAACACTTAAACTATTTAACTATTTTTATTTTACCAGGTAAGGCCCACTGGGCTATATCGATCTTTTTTCAGAAGTGACCTGGACACAAATGATAAAGCAACGAATTGCCTTATGTGGAAATGTATAGCAGCCAAATTCTCTAAACGCCCGTTTGTAATTGTGGAGGGAAAAGCCGGAGGACCTGGAAAAAAATCCATGCGACCAAGGGGAGAGAGAACATGCAAATTCCAAATATACAGGAATTGGGGTCGGGGTCAAACCCACGACCTCCTCTATACCAGGCAAGGCAGTTCACATCTCGCCACCGCAGCACCCCACAACACAACCTGGGAGCAAGCAGAAGTGAGACGCATGGAGGAGTGTCTGTTTTGAAAGGAGACGGAGAAAAGGGAGATATTCAATGGGGCTTGCCGCTGAGAAGCCACGTAATTTACGGGCAGCTTAAGCTCATGTAGATAGCTCCAGTCATTCTGGTGCTGGACAACATCATATGAACAACGCTATGAGAAATAGTTTTTTTTAAGCTGCTGTGATGCTGCACCTTGAAATATCAATTTATGCAAGATCAGTGTGATTGGCTACTGATGCCTCCACAGGTCGTGTTTGCGCGCAGCACAGAAACACAAAAATCTTTTTCTGATTAAGGCTGCATTACCACTTTGCGAAGCAGCAGTTGACATCCATCAGGCTGCCCTTGCCACCTGTCCTGGTTTTCCGAGGATCGTCCTCTTTTGAGGCAGTTGTCCTGGGAAATCTGTAAGTCTCCCCAGGACATTAAAAGTCCCAGGTTTTGTGAGTTGCATAATGCCACGCAATTCAACATAATGCATTTACATGTGATTCTCCCCTCCTGGGACATTGTGAGAACGTTTCCTTCCCGTGATATGTCCCAGTTGTGTCTACCTCATAGGTGGCAACCCTACGATGGGCTGAGCCAAATGAGGCCTGAGACTTGGCATAGTTCTGCTTTTGTTGGGCTTAGACGCAAAACACGCGCGTCCGTCCATCGTGTAAAACGCGACAGAACATGTATTAATATCACTTTGAAGATTGCGATACCAGATGGTAATACTTGCAGGCGTCATACCCACGCAAGTTCCTCTCTCTCATCACTGCGATTGACTTCTCTTTGCTCAGTGCCAGCTCTACTGAAGGCTCGAGTACCGTAGCCCCACCGTGAATTGAGAAACATGCGCTAGATTATTTAGATTGTTTTGCTGCTATTCATTTCCACGAAATAAGCCGCTTCGTTGAGCTACCATTAGTGGCCAGGTCGCTTGTGAAAGAGAAGCTAATAGCTCAGCGGGCTCCACCTGGTAAATACAAATAAAGTTGTTTTTGTGATTTTCTTACCTTATCTATATTTTGCACTCGTATCGTGTTTATTGTTTATTGTTGTAACTTTCTGACCCGCCCCTACTGGGCATCTGTGAAAACAAGCTGTATAGCTCATCGGATTTCTCCAATATGAATAAAGATTTCATTGTGATCAATTATGCATGTCGACGCAAATGCCCCTGGCAAGGCGTTTATCAGCAACGATCATACTTTAATGCCGAGGTTGGTAAGTGAGCCAGTGAACGGCTTTCAAGAGTAGCCTGGTGAATATCTCAAATGTTCCTGTGCCATGCAGCAGCGAGACACACTCCTTGTCTCAAAATACAAATTATTTGCATCCATACATTCAGAGCCCTTCAGATTTACGATGCCAGAGCAGGGAGCAGCAGGTAAGGAATGGATTGTCGGGGAGCGCTCAAGGTGAGGGTCTTGTTTTATTACCCAAGGCAGTGAAGGCAGGAGTTACGGCAGCTTGAGAGACTCATTATGGAAAAAGCACCGGTCACCTTAAATACCCTAACCTCTCCCCGCAAGTAGCACGTGTGTGTGTATCATATACACGCATGCATTTAGTCTTCTTTCTCTCCGATGGAACGGCTCCAATTAGCCAGCGTTTCTGGTGAGATCTGGACTGGGCACCCAACATTGCCATAACAGCTGGATGAGCTACCATCCTAAACTTAATCCATGTTCCATCATTATCAAGCGGATGGGGGGACAAGCCAACCCTGATTGTAAACACCAATGAAATGTATTTCTTGGAATCCTCAACAACTCGCTGAAACCAACTGTGCAGGTTTGAATAGAGTCCGAGGTGGACACTTACTCCAACTGTAGAAGAACAACAGGCACATCATGTTGGTGTCATATTGGTGGCAAATGTCACTTTTGCAAATGCGACTTTCTTCGTCTCTTGAGTTATCACCTGGTTCCACAAAACATACTTGAAACAGGTTGCAAATGGTCAAGTTCAAGTGCATTTATTAGGTATAGCCCTGTGAGCCATTCGGCTCTTGAATCGGGTGCAACCGCAACAAACAGAAAACAAAAACATGAATAAGAAAACATCTTAAAGTGACTATGTTCAAACAGATAATCCATTAAAAGACAGCAAAATATTGCAGAAAAAGCACCGTACACCAACGCTGTGTGCAAAAATCCCAGTGGGATGCAAGTCAAACAACAACAACCACAAGACAACTTAGATTAAGGCCATCAGTCTAACTCTGTACTACAACACACAAACATGGCCAACCCAAAAAACTTTTCGAAAATCACCAAAATAAAGCCATTAAAGCAATGAAACATTGATCATAGGAACTGTGACCGAATTTTCACAATAAACGACGTAAACAACATGTACTACCAAACTCTGCAGCCATATCTGGCTGCATGAGTCACTCCACAACAGCAGGACCTGCAGCCAACGGTTGGAGGACAGATCACCTCCATAGCAGGTGACTGTGTCAAAGACACGGGCTTCCATTCAGTTGTTCAGTCGCTACATAGTCCAGCAGGTATTCTTGCTCGAACCTCACATGCACCTATGAACAAGTCAAGCCCATGGACAGACAGGGCATACACGCAAACAACAGTGGATATATATTGTGACGTAAGAAAATATTGTACCATGAAGCTTAAATCGGAAAAAATAGAAAATTCTTGGATGCGAATTTAGCAACATTGTGAACTGAACTCAGGGTAGTGATAGGGGTTGGGGTAGTGTTAGGGTCTGGGGTAGTGATAGGAGTTGGGGTAGTGATAGGGGTTATGGTAGTGATTGGGTTGAGGTAGTGATAGGGGTTTGGGTAGTGATAGGGGTTAGGGTAGTAATAGGGGTTGGGGTAGTGATTGGGTTTGGGTAGTGATTGGGGGTGGGGTAGTGATTGGGGGGGGGGGGTAGTGATAGGGGTTGGGGTAGTGATTGGGTTTGGGTCGTGGTAGGAATTGGAATCGTCATGGTCATAGCTGGGGGACATGGGTAAGGGAGTAGCAGTAGGAGGATGGGCTAGGGGAGAAGATATGGGCGTTGTTTAAGGGAGGAACGGAAGCAGGTCAGTGAACGTGATTGTTGCATGTGCAGTGGGGGTTGTTTCCGGTGAAGGGGAGCAAGAAGGAAAAACGAACGAGAGCGAGACTGGGCGCAGAGCTCGCGAGGCACAGAGAGGAGCGTAAATCGTGGGATGGGACAGAGTAAGATGTGAGAGAAGCAAGATGCACCTTGGAGATGCTATGTAGAGATGCGATACGAACCTACATCTTATTACAGTATTGCAATTAATTGTCACACATGCACGCAAAGGTAAACGTTCCCAAGCCAGTGATAGACAATTGAGGCAAGCGCTGTTGGCACAACAACACTCAGTGGCGGTGATGTCACCGCGGCGCTTGTGCCAGGCTAAGTGCACTTTGAGGCCAGGTGAAGTGTCGAAGGCTCGCTGGCAGGAGGTCCCACACACACACACACGTGCACGCAACAAACTGAGAAATGCACAAGAGGTGTTGCGGATAGCGCTAAGCAATCCTCATCTAATTTGTCTCCTCGAGTGCCGACGCTGAACACAAATTCGGACGGTATTCATTCAGCTTAGGCTCATTTGCCTCAACAGAAGCCCTGCCTATGTTCAGATACGAGCGACGAGAGAGATTTGCACGGCCAAGAAAACGAATCTGGGTCACAAACCGCTATACCCCCCCCGCCCAACCAAGCACGCAAAATCCACACACACACACACAGAGAGACACGCGCACACACACAGAGAGACACGCGCACACACACAGAGAGACACGCGCACACACACAGAGAGAGACGCGCGCACACACGCGCCCACACGTCAATGTCATTTATTTAAGCAGACGAGCGGCGCTCACTGAAATTCATTACCTCCGTGGCAACGTAGACCTAATTGAGCCGTGGCTATGCATTGAGAGTTTCTCTTGCGATAATTGAGCTGTCCTTATCATCGCCGGCCAGGTGGGGGTTCTTGGCTTAGAGCGTGGATATCGCAGCAATCTGAAGGTTGTGAGCTCAAATACAGCACACCTCTGGGGTCGATAAAATATGTACCACTTTGAAGGGAAGTCAACAGTGGTTGTGAAATGTGCCACCATAGGAATGTGGAATTTCAGCCACTGGCTCAAGGCGAGATGTTATCTACCTCGCCTGGTTTACAGGAGGGTGTGGGTTCAACCCCGACCCTGACACCTGCTGTATATTTTTATTTTGCATGTTCTCCCCGTGGCTACGTGGATTTCTATCCGGGTCCTACGGTTTCTCCCTCCACATTTAGAAACATCTGCGAAGAGTATTTGGCTGCTCTACCTCTCCACATGTTAAGCCACTTCGTTGAGCTATCATTGGTGGCCAGGTCGCTTCTGAAAAAGAGCTACAGTGTATAGCTCAGTGGGCCTTATCTGGTCAAATAAAATAGTTTAGTTTTATAAACAGGTGATGGGCACCGCCTTCATATTCATTTGAGCGGGGAGTTTGTTTTTGTTACAACGTAAAATGACCCTCACGGCGTGGGGAGAACTCCGTCTAGCAGCGGATTGACGAAAGGGCTGCATGTACAGGTGAGATGCCGTCTTGCTGTGGAACATCACACACAGGGTATGCTCCCGATGTCTTGTGACCCCCAATTAATTGACCCCCGAACATTTGTGTTCCTTTGCACATTCATTTCTGTTTTTAATATATTGGGGGGGGGGGGGGGGGGGGTGACCAAAGACATCTGGACCGCCCTGCACGGCCATCGTGGATATTTTAACTACCCTTCCACGCTGACAAAGATGCCGCAGAAGCGATGCTCCTACACGGACGTGTGCTCATGCGTACGGCGGAGTGCATTTGGAGCGTGGAAACGGGAAACGATGTCACTGCGCATTATCCGCACGGAACTCGGTGCGAGGGGGAGGTTTTCGCAGCTCATCAGTGTCTTCTGTAACCTGAAATTATTTCACTTCATCCCCCGCGAGCCTGTAATTGATACTTCCTGCATATTTATTATTCCGAGCAATTTGCCTTAGAACTTTGAAAAAAAAAATTTCAACTCATGTCTCTATCGTGTGTTCTGCTTTCTCCTGTCGCCCTGTCTTTGTTCAGTAAATATGTCACGCCGATTCGTGTGGAACACAGTACCCTGTGTGTGTGTGTATCGGGTGGGGCGGTGGCGCAGTGGTTAGCGCACCGCGCTATGAACCCAGCGACCCGAGTTCATTGTGCAGTATTCCCTCGTTGTTCGCGAACTTGCTATCCGCGTTTTTGGCTGTCCGCGAATCGCATCTGGAACTCTACACACACGACTGCATAGAGAGAGATTCAAAAAAAGTGATGAGATATCCTGTTGAGAGATGAAGTGATGAGATAAAGAGATGTGTTATTTTGATCATTTAAATGTATTTAACAGCTTATTTAAAACACTTATGTAATGTAATTCATTAAAAAGGCTAACATAATTATCCGCGAAATGTGCTATTCACGAGCATTTCCGGAACGCATCCCTCGCGAATAACGAGGGAGCACTGTGCTTGCGAACAGCCTACGTCACTGAGGAATGTCTGAACAATTCCTGTTCATCCCTTAGGTCGACTCAGCCTTTAATGAGTACCTGGTGCCATGTGCAAACATCAGCGTTGGGGGCGATGATGGCGGCCGGGCGTTGTGGTCATGGCCACATCGCCCACCACTCTTATGCTGTACCAGCCTAGCAGGTGCTTGCGAAAAACTCTTGACCCAACAGTCCATGTAGGCTACATGGGGGATCGTTGTCTTTGTAGACCTACTCCATTTGCAGAGACTCCACTCAAATAACACGAATAAATTATACAGCCTCTACACATTTCCTAGCAATCATTGATACACTTACTAAATATTTTAACTCCTTCACAATATTCAGAGAAGTCGGAGGGTAATCAGAAATGAGTGGGGTATGTTTAAACGGATCTTTCTGTTCATCCCAGGCTTGTCCCAGTAAAGGAACCGCTTACTGAGCAATCTCAAAACGGGTTTTGTTCTCCACAAAACATGTCTTTCCCATGCACCATGGCCATTGCTCGATGTTCGTTCCTTGAGAATGTACTTACCGGATTACTTTTTGGTTCTTTCGGTAAAGTCACGTAGAAAGGAAATAAATTAAAGAATAGAATACGACGTTTCGATTGCAACACAAGCAACCGTCATCAGGTAGAATTAAATTTGAGAGAGAGACAAAACACAGACACGGAGGCACACGGACAGACACACAAGCAGAGAGAGACAACACAGAGACACACAGAGAGAGACACACAACATAGACACACAGAGACCCAATGCCTCTGTGTCGAGGCCTTAAATGCTTACCGGATATCATGCTATCATTTACACAGGTTAAAGGTGCAGCCCTGCAAATTCTTGCTCATGCCGCTGCTGGCGGAAGGTCCTCCACGAGAGAGAAAGAGCTGTGGACAGCCCCTCTAGCACGTATTTGTCCTCCTCTTTGTACGTCCATATGTTGAACGTCTTTGGCACGTCTTGGAAGAGGTACGGCTTCCCACGCTTTGCCCACCACACGTGACCTGCCAATCAACTGCGGTGCTCCCATTTATACCGTTGAGTGGACAGAGGTCGAGGGTGGTGGTGGTGGGAGAGATGGAATTAAGAAACCTGCATGGTTGTAGTAATTGGTTTTTACCCTTTCAGCTGGTACAAAAACTGACACCTTTATACAAGGGATCATGTTTGCAATAACCACAACACAAGCAGTCAAAATGCAAACAAAAAGAAACAACTCTCATAATGATATGCACTGTCCTTGAAGTTGATTGGTCCACACCCGAGACAGCTTTTCTTAGAGCCTAGTCTCCATTGGTGTTGGACCGGATTACGCCAAAAGGCGTATAAAGGTGTCAGTTTTTTTACCAGTTGAAAGCGTAAAAACCAATTACTATATTTTGCCACTGGTAAAAAAGATGTCTCATACTGCACCATTGTTTTAGCTGCCGTGTCGGGAGGTCGAACTGCTGACCTCTCGATCGCAAGCCCAGTGAGCTCCCAAGCATTCCACGATGGGTAAGCCATCCCGACTTGAAGTGGCCCTTGTAAAAAGACATCGCATCTTTTTTTTTCCACAGGCTCTCATATGCAGAATTTTGTTGTTACCCAGAGGGAATCCTTTCCCGAAAGAAAGAAAGAATGTCGAAGTTCTGTGTGATTACTCAAGCGGTAACAAAAGGCATGCATTTGAATACGGTTCAGTGCTGCATGAATTTAAACAGTTGACAGGGCTTTGCCCATCATCCTTAACCTCGGGGGTTCAAACAGACAGAGGCCTGGGGCCCTTATGCCTACAATGTTTAATCCCCAATCCGAACCACCTCCCCCATACCATCCTGTAGCATAATAACCATCATATTAATGCAGTTACTACGGGTCCGCATTCGCCTTTCTGGTGGTAAAGGATTCACACATCTGCTGGCTGAGATAAGTAACGCCCAGCCATTCGCACGCACACGCAGAAACACACACACAAAGAGGCAAAGATCCCCCCACTGACTTGGCCTCAATATTGGCTGGTGGCTAAAAGCATAGTTTCTGATCAACTAAAAAAAAACACTGGTGCAGTGCTCAATGGGGAGGCTGAGGAAGGCACCCACTGAAACCGGACTGTCTTTGTCTTTCTGCATAACCAAGTGGAGGTGGGACGATTGGTGGATGAAGTCAATGCATCAACTTAAAATTGCAATCGACTACTTTTTGCATCAAAACTCAACACAATTGAACAAAAAACAAAAAATATATAATAGGCGACGTTTTTGGCAATGGACCTTCTTCGCATAATGTAGTGCAAGTTTTGGTTTTTTTTTATAATCGATGCCTATGCCCAATTAAAATGGATGCCGCCCCTTCATCCTGCCTCGCGAAGGCAGGAAACCCCCGATAGCCACGCCCCTGTGCATTGCAGCTGATGATGCCGATGACATCACCAAGCCCCACCCATGTCTGGTTTAGACTTTCAATGTTCCTGAACTCGCTGATAATATAAAATGTGTAATACACAGTCTGTTCTCCTATAACGCGGTAGTGGCGTTCCTGAAGAACACCGTGTCGTCGAGAAATTATATTGTAATAAACTATCTATAATATAGGGGCAAAACGCAGTCCGCGATAACACGTGAGATGCGAATGCAGGTTGAACAAAGACTGAGGCAGATAAGGGTAGCATCCAGAAGCATCCAGCAGCATCCCGCCTTCGTGCGATGCTATGCCGAGGCAGCCGTCCCAACCGCGTATTCCTACTACGCAGTTCTGTTCACTCGATCGCGCCGTAGCCAATTCGCATCCGCGTTATAAACAAAACGTGTCCCCGAATCCATTCGTCGCGTGATATATCCAATTCACGTTTTTAAAACAACACGCGTTCAATGAGAACAGATTGTGTTTCAATTGAAGGGGGTAAAAAAATGCATTTCTGTTTTGTTCGATTCATTCCTGTGCGATCGTTTATTTCATTGTTTTTGCTTCGGTAATTTTTGGTGATTCGGGTCACTCTTGCAGACGACACTCATCGCGGTCTCTTGAGATCTCACCTCGTTAAACACCACGAACTCGACTTGATTGAGTTCAATTACCTCGTGGGCGCGGGATACACAGCAGTAAGGGAGACGCTGCCACTGTGGAATGATGCTTAGCAGCACCGGGCTTGAGATCCGGAGATCGGCAGTTCGACCTCCTGGCGTGGCAGTCTAAAACAACGGTGGGACTTTCTTAACCCAAACGCCCCACAGGAATCATCACCACGTGTGGTGGGGGTAAAGTGTGGGTAGTTCCTCGTCTTTCAAGACATCTGGCTTGTGTGGAAGAGGAGGCTAAACTATGCTCAGGATGGCCTCTTGGAACTCGTTTCTATAGGAGGCTCTTCCACCAGCAGTGGCATGCAGTGGCATGAGCATGGTAATTGCAGGCCTGCACCTTGACATAATGATGCGCTTTTTTGTATTAAAATGTATAAAGTAAACAATTGTTTCTCCAGCCTGATAGATGGCGCAACCTTTGTGGATGCGACGCAGAATTTTGCTCTAATGCAATACTTGCGTGTATAAATAGCACACTTTTCAGCGTCAATCTTCTTTTCCAAATAACTATTTAACATAATGTAATGAAACACTTACATCACTGAACGATCTGGCAGGCAATTAAGCGGTGTCGCTAGGGTCAGCAGCTCGTTCATTAGGAAATAACGAGACATGGGAGGTCACGGTACCGGCTCTTGGGTTCAATCTGCAGCTCGAATCGGTCTCCGAGCGCTCGGGGAGGGGGGCGATCCACGCAGAACAGGCTACCTGTGATCACAGCAGCAATGTCGCTGCCACTGCCTCGTTTTTAGCATCAAAGACAAAGAACCCCCCGTGTAGCCTTAACAGACTGGAGTGCCAAGTGCTGTTAGCGAGCACCTATGAAGGCCAGAACGGCACACGAGGGTGTTGGGTGGCCAGCACCACGCCAGGCCGCCTTTGTCTCCCTAGTGGCGATGTTTACTACACACTGCACCAGGCACTCAATTGAGGCTGAGTCGACCTAGGAGAGGCCCAGAACCGGTTCAGATAATCGTCACTGGTGTTGGCCGTGAGCGGAAATTGAACTCGGGCCACCGGATTCACAGCGCAGCGCGCTACCCGCTACACTAAACGCTGCCTCGTTTTTAGCATCTCACACACAGAAATAAACAGAGTACTCCCACGCTAAAATAAACGCTGGGTGCATTGAATCATTAAAACCGATTCTGTTTGGTTCCGTTGTCCAGAAACTAGATCCGCACTTTGTAAACACCACATACAGTCTACCTCGTGCAAGAGTTGTGGCTACCAGTCACGTGCTTACTTTCTGCCTACCAAAAGCCCGGAATATCAGAATTAAAATATGTATACTGGAGAAATCCGATGACCTATAAAGCTCTTTTTCACAGATGTCCAGTAAGGGCGGTTAAGAAAGTTACAACAACAAACACATTCAGTGAGAAGTGAAGTCCTGGCTGAGTTGGTAGCTATGGTTTGTCAGTTGCAGAAATGCAAAAAGCCCGATGCTGACCCCCTGCAAAGTCGACTACATTTTAGCAATCCCAAGAGCCTGATTGGCTGAGCTGAGCCTGACCTGCGTTTGTTCACCAATGACTCCGTCTGTTGCAGCTAATGCACATGTTGGTCTTCCAAGCACATTGTGCGCCTCCAACTACTGTAACCACATACAAAGAGGCTGACACCACTATGTTGCAGAGATAAAGTTCGTAATAGAGGTTTGCGGGTGAGATCGCGTAAATATAGATGTGTCGTTAAACCTGCCACCACCCGACACAGCCAATTATCAAGGTTTGTCATCTAAACAAAACGTGTAAAATTCATTACTCGTTCAGCACACCGGTTGTGTGTTGGAAAGAGTGTCGGAGAGCCTACGTGTTAAACAGATCAAGTTCACTTTTATTTTGTTTTGTTTCACCACGAAATAACTCAAGAGACCAGGATGAGTCTCATTTGCAAGAGCCACCTGGGGCATTTAGTCTGCCACTAGGGGGGGGGGGGGCAATTCCTGCCGTGTATCATCCCAATTGAATAATTTACGGATAATTTTTCGAATTTGGCAAAAATCTGTACCCTGACGCCGCCACACGACGGCCTCACTCTTATGAATTATGTCGGTGGGGGGAGGGGTCTTTAACACTCCACCGTGAAGCAGACGGCACCGATGATCAGAATCAGAATCCTTGTTTCGACTGCAGGAAGAATCCGACGAGCTACGAAGCTCTTTGTGTGGCAGCTGTTTCCATTCGAACCGCATCGGGCGGCGGATGCCCCTTGTCACTAGGGTCAAGCCACGTGACGTCAGCACGGCCAAAGCCACAATCGGGGACCTTTCTTGCCAGTATCAAAATATAACAATAGGTGTTACCATTTCTGGCAATAAATCAGGTGTTGAGACTAGGCTCTAAAGGCTCTGGTGTGGACCAATCGGTTTCAAAGACAATGCATATATTACCAGAGCATGTTTTTTTTTATTTGCACGTTCACCGCAAGTACGGGTGGTTAATGCAGCCAGGATTCCTTGAAACAAGCATGCTGTTTGGTATTTTACCATCTGAACAGCTGATTTATTGCCAAATTTGATGGTGCCACCGGGCCCCTCGCCAAACGCCTTCCCACCCTCCTGTCAGACTCCGCATCCAGCTGCACAACGGTCGACACTCCCCGCCTGCTCCGAGATGTTGTCTGGCAGTGCCGCCACCGCTTGCTCCGAGCTCCTCTCTCTTCCCCATCGGCGGTCGGACTCGTGGAGACCACTCCGGTGCCGTGTCTCGGTAGCCGGCCCTCCCCTCCAGCCTGCGCGCACGTCCCATCCAGCGCAAACTCCTTTTGCTCTCTGAATCCCATCGATAACGCTCACCCGTCATGTTCTCCTCCGGACGAATTGCGTCTCCTGTCTTGCCACGGATGCATGGGCTTTGGAAAAGTCGGCTAAAATACCCGAGACCGGGGTTCGATTCCCGCTCACGGCCACCGCTGTTGACGATTATTTGAACCGGTCCTGGGCCTTGCCTAGGTCGACTCCGCCTTAAATGAGTACCTGGTGTGGTGTGTACACATCGCCTACTCGGGAGGCAAAGGCGGCCGCGTGTGGTGCTGGCCACGGACCCTCTCGTGTGGCGTGCCGGCCTTCATAGGTGCCCGAAAACAACACTTGGCCCAACGGTCTGTTAAGGCTATACGGGGGATCTCTGCCTTTGTCTTTGAATGCATTGTGAAGTCACTGCGAGTGCGCTTGTGAACGACTGAATGAATGGCAGGCAACGAAAATTAAACTGAGGTCACCTGGCCACATTCTAATCTCAGTCCTCTTCTAGCGGTCAGATATTGTGGTAATATACGCACACTAAATAAATATATAACCACTTGATTAATAACGCATTATTTGGCGACTTGACCATTACGCTTACAACTTAAGCACCAATTACTTCGGCAGTAATGGACATGATTACTGGTGCCCGCTGTATGTGTGATGGGGTGCATGTGTCAGCATTGGTTATGCGCGCGGAAATATGTAAAGTAATCATTTGAATGTGTGTAGGTATGTAATTATTATTAATAATAATATATAATACAGTCCTTTGTCAATCCACTGCTGGATGAAAGCCTCCCCACGTATTGGGGCTCATGGTGAGTGTGCATCGGCCAAATGGGTACCTGGTGACCGCTTTCAGATAAATAACACTCACGGCTCATGTGAGCCGTGGCCGGGGAATCGAACTCAGCAGGGTCACTAAGTTCATCGCCCAGTGCACGGACAATCTACATTTACCATTTTACCCCCAGTTATGTTATTACTGCTTTAGAAGATATTTTTTTAAAAAACAATTAAAAAGTCCTTACAAAAAGGTGTGTGTGTGTGTGTGTCTGCCCGTGTGCAGCACTTAAAGTCCAATCGATGAAAATTACCGCATGCAGCCCTGTGAAAGGTGGAGGGAGAGAGGGGTGGATTGCTGTGGGCTGCGCCAACATTAAAGGGCAAGGCGTGCTTGCGTCCCGCTTTGGTAGCACTTACTTGCATGCGTAAAAGGTAAAGGTGCAGCCCTGCAATTTCTTGCTCGCGCCAGTGCCGGGCGGAAGGGCCTCCCTCCACGCCAGTTTGGCGTCTTAGGGGAGGTGGAGGTACAGCGACCCCAGGCTTGACCCCGCCACCGCACCTGTGTCCTGCCGGTGAAGAAACCTGCCGCGATGTTTCAAGTGCCGTGTCGGGAGATCGAGCTGGTGATGACCTCTGGGTTGCTAGTCCGGTGTGCTGACCATGACCGTCACGGCGGAATCCCAGCCGCTGTGTTAGTACGACCAGAATGGGGGGTGGGGGGGGGGAAATCATAGTCGCGCAAAAAGAACGCCACCGTACGCATTCCGCTACATATCAGCGTGTCGGTGTTACGTCGTTGTGTGTGTGTGTGGGGAGCGAGCGGCGGTGTCGTGGTTAGCGCACCGCGCTATAAACCCGGCCAGCTGAGTTTGATGCCCGCTCACAACCAATAGCAGTGGCGAATAATTGAACCGGTCCTGGACCTCCCCTAGGTTAACTCTGCCTTAAATGGGTACCCAGTGTAGTGTTCAAAAGTCAGCACTAGGGAGACAAAGGCAACCGGGCGTGGTGCTCGCCCCCTCCTATGCTGTGGGGCCATAATAGGCGTTCACTAACAGCACTTGCCCCAACAGCCTGTTAAGGCTTCATGGGGTATCTTTGTCGATGCTTATAAGGGTATTACACAGCACTGTCAGTGGCGTAGTAACTACGTTATCAGCTCAGGGGGTGCTGATAATGTAGTTAGCGCTTGTCAAGGGGGCCCCAACTCGTAGCTTTGTCCACCAGGGTACGTGTGCATATTGCGGCAGCGCGCCGTGAGGGGGGGTCTTGGCAAGTAATGGCAACTCAAGTTCATGGCCACGGCTCACGTCAGTGAGCGAGTCGTATTTGAAACCGCCGCAGGTCCACGCATGTGCCCAGTCGACCAACGTTCATTAGACGCCGCTAGACATGATCGTACATTCCCGGGGAAATGAGGGAGATTTCGATTAATAGTTTGGCGAAAGGCATAAGCCCTTGTAAAAGACCTTCTGCCGCAGCAAAATAAGCATCTCCGTTTCCCGGTTAGAACATTACGGGCCTGTAATTAACACCGTGGTTATTTGCATTTGACTTGTGGCTACAGTAATTGTCAATGATTCATAATTTATTTTCAATTATAACGTTGGCTGCAAAAAAGCCGCGTGTTAAGCAATTGTCAGGTTTTTGTATTTTTGGATTATGACAGCGGCCCAATGCCCTCTTTTACAGCAGGTAGCGACTTCGATGAATAATCATCACAGCACAGTGGTCACAATGAATTTCGTACGATGTGTGCACGTCCAAGACTATACAAAACTTACAGCGTGTTGACGTGCGCTTTATTAAGAGCAGGGCGAGTGGTAGCAACTTAGAGGTCAATTTAATTGACACCAGTTGGTTGACCTTATGGCTTTGAAATATAAAAATTAACCCGTAAAAACAAAGTTTTTCACTATAAATCCTTTATATGCGTGGCGGCTAGAGTCCTCTCTTCCTCTGGCTTGAGATGGCTGTCACCTATGGGTCAGATGATTGCTGGCAGCATTAAGCAATTGGTATTAAATATTTTTAAAAAATTCCCTAAACAGTGTAAAATTTTGGAAAAATTTTTTCACGAAAATGCATTGTCACGCACAACGAGTCTGTGTGCAAAATGTCAGCTCGATTGGATCACGGGAAGTGGGTTAAAAAACGACCGAAAGATTTGCACGGTCGTAAGCAAGCAAGCAAGCGCGCAAGTGAACTTAATATAAAGGATTTAAAAATGACACTTTTTTTCTGCCAAGGCGTGGAGAAAAGTAACTCAAGGAAACATTTGCGCCCTCTAAGCCACGGGAGTTAACGTCGATCAATAGTTCCTCTATCAACAACTTGATGTTTACATTGCCACTGACTTCCTCTCCTGAAACGAGCGTACGGTACTAAAATAATATAAACGAGTCAAGAGTTGTAAAAAATAAATCGATGCGTACAACCTGCCCGGTAGCGCGCACCAAAGCTACTGGGTGGATTATACTGGTAAGAACCTCCTGGTTACACCAGCCCACAGGAGATTATTGTGTCCGTCCGTCCGTCGTGCATCCAAAAATGGGAGGGGTGGGGCTGGGTGGAGAGGGGAGGGTGGGGAGGGGCTGGGTGGGGAGGGTGGGGCTGGGTGGGGGGTGGGAGCGGTGGGGCGCGTTGGGGAGGGGCTGGTCACCCCGTGGTGCCCTTATAAAACTCAACGTTTAACCTACTCACGCCGGCTTGTGCCCGCCCTCACAGTCGGGCATATTTGCGGAATGCACTACGCCACCGTTGACCCTGGCCATTGACCGAGCAACCCAACGTTCCTACCAGCTCCCTCCGCAGGAATGTGTTGACATCGCAGGAGCGTGAGATGTTGTGGCAGCGGCTTGGAGAAGCCTTCATCCAACCGGGGATTGATGATGAAACGCTTGAGGTAATTCAACTTTTGGCTCAATCGAAATGAGCTCAACACTGAGTGCATTGCTCGGCAATGGTCAATAGGGCCACCCGAGTCGTCGACGCAGGACAAGCTGTCCATCACGTCAAACATCCGAAATCGATTCGCACATTTGATGTAAAAACGAAACTTTTTTTGTTATTTTACCAGATAAAGCCTTACTGAGCTATACAGCTATTTTTCAGAAGCGACCAGGCTATCACAAATGATAGCTCAACGAAGTGGCTTATCATGTTGAAATGTATAGTGGCCAAAACTCTAAACGCGTGTTTCTAAATGTGGAAAGAAAAATCCGGAGTACCCAGAGAAAAATCCACGCGACCATGGGGAGAACATGCAAACTCCAAATGTACAGGCGTCAGCGTCGGGATCAAACCCACTGCATACGAGGCGAGGTCGTTAACATCTCGCCACCGTGGCACCCCACAAGGCTATCACGAGGATGCTTGGTTATCCAATTAAGTAATTTACGAGCAATTTTTGTTTAAAATTTGACAAAAAATTGCACTGTGACGCCAGCACACGTGGTCTAGTCCTTCGCAAATGACAAGTCCGGGCATCTTGGAGTAGACGGCCGCGTATCTTTGACGAATGCGCCCCACAGTACTCTGCATTAACCAGGACGGCCCACTGGGCTCAAACCACGTGCCTGTCAGCAACAGGCGGCAAACGCGGTAACTGCTAGGCCATGGCGTCAGTCACCTTGATATAACCTCTCCCCAAAGCTATCGTTTTATGTAATTTTCACCCCCCCTCCCCCCAAAAAAACCCCACCACCACAAAGAACTAATTTTGGAACAATGTCATCTTTTTTCAATGCAGAGCCTTTGAAAGTGGGTGTAATCCCATCTCAATTTACATGATGTCGCACTTCGCACGTGTCACTTTGGGACGCAATTAACAACTGTCATTCTGGGGGGGGTGGGGGGTTGGGGACAGGGAGGTGGGGTGGCAGGAGCCTTGCGCGGGAGGAGATGAAGAGAGGGAGGAGGGGACGCGTAGGAGAAGGTTAGAACACTGGGTTACGATCAGAGGGACTCGGCTGTCTCATCACGTCCAGCGCTTGCGCTCACTCTGCACCGCTCGGCTTTTTTGTCGCGCGAAAGCCAATTAGATTACTATTGGAGCGTGTTCGCCGGTCGCGGTGGCGCACGGTGTAATCCTGTGACGTAGAGGCGCGGACGGCTTGGGCCGGGATCGGCGCCTTCATAACGCCCCGCCGAAAAGACAAAGACGTTCCGCTGTTCTGCTTGGGGGCAGAGAACACGTGGTGCCCGCCGCTTGATCCCCTGCGGTTCGATGCGGAAGGATCTGTGTACGACAGTCGGATCGCTCTGTTCCGCCACGAACACTTCCTGCGTCAAAAAATATATATATATATAAAGACGGCACGTGTGAGTGCGTTTAGTGGCTCGCGTAGGGAAACGAGCGTGGCAAGTGCATCCAGCTGCAGCGTTACGAGGTGCTGTTGCCTGCGTGTGCAGGCGCCCTTTGTGTCAAACCATGGCCGGTGGGGGGGGGGGGGGGTTGTTTGACCATACTTCACCGCGCTGGTCAGCGCGTGGAGGTGAGAGCTGGGAGCATACACTGTGGAGCATAGTACAGCATGATAATACATTTTGCAGCAATGTCATATCCTGGCAAACGTAGCCCTGCAGCAGACTGCAAAGCCTGGTCAAGCCTTTACCGGGTAAAGCCCACTGAGCTATGTAGCTCTTTTTCAGAAGCGACCTGGCCACAAATGGTTGCTCAGCAAAGTGGCTTATCACGTGGAAATGTATAGCAGTCAAATACTTTAAACGCGTGATGTTGATTATTAATGTGGAGGGAGAAAAAAACGGAGCACCCGGAGAAAAATGCACGCGACCACACGAAAACTCCAAATAATCAGCAGTCGTCAAAGTCGGGCTCGAGCCCACGACCTCCTGTGTACCAGGTGAGGTAGGTAACATCTCGCCACCGTGTACAGTGGTTGCCCATCTCGGCCGTATCCAGACTCAAACCTGCTTAGCTTCCCGCACCTGAGGAATATCGTGCGCATCCTGGGTAATCTGGCCATCCTGTCTGAACTATCCGTAGGATATATTAGTATTCTCTCCACGTACACGTGGAGTTTCTCTGAGCACTCCCGGTATGATACTTATTATAACAGAACTCCTACAACCGCCACATCCCACAAATCGTGGTAACCTCTGCGGATCGAGGCAACTCCCGTAATGTGCGTGGGTGAAACTCATAAATCCGCGAGTTTTTGCAGATTCTGGGACAAGCACACACGTGTGTGTGTGTGTTGTGCGTGTGTGATTATCACGGTTGGCTACGTACGGTGTGAAAGAAGTTCCACATACAGTCCATATATAAAACCCGTGTTTCTCTCTCTCTCTGTGTCTCCGTAAGAGACCATCCCAATATCAACTGGGATTAACGAAGTTGTACCGTTAGTATTGGACAGTACATTTGATATTCGTTCCGTTCTCATAGCACATATGCCATCACGACAAAAGCACTGTGTTTATGCCATGTAAGCTTAACAGAACATCTCCGTCTTTAATCTACTACAGAACTGGCTGCTTCATAGCAGCAGCAACAATAATTATTTTTTTAAATGTCAATTAACTCACGTCGTACAATGAATGCTGCGGCTCCGTAGGGCATTCACGAATAACCACACGGAAACTACCTCATTATAAGTTTAAAAGCCTCTTTCTTCAGACGCATCGCCCTTTTGAAGTTTAAAGTTAGAGAGTTATGCTTGCACCTTCGCGTGTAATGAACTCCGTTTGCGAAGGACGGCGCAGACAGGGGAATGAGACGCAACTTTAATGTCGAGACTGCACAAAACTGACCCTACGGCCAGTTGGAAGCAGAGTCGATTACCCACCTCGCGGTAATTGTCGTATCAATGCAAAGGGGGAGAGCCCATGGCTTTTCAGCCACACCTCTGCTAATCAGCCCAAGTGATGGGAGTGAGGGTTGAGTGACGGTGGGGTGGTGGAGGAAATTGAGCAGAGGGAAGGTACAACGAGATGATGTGAGGATCAGCAAGCTCTCTCGGCCTTTAGACTAGACTGTGCTGCATTGACTGAGAGCACAGGACATGTTAATCCTTCTTCTTGGTTTTGTCGGTAAAGTCACGTAGAAGGGAAGTAATAAAATAATAAAAATGAAACATAATAAAATAATTCTCACGACGTTTCGGCCACAACGCAAGTAGCCGTCCTCAGGTGAAA
>CM025607.2:16504293-16515502 GCA_014621495.2 Entosphenus tridentatus | reverse complement strand
TGGCCGAAACGTCGTGAGAATTATTTTATTATGTTTTATTTTTATTATTTTATTACTTCCCTTCTACGTGACTTTACCGAAAGAACCAAGAATATGAATCCCTGCAGTCACGAAAGCTTTAAATCGAAATTTGAATCCTTGTTTATATATTTTTTTTACGAAAGTAAATCTTCAGCAGTCCGTTTCTAAACGATTTACAAACGTTGTGTTGTAAAACAAAAAATAACAAGCTGTGCAATGAAGACAAATGTGATGGGACTGAGGTCTGTGCGGGGATGTGAATATGGGGCGTACGCGAACATCTATAAATAATTGCGTACACGGGGAAACACGTGACTGTCCTTCAGAAGTAAGCGAACATACACGAGATTAACAATACAGGACTGTGCATATGAAGGTCGGCTTTGTGAACATCGATACACAGTGATGGCTGCATCCTGTACACACAAATAAAATAAAGGAGTGCATCGGGTGTGGGCGCCACGGTGGCGGATTGTTAACTACCTCGCCTGCTATGCAGAGGAGGTCGTGGGTTCGATCCTGATCCCGACCCTGATGCCTGCACATTTTGAGTTTGCGTGTTCTCCCCATGGTCGCGTGGATTTTTCTCCGGGTCCTCGGCTTTTCCCTCCGCGTTTAGAATCACGCGTTTAGAGCATGTCCACATGATAAGTCGCGTCATTGAGCTATCATTTGTGGCCAGGTTGCTTCCAAAAAAGAGCTACATAGCTCGGTGGGAATTACCTAGTGAAATAAAATAAATGTAAATTGGTAACAGCGGATATGCCACATCATACGGTACAAATACTGATCGTGGTTTACCAATGGTGATCATGGTTTACCCATGATGGTTTACCCATGATCACCTCACGGAGTCTCAAGACGTATGTTCCGGGAATTTGTGCCAACAAGGATGATTTTCACATGTCAGAGAGGATATAAGTTCTGCCCAGAGTAATCCCACACATACACACGTGCGCGCGCGCGCGCGTGGTAAGAACACTCGAGGAAAGAACTTGCCCTCCTTGTCAAAATAACTGTTGGGCTCCATAAGGCCATAACCGACTGAAATCAACTCGACTCGTGAACAGGTAAACAATTCCACACGGTCATGTCCCGTGACCCGTTGCGCTCGTGTATTCGCAAAGCCTGCAATTCGCGCGCGCGGTCTCCCAAGTGTCAGCAGAGCATCACATCACATTAGGGGAGGGGAGTCGCAGGATGACACTGCAGACCTACTTTCGAAGCCATTTCTGGGCTAAAGCCATCAAACCTCGTGCCGCTGGCCTAATGGCAAGTGGCAACTTGAGCTCGATCCCAGGCATCTTAGCGGAAGTGGCTTTTAAAAAAAATACCTGTAGCTTGCGACCTTGTTATCTTTTTTAAGGAAGGGGAATGCAACGACTTCTGAGTGTTAAAACTATTTAAAATGAGGGTTAAACGGTCAAATTAAACGAGCGATGATGCGATCTGCCTTTTGTCGTGCATTCTCCTTGAGCCCCGTAGCGTACTGGAGGCACGTCTGAAACGCCCGTATCTTCGTCACGTTAAGTTTTATACCAACATTTGTTGTTGTTAATTTACAATAGTTCATCAGTGAGGATGAGGGAGGGGGAGGGGGCTCTAGCACCCTACCCCGCCCCCACACTAAGGGACTTTGGCTCAGTGCTATAAAACACTGAGGGCCTTGCATTTAATATCCCAAGAACATTATAATTTCGTTCACAGTTATGACGACGAACGCCATTCACAATCAATAAAATGCGTCAAATTGGAGCTCGCGGTACTAATGCTTCGATGATGATGAGAAGCATCCATACTCCACGGGCTGGCAAAAAAACAATAATCCCCCCCACAAGTCTCCAGCCAACAAAGTGGAGGTGAAGTTTACCCCAGACCACCACTGAACACGCTACATGTGTAGTAGCTACATGTGTAGTAGCTGCATGTGTAGTAGCTGCATGTGTAGTAGCTACTACATGTGTAGTAGCTACTACACGTGTAGTAGCTACGGGCCCCGCACTTTCAAGGGCCCCGCGCTAAATGCTTTCAAGCTATCAATTCCGGTTCAGTGATTCTGCACTTGCTTTATTACTATAGTACTATACCGCCTTCAACTTTTACGAACGACTGGGTGTTTTAAGGTTAGCGAATTGTCGTTTTCTCTGGCTGTATAGCAAATGAAAAAATACAATTACTTTATTATGCAAGTTAAAAATGTGTGTTTTAATATTTATGTGTGTTTTTATTTTATTTAGGGCCCCTTTATAACAGATGTTACAAGCCCCGCACGAGCTTCGTCCGGCACTGCGATGAAGTGAAATGTGCCCCGACATGATTTCGCCGGGTTCGACTTTCAAACGGATGCGTAAACGTGAAGTGTTGCTGGCAGCCGATTGGCTTCAGGGTGGAGCGTGAATGCAGTTCAGTTGTGTTCACAAATTACAACGCGTATTACATATGCAGCGTGCGAAACTACAACATCAAATTCTTCTCAAATGCTCAAGAAAAATAAATGTATATTAAAGCAGCAACAATATACAGGATACGGACATTATGCATGTGCAGTACATGTACGTATGTTGTATGTATGTTGAACTTCTTTCGCGCCGTGCGTAGCCAACCGTGCTAATCGGGGATGCGGAGTATGTACAGACTGCAGTGGTAATAACTGTGTGACAATGCCATCCTTTGTAACCCCACTGCTGGACAAATGCCTTCCCATGCCACGTTCATTATGGGGATTGCTTGGCCCATACTTCACCACGCCGGTCGGTGTGGGTTGGTGTTAGGGTGGGCGGCGTTCAGACATCATTCGCCACTGATGTCGACCATGGGCAAGAATCGAACCAAGGCTGTCCGTGTCGATCGAGCAGAGCGAAAGCGAATCCGCCGTACCGCCTCTCCCGCAAAACAAAGTGCTCATAAAACGGCGCGTTCCATACGACGCCTTCAAAGTTGAGTGCTCGCAGAGTACGCACTCTGCGCACTCAACTCTCTCGGCATGCCACATCGCGTCTCCGTCTGCATTCATCATCACCAGTTAGGAGCGGGGTCTCGGCTTCGTGGAGTTAAGCTGTGGGTGGCGAGGAAGGTGGCTGGAGTGTGGTGCTCACCGGGGGGGGGGGGGGGGGGTGTGGCACAGGACCCCGCAGTGTAGAGCGACGTGTGTTTGAGGATCGGAGAGGCTGATTACTGCCCATAGACGGAGAATGGCGATGAAGTGTGCTCATTTGTGGAGGGTGGAGATTTGACCGATGGCTGCGGAGCGGCGTTTCTGAAACGTTGTTGGGCCCGCGGGCCACTGAGGCCCGATGCAAACATGCAGCCGTCCCCAACCCCTGGTGACAAAACGCATTCGCATCTCTTTCTCTCTCAGGATACCAGTAATAGGAAATGATTCATGTTGCCGGATCATTAAAAAGTAACGCAGATAAAAGGTGTTTTTTGTTAAGGGGGGGGTAGGGTAGTTTAATCAGGGTAGTTCACATGACTACAATTTTTTAAATTAAATATCATTAATAAAATATGAATGAATGTCCGAGACAAAAGGTCTAAACAATTGTTTATTATTGTCCGGATCAACCTGCATTTGCATCACAGCCCCGCGGACTATCTGGAGGACCACACTTTGAGAACCACCGCTGCAGAGCAATGTGTGTGTGTAAGCGTTGCACGTGGCTTTGGGTGGGAGAGGCTGCCCGTTTGAGGTGGAGTCCTTCCAACTCGTGGAGTGATGACATCAAGGTTAGAGTGACCCTGGCCCCCTTCCCAAAGCCTCGATACTGGGAAGGGATACACACTCTCTCTTTCTACACACACACACTCACAATTCTCCTGTGTGTGTGTGTGTGTCCTGCCTACCACCGCCATCCCTCCTCACCCAAACCCTCGCCGCTTTCCAGCGCCAACTGAATTGCTCCATCACCTCCGGCCTCAGCGGCAGCAGCGGAGGCTTCAACGGCGTCGGTTCAAAGTAGCAACCTGCACTGGTATCAAAATATGCATTTTACACAGGGGCCGGCAACCTGCGGCTACTGAGCAGGACCCATCACCGTCTCGTATTCAACACACGGTGCATTGCGGCTCTTGAAATATGGAGTATGATTTTTGTTTTTACTGAACTCCCAAAAAATGGCTCTTCTTGGTTTTTTTTGTCGGTAGCCGACCCCTGCATTTGCGGCAGTGACATCAGCAGCAGCAGCAGCAACGGCAGCAGCATATATCAGCAAAATGAAACTGTCACAATTAACATTTCGGGTGTAACGATCTTTCAATGTATCTATTAGCGTCGATTGTTGAGGCTCACAATACCTGCGTAAAATCGCTTGATGTAAGAATCGAATATTATGATTATGTTTTATCAACGTTTCTTTCGCAAGAGCAACTTTAGCAGTATCAACAACTAAACTTAAACTAGAATTTGTATTTTACTTTACCAGGTAAAGCCCACTGAGCTATATGGCTCTTTTTTAGAAGCGAGCTGGCCACATATGATAGCTCAACGAAGTGGCTTATCACGTCGAAATTTATAGCGGCCAAATACTCTGAAGGAGTGTTGATTTTGAATGTGGAGAGACAACCCGGAGATAAACCCACGCGAGCATGGGGAGAGAGAGAGAGAGAGAAATGCAAACACCAAATATACAGCAGGCGTCGGGGTCGAACCCACGACCTCCTGTATCTCAGGCGAGGTAGTTAACATCTCTCCACAACAGCACCAACACCAGTTCAAGCATCTTCTTGGTTCTTTCGGTAAAGTCACGTAGAAGGGAAGTAATACAATAATAAAAATAAAACATAATAAAATAATTCTCACGACGTTTCGGCCACAACGCAAGCAGCCGTCCTCAGGTGAAACCAGGTCTGTCGAGGCGACAGCGTCTGAATGAAACAGCACACGTGCTTGGAGCATATATATATAAGCTTAGAGTCGCGGCATTCAAGCAGTTCAAGCAGTTCGACCACTAGTACTATCGGCACAAGTAAGGGAGCGATCAGCAGAACCGCTCATACCAACGTGACCACGAGAAATGTCATCACCCACCAGCTGCAGCAGCTCTTACCAGCACCATACATCACCACTACCACCACGAGCAAGATCAACAAACACTGAGCAATATTAGCACCAGTAGCAGTGCCATAACCAACAGGATCATAGGCATAAGGATCATAGTCAGCAGTATCACCTTCACTCGCGGATTTACCAGTTGCTAAAAATGTTAATGATAAAAACCATTACACCAAAATAATAGTGCTATCCGGAAAACTATAGGTTTAAAAACGTGTAAGAAGCACCCAGCTTATGTGCATATCCAACAACAACAAACCATCAGCAGTTCCTGAAGTAGGGGCAGACTTTGCAGAAATGAGCATTGGTGACGATACGGTGATGGTGAGTCCTTGTTGGAACGAAACCGGTTTGTGTCTCTATCTGCTGCCTGTTAGTCATTGACATCTTAGCGAATGTAAATTTGAGGACCGAAATTGACTTCTTTAGAAACTGCTGATGTAGTTCCCACATGCGGAGAGGTTGAGTGTTATTTTAAGATAATTTCGATTATTTTAGTGCTATAGATGTCCAAATGATGGGCCACTTTGTTAAGCTATAATTTGTGGCCAGGTCGCTTCTGAAAAATAAGTTAATAGCTCAGTGGGCTTTGCCTGGTAGGATGGGAATGGTTTAGCTTTGTTTGTATGCGTTTGGGTGATTTGTTCACTTTCTTATACTTTGCACTACTATGTTTTTTTATTGTTTGTTTTTGTACCGTATTAACCGCCCCTACTGGACGTCTGTGAAAAAGAGCTTTCTAGCTCATCGGGTTCCTCCAGTATAAATACAGATTCTTATTCTGATTCTGATATTTACACATCACCAGTAGCATCATCTTCATCTTCTTCGCGATTAAAAGTTCTTCATTGGCAGCACTCCTGGATGAAGTCGTGTCCACGCCGAATCGGTCACGTGGTTCGTGTTTAATCATACTTCACCACGCTGGTTCAATTCGGGTTGATGAAGGGTCAGGGGTCACTCAGTTCAGATGTCACTCACCGTCGCTCTTAGCCAGAGCCAAGAGCAACACTCGGGTCGCGACAGGGTTCGTAGCGCAGTGCGCGCTAACCGTCGCGCCACCACTCCCACCTGCAACGAAAACAAAAACCTACCGAAAATACTGCGTCCGTGTGTACGGCTCTCGTGAGTGAGCGCGGCCGCCTGTGCACGTACGTGCGCATGGCTGATATCTGCTTGTGTCTCAGTGCCCGGGTGCTGGTATGTTGACACAGTGGGGGGGCACAGGTGGTGCATCGGCCAAGTCATCTCGATCAGTCAACCCATGGCACCTGGGTCTGTCCCGTGACCTCCTGCCAGCGGGCGTTCGACGCTTCACGTGGCCTTAGAGTGCACATAGCCTGGCACATAGCGCCGTGGTGACGTCACCGCCACTTAGTTGCGAATGGCGGTTGTTGTTGTTGCTGTGGGTGCTGTGGTATGATCCAGCCTCGCTCATCTCTTTTAATCAACGTCTCTGCTTCGAGCCCAAGGGAACACCGAGACAGGCGCTAAACCCAGCCCATTATTTACATTTGTTTTTGCACTCGCCATTCGCTACAGTGAGTCGCGAGGCTTCGCCGCTGCACTGCCCAACTCGACGCGAATTTGCAACCCTTTTGTTGATGATTTGAAAGGGGGAACACGATGCAAAATTTGGGTTCCTCTTCTGACCTCGATCGGCTGAAGAGTTTTTTTTTTTATACGCCCTGGCTTTCTGGGAAATGTATGCGGTTGTTGTTTTTGTAAGCAATCAATTTCCATAGCAAGGGAAGCCTTGATGGTGAATTTCAAGAGTGGATAACCCGGCTGCGGTGTGAGGGTTAACAACTCTGACTGGCAATACAGAGGTGGCTTGACTGTAAATTATTCTTAGAAGGGGGGCTGATTCTTCAGCGAAAGGGGGGCTCAGTGTAATCTATAGCTCCCTGCCTGCTGCTACGGGGCTGTGGTAAGAGATATAATATTGTTTTCGAAGGCTGTAATATGACAGATCAACATATGCAGTGAGCGTTTTTCACAATCTCACTTTAGATGTCACAAAACTTGATCTCCGTCTCTTCTTTATAATTTTACAATCAGAATATTTTTTTGTCGGTCACTTCGAAGTATATCACTTCCTCGGGTGCTGTGTACAGATGGACCTATGCATTGCTTCGATAAACTCTGCGAAGTTATATGACAGCGTAGGTTCTCGCGGTTGTGCCGTGGGTGCTCGCTAACAGCACTTGTTCCAACGGTGTGTTCAAGGCTATACGGGGGATCTTTGTCATTGCGCATTAGGGTTGTACCACGTGTTGTTCGGCAAGTATGCCCACGAAGTTTGACGCCACATGCTGGGAGAGTCTGCAGGTACTGAACTGCTTCACGACGAGGAACCGAAGACGTTTCCGGCACGTCGAGTGACACATTCCCAAATCACTGAGAACAACACTAAAAACACACGCACGTCGCAGACTTCCACTAAGTTTTTTGCCGCTTTTATTTCTTACTAACCTGACTAAACTTCCACCCCCCCCGTCCCCCACCTCCCCCCAAACTATGCACTGCATTCTCTCCTTCTTGAAATTCACGCTGCACTCTTCCCGGCATTACAAGCATGGCTCTCGATGGTTTACAATTGCGAATGCCCTTCGAAAATGTTTAGCACACTTTATCCAACGTCATCGTTTGTCGCTGTTCAAGTGGAAGCACAGTCAGCCTCGGCGTCAGGGTTGGTGGAATGCGCTCTCTGGAGGGGAACAATCACCCTGCTCTTGACCGCGATGAAGCCAGTCAATGAGATCCTGAGACTTGCTTGGGACACTCGGTGTTTCTTTGGAATTTAATTTATCTAAACATATTAAAAGGGTTAAATCTTGACTTAATGCTTTCGTGACTGCAGGAATTCATATTCTTTGTGTCTTTCGGTAAAGCCACGTAGATAGAAAAAAATCATTCAATTGTGTATTATTATTTTTATCTACGTGGCTTTACCGAAAAATAATACAATTATGTATTAAAAATAATACAATTATGTATTAAAAATAATACAATTATGTATTGTTTTTTTCTCTTTACGTGGCTTTACCGAAAGACCCAAAGCATATATTAAAAGGGATAGTTTCCAACTGGTCCTTTCGTTTGTGCCCGCTATGACGACGCTATACCGATGATGGACATTATTCGACGGTTAAGAAGGGTAAAGCAGGGGCTAGGGCAGGACACGTCCGTCAGAGTTGTAGCCGGATGAGATCATTCACACGAGAGCAATTGCTACCGTGGAAATGGAGCAATGAAATCAGCGCGTGTGTAGAGAGATATTCTGACGACTCGGAAGAGGCTTTTATCCAGGAGCAGATCGCGGCTCATGATGATGATGATGATTGAGGATGGTAATTTCCCAGTTTCTCTTTCGTCACAATCTATACTGCTTCTGTCGCGATTCCTATATTGTAAGTCGCACCCGACGATACTCTTCTTATAACGATTGCAACATTTTTCTGATCCACAAATGACAGTTTCACCGAGGCAGATGACCGCGATATTGTACATCGGTGGCGCCCTCTCAATTACTGAGCATCAAAGTCGACCACAGTCACAGTCGGCGAGCTTCCAAAAAGCGTCGATTTAACTGTTAATTCTGTAAATATTGCACGTGGCATACAGTTAATATTCAACATTTTAGGATGAATTTTTTTTTGCCTGTGAATAAATGAAGTTAGAAACACTTCACAGCGACATAGTATCTGGCTACAATTCTAGACATTCTGTTGTTTCAGAAGAGGCAGCCTCGGCTGATGTGCCGTCCTTTCACCGATCTACTCATTGGCAGAGTCAATGCACTCCAGTCTGGTCGGAGAGTTTGTTCACACAGTTGCTAGATGCACAGACAAATAAGGCAACGCGCATCATAACCAGGACACGGAAACCAACACCAACCCCCCACCTGGATTCCCTGTTCTGGAGAACATCCTGCCACCAAATATCCGCAGAGACGTGCTAACTTTAATAGATTGCCACGTTCCTCTCGCCAACGACAACCACCTACAACCATCAACGAAGACCTCGACAATGTAACGGCCGATTCAAGTCCCGATCTCCGTTCTGGGGGTCGCGCTGCTGCCACCGCCCTAGAACCTCGCGCAGATCCAGGAGAATGCTGGCGAACGGAGCGGAACAATGCGGACGTCCAGAATAAACTCCTCCTCATTCGTCACCCGAACGTCACGATCCCCTGACTTGCATCCCACTGGGATTTTTGAACACAGTGTTGGTGTACGGTGCTTTTTCTGCAATATTTTGCTGTCTTTTCTTGGATTTTCTGTTTGCACAAAGTCACTTTAAGATGTTTTCTTATTCATGTTGTTTTTGTTTGTTGCGGTTGCACCCGATTCAAGAGCCGAATGGCTCACAGGGCTACACCTAATGAATGAAACTTGAAACTTGACTTTGGCATCTCTCGAGGACATCGGCGGTGTCACTCAAAAACCGCATCAGAGATCATCAGCAGGCCGATGCGCACACCTCCTTCATGAATGAAAAACGAAAGACACAAGCCGCAGCAGTGCGACTGTGGCCACGCAGCCCACGCTTTGGGTCATCCAGTAAAGTAAACCGCTGTGGTCTGAGATCGTTCAATGGAGGAACAGCAAATGAACACAAAGTCTCTCTCCCGAAGTCATATCACGGCTAGCAGTCCTTGACATTGCCATTTATCTCCTTTAAATATTGCCACACGCAAGAATAGAGCATTTAACATGTATGTATTGCACCACATATCTTCATTTTGTAGCTTAAACTTAGAACAGATTTTAATCATTGGAGGTTAATTTAAATATATATATTTTTTTATTTCATGTCCTACTTGTTGTCTGGTATCTTTAGATTCAAATGCATTTCGGCAATTCTATAAATACACATCTAAAATTTGCACTCTCGTATCCCCAAATCATTCCCACCGTCTCTCTCATGCACATATCTCTCGCTGTCTCTCGCACTATCTCCATCTCCCCTCTCTTTCCCTAACACCGTCTCTCTCTCTATATTTCGCTCATACACTTCTCCCCACGCACGCCCTCCTCCCCGTGTCTCCACGAAGACGTAGCCAAGCTGTCATCCCCCCCCGACCCCTCGCGAGGTCCCGGGCGCGCATCACCTCTAGCTCCAGTCGAGCAGCGCGCACTGGGAGCAGCTGTCGGGACGGTGGCGCGCGCGCGCGTCCGTGCGTGCGCGCGCGCGCGCGCGTCTGCATTTACGTGGGGGAGCGGTAGCGTAGTGGTTAGCGCACGAACACGGCGACTCCCGAGTGGTGCTGGCCAGCAAACCCCCTCGTGTGCCGTGCCGGCCTTCATAGGCCCTCGCTCACAGCACTTGTTCCCCGCAGTGCGTTTAAAGTCAATCGAGGGGACCTCTCTCTTTTGTGTACGTGCGCGTGTTCCGCGAACAGCACCTGCCCCAGTAGTGTATGTAGGCTCTACGAGGGATCTTACACGCGTGATTAAATCTATCACGAGCCTTACCGATCGATGTCGATGGATTGATGCATCGTTACACCCCCTTGTGTATATGTAGGTGCAGGGGTATGCAGAAGAGTGCGTGCGTGCGTGCCCATAAAAATCAACTTAAGTTTCAGCAACCTATTATTATTATTATACATATTGACGACATGGGGATACTTGTTTTTTCGTTTAATTACCTTTTAAGATGTTCATTCTTGTTCATTGTAATCGGGTCCCGCGTTCAACGCCTGTGAAATTTCTCCCAAAGGGGAAATCCCCAAACCTTGCTGAAAATAAAAACGACTACATCGTGAAAATATTATCAGCGCCACGGTTTCCCGAGGTTTTTTTTATTCTAAAAAAAAAACGGAACAGACTCCAAACCTGGAGAAATAATGAGAATGTCTGGAGCAGCGCTTCCCCCAAAGCCACGTGGCGGAGCGCCGGCCGTGGCGTGGTTACCGTGCAGGAGAAATATCGAACGTCGGCGGAGATCGTCAACGCTAAGCTATGGCGGCTGACAAAACATGAAAAACAAAGACAAAGATCCCCCATATAGCCTTAACAGACTTTGGGGCAAAGTGCTGTTAGCGTGTAGCAGCACCTCTGAAGGCCCCCACGGCACACGAAGGGGTGGGGCAGCGAGCACCACTCCCAGCTGCCTTTGTCTCCCTAGTGG
>CM025607.2:16426108-16487158 GCA_014621495.2 Entosphenus tridentatus | reverse complement strand
ACGAAGAGGACATCGTGAATGCGCTCTGGTTTTTTCGTTCGTCACCGGGGCGCGCCGGCGGGGGGGGGCGCCGGCCCCACTGGAATCTCACCGTCTCCGGCCGCACACGCGCGCGGCACGTACGCGTACCCGCTGTTGTCCATGCCATACGTGGAGGGCGGGGAGAAATTGAAATATTCCTTTTGGTCGAAGTTAATGAGCTGGTGGGTAGAGAGCGGGGTCGGGAGGTGTGGGGGGAGGGGGAGACATTGGTACGGAGGGAATGTCATTAATTGTCAGTGCATTTGAAAGGTACGATTTGAAATATGAGAGGTACGTCATCGTTACCTTGTCTTCGGTCGCATACATAGAGAGAACTAAGGCAGTGCTTCTTTGTTCGCCCAGAAAAGGAGGGCCATGTCTTAGAAAGCTTTAAAAGAAATTGTGTTGTCAGTATTTTTTGCATGTTAGAGAGTGCCCGGATATGAGCCACCCATGCATGTAACATAAACTGAAATTCCACGCAAAACTTTTCAGAAACCGAGCTCCTGTGCTTCTTCCTGCACACAAGCGCTTGTCTTTTTCAGGTGGGTGTCGCATGCAATTGATGGTGCCATCTCTGCCCCCCTCTCCCCTGACTCCCCCCCGTGTGGTGTGATGTAGCGTGGTGCGTGCGGTGTGTGCGGCGTCTACGTCGTGTGTATGCACCGCACCCTTCGATTAGCACGGTTGGCTACGTACGGTGCGAAAGAAGTTCAACACACATACGTACATCTCTACATAATCCACCAAACCCCGCCTCCGGGGTGGCTTCCCGAATCGGACCGTTTACTGCTCACAATCCGACTCCGTGGCGAGTGAGATGATCCCTGGACTTGAGCGTTAGCGCGTTTGGCATGGGCCTGGGTGCAAGTCGTGAAAGGAAGCCTCTTGTCCAGTATCACCAAACTTCATAACCCGGCATCTGCACTCCTACGGCCCATGGGCCACGGTGCATCTACAATGCCTGCACACCCAGTCGCTACTCCACTGGATCCCCAGGTAAAGCAGCCAAAGGCAAAACTAGAGTCCCGTCTGTCAGTGTGCCGCGGTGGCGAGATGTTAACCACCGCGCGTGGTGTACGGGAGGTCGTGGGTTCGATCCCGACCCTGACGCCTGTTGTATATTTGGCGTTTGCATGTCTCTCTCTCTTTTCCTCGTTACGTGGATCTCTCTCCGGCTCCTCTGGTTTTTCCCTCCACATTTAGAAACACGCGTTGAGAGCATTTGGCTGCGATAAATGTCCACGTGATAAGCCACTTCCTTGAGCTATCATTTGTGGCCAGGTCGCTTCTGAAAAAGAGCTGTATAACGTCCCAGCTGAGTGAGATTATGAATGTGTGAGTAAGGGAAGGCATATCACTTACCTCTCCCTCAGGTTGATGAGATTCGCTGGGCCTCTGTAGAGAAATCAGACGACAGTGTGTGAGGTTAGAGGGGATAGGGGTTTGTAATATAATTGATAAATGTAGCGCTTGCATAGAAGCCGTTAGAGGGAAGAAAAAATAGAAGTAGTCAGAAAATGAGATGATGGGACGAGATGAGTAGATTTGGAGGAGAGAGGTGGACGGAGGTGGTCAGAAACAGTGAAGAGTGAACGAGACGTTGGTGGAGGCCATTTGCCGATCAGTGGGATATTAATGGCTAAGAAGGAAAGAACCTGGAAAGGTCGCTTTATTAATCCGAAATAAAATAGAATAGAACCTTCCAAGGAGTAGAAGCATCGATACAACAGCTGCAACTGGTGCATGCAGTGAGTGAGGAATGTTCACCGCCAAGATGTATGCAATAGGGGACATCTGGCTCGACACGTGATGAAAACAAAATGAGTAAATAAATTACGAAAATAATCAAACTCGCCAGTGACTCTGACATGCAGAGAGCGGTACCCGTCCCCTCACCTGGAGGCCTCCTCCGTAGATGTGGTTGAGGAGCTCAAAGGCGGCGTGGTAGCCACAGCTGTTGATGTAGTCTGAATTTTGGGAGCCACACGCTCCGCCGGTGCTCACCGTGGGCTGTGCGAGAGTGAGTGGAGGTGAAAGCGGGAAATGGGAGGGTATTTATATGCAACATGCTACTTATAAAGCCTGACGTTTATAGTTCACGAATGCATCTTCATATGAATAATTAGAAAATAGTCAGCAGTAAAGCATGGTGATTCTGTGGACAGTCCTGGTTTTATACGAATTAAGAGTCATGTGTGCGGTAGTGCCGGATTAAGCTAGTGCGGGGCCTGTAGCATATGTTATAAAGGAGCCCTAAATAAAAAAAAACACATACATATTAAAACACACATTTTTTATTTGCATAGTAAAGTAATTGTATTTTTTCATTTGCTATTCAGCCAGATAATACGACAAACACCCAGTCGTTCGTAAAAGTCGAAGGCAGTATAGTACTATAGTAATAGAGCAAGTGCAGAATCACTGAACCGGAATTGATAGCTTGATAGCATTTGAAAGTGCGGGGCCGTAGCTACTACATATGTAGCTCCTACATATGTAGCTACTACGCGTGTAGCTACTACACGCGTAGCTACTACACATGTAGCTACTACACATGCAGCTACTACACATGTAGCTACTACGTGTACTACATATGTAGCTATTACACATGTAGCTACTACACATGTAGCTACTACACATGCAGCTACTACACATGTAGCTACTACATGTGTACTACATATGTAGCTATTACACATGTAGCTACTACACATGTAGCTACTACATATGTAGCTACTACACATGTAGCTACTTTTGCTCCTAGGATAATACGGCACTCGTGTGCGGGACAACCGTGTACAGGGGAACTTCTCTAATCTGTGGTGAAGTGGGGAATGAACATCACGGATCTTGTCCGTTAAGTTATCCCCAAATTTACACCACTTTTCCGCGCAAACCCCCCCCCCCCACGGATAATCTCAGATAATAATTAATAGAGCGAGCATAATATGGGATTTTTTTTTTTTGCACGAAATAGAGGTATAGTAGAGAGTCATAGAGAGGTGTAACTTACAAAGCCATGCTCAGCGGGGATGTCCAGGACGGTGCGGATGGAGCCAGCCGCGGTCACAAATTCCTGATAGTACTCCTTCACCTTGCTAATTATCCCTACAAAGACAAAGATCCCCCCGTATGACCTTAACAGACCGTTGAGGCAAGTGCTGTTAGCGACCACCTAATTATCCCCTTCATGTACACGCACACACACACACCACCGATGCACGCATGTCTTTGTGTCCCAGTGCACGTTCATCAACATCATCGTAGAGTGACGTAGCCCGGTTGGCATGGACGAGGGTGCAAGCAATGGTATGGGATTCTCTACACAATCCCCCCCCCCACCCCCATCTCTTTGTAGCCTAGTGCCTGGGCCACCTCTTGCCCATGGGTCCTAGTTGCAGTTGTATCAGCGCCCGCACGCCCGATAGCTACGCCACCATAATAAAATATATTTTTTAAATCGCCTTTATAACCCAGGTGAGATGCCTGGGTTAAACCGGGGGAGAGTCTCTTTTTTTAAAGACAAAGCAGGAAAAAAACATCAATTACATCGAAAGCAAAGCAGCATATCGTATGTAACGTTGAACTTCTTTCGCACTGTACATAGCCAACCGTGCTAAACAGAGGTGCGGGAGGAGGACAACAAAGCTAAACACAAAAAGCAGTTCTAGAAAAGTGAGTTTTCCATCTAGATTTAAAAGTGCACAGCTCCAGTGGTTTTCCCGAACATCGGAAGGAAGAGCGTTCCAGACGGCCGCAGGAGCGCAACTGAAAAGCGCGCGATGCGGTTGACTACCGTCTTTGTTCGGTGGCCAGCCGAAAGCCGCTGCCCGTGATCACAGAGCGCATCCGGGCCGAACCGTCCACTTACCCGGGTGGACGGTGGAGTCCTTGGTGCCGGCGAACAGGAAGACGCGCGCCGAGCTCATGTGCGACGTGTGGTCGATGGACAGGATGTTTTGGGCATTGCGCGTCACCTGCTGCAGGTAGGAGACGGCTACGCTCTCTGGCCTTTTCATGCACGTCTCCGTGGCTGTGAGCGCGCTGTTCTGTGCGCAGTAGTAGGGAGCTGGTGGGGAGAGAGGAAGAGAGAGAGGGAGGAAGAGAGAGAGGGAGATGATGATGAAGGCAAAAATGAGAAAAGACAAAACTCGATATATTTTTCGATTTAAAGCCACGTAGAAGGGAAGTAATAAAATAATAAAAATAAAACATAATAAAATAATATAATATAATTATATTATTATATTATTTGCTGCTACATCAGCCATAATGTAGCACAAGTATTTTATTGTTAAAAATATGAAATATAAACCCAGAATCGCGACTTGTCATGTAATGTTATTGTAACAGGGCTGAATGTTTACATCCCTACTATTTACCACCTATTTACCTTATTCCCATTAGGTATCTGAGAAAACGAATGTACAAACAAATCAAAATAGCGTTCGTAAGGCATACAGATGCCACGACTGGTCGCCAAATGTGTAGCTTCGTATCACTCAACAACTCTCCCTTCCCCCATCTCAATGCCTTCTCACCTCAGGAAACAAAGCTCACTGACCGGCTACTCACCGACATAACCTCTACGCGGCGCCCGAAGGCCCTAGATCCATGACTCCTTACCCCCTGCGATGACTGCGACGCCCATGATGCTCTTGGAGTGGGCCACGTGGAACTGAGTGGCCATGCAACCGCCCGAAGACAGCCCCGACACTGACACTGCCGCCTGGTCCACCTTGTACGTTCCTGCATGGCAAACGCACAAAGACAAAGAGTCTCTCCTCCAACTCTTGTAGCCTTCAGTGCTGTTGGGGCAAGTGCTGTTCGCGAGCACCTACGAAGGGCAAAACGCGACACATTAAGGGGGTGGTGTGGCCAAGCACCACGCCCAGCCGCCTTTGTCTCCCCAGTGCTGATGCCAGCTATGGCTGCAAAGTTTGGTCGTACATGTTATGTAGATCGTTTATTGTTAAATTTGAATCACAGTTTCTATGATCACTGTTACATTGTTTTTATAGCTTTATTTTGCTGATTTTGAAAAGTTTTGGTTTAGCCATGTTTGTTTGTTGTAGTACAGAGTTAGCCTGATAACTTTAATATAAATTGTATTATGGTGGTTATTGTTTGACTTGCATCCCACTGGGATTGTTGCACACAGCGTTGAAATACGGTGTTTTTTCTGGAAGACTTTGCTGTTTTTTTCCTGGACTTTTCTGTTGCGTGTAGTCACTGTAAAATGTTTCTTGCTCATGTTTTGTTTGTTTGTTGCGGTTGCACCCGAGTCAAGAGCCGCATGGCTCACAGGGTTATGCCTAATAAATGCAACTGAAACAAGACACCGGGTACTCATTTGAGGCTGAATTGACCTCCAGGAGGCCCAGGACCGGTTCAGATGTTCATCACCAATGTTGGTCGTGACCGGTAATCGAACTCGGGCTGTCGGATTCGTAGCGGAGTGCGACAACCCAGTGCGCCACAGCTCCCCCGCACGACATATGCACACACGGACACGCATACTCACGAACACAAATGGCAAAGATCCCCCGTTAAGCGAGGATGTGTCTACTCGAGACAAGTTCTGTCAGGAAGTACTTTATTGTTGTGTTAAGCAAGGCCCCATCCTTCCGATGGAGTGCTCTTTCCAAAAACATCTGGAAATGCGGGAGTTTGTGTGAAACAATCCTGACTCTGCTGATGAGACCCAGAAGGGCAACCCCAATTCAGCATTTGCTTGCTTAAACAAATGCTGCTGGATAATATTGTTCTGGAAAGGCAATAACACTGATGGACTAAAATTTTATTTTATATGTAATGTGGAGACACCCGTAATGCTCCAATAATAACGCATAACGAGTGAGTGTGTTCTTCTTGGTTCTTTCGGTAAAGTCACGTAGAAGGGAAATAGTAAAATAATAAAAATTAAACATAATAAAATAATTCTCACGACATTTCGGCCACAACGCAAGCAGCCGTCCTCAGGTGAAGAACAGGTCTGTCGGAAAGACAGCGTCTGAATGAACAGTGAGTGTGTTACTTAATATTGAGGTCGATACAGCGTGTAAGAAGATGATATGCTCAGTAGGACACAGGAAGGATTGGTGATGCCAAACACTAAGAGTTGACGTCGCTAACATCTGGACACGTGAACACACACACATGCACACGTACACACTTGGCGTACTGGAAGATAATTGACGGAATTTAATTTGTCTGTTATGACAGCACGGGCAGGAGGACATTCGTACCAAGTCGGCTTTGCGCATCGGTGCCACCCAAGGCGAGGGCGACGAAGAGGGCGAGAGGGAACATCTTGTTCCGTCGAAGGAGAAAAGCCAGTTGTGAGCGCCTGTGGACGGCACGGAAACACTCATCTGCAGGATTCACTGAGGGCCTCTCTCAACTCTTCCCGAAGCGCACGGCATCATCTCCCAGGCAGTGGCGTATCTGTCGTGAGTGCAGGCGGTGCAACTGCACAGGAACCTCATGCTTTCGGCGCCCGAGGTGCCAATCCTATGCCCCCTGACCTTCACTAACCCGCACTGACCAGCGTGGTCAAGTATGGTCAAACAACTTCCATAACCACCACGACGTGCGGATGCCGATATCCTGCAGTGGCTTGACAAAGGACCTCCGATTTGCACGGTTGGCTACGTACGGTGCAAAGTTCAACATACATACAAAGGACCGTGCATTTTTTGTTTTTTAACTCAAGGGTGCCAGCTGCAGATGCAAATTCCTACCGACGAGAATTTCGGCGGCCTGCGGTCGCCTTATTCTGCCATGTGTGCAGATACTGCTTGACTCTATTGTATCCAGGGCGTGTAGGTATACATGCCGACAAAATACATTTCCTTTTTGTGGGGGGTGAAAATGTTTTTGGAAACCTGTTGGATCAATTTTTTACCCCCTCATCTGGTGGGGGGGGGATCCACTTTCTATAACGTTTTGATTGAGGCCTTCTGAAAGGCTCCTATAATTTAGTTGACGGACAAACGGACAAACGAAACTCCGAGCTTTTAGAATGGCTTGTCATTCACTGTGGTCATTAAAACGGCCCTGGTTGTATGGGGCAGTGCACTAAGAACTACGCCACTGTAGCCCATGCATGCACACGCATGGCTGAGCTGGATCTGTTTAGATCAGCGACTCTGAAAATATGTACGTTCCCGGCACACCACGTCCAGTATACATCTCCCGATGGCTGTGGCTAAAAACCACGTGCCACGTCCGGGTCTACCAGTGACCCTGAAAATATTCAGTGAGAAAGTAAGTACTCTTTACACGCATACAAAACACGTAATTGCATAAACGCACAGTAATGTTTAAAAATAAACGTACCGCACATAACCACAAATAATGTTTGTGCAATTCACGACTTTCTCCGATGCCATACCTGTACAGCCACCAGGTATGTTGACCTCCAGCAAATGCAGGGCAGCTGAAAAACAATTGCAGTTACTCTAAGGCACATTTATACCACCCCATTGACCCTGAGCTGTTTAAAAAAACACAAGTATATCCAGCCGCTTGTCCTTAAAAAGTAGGATGTGCCCAAACAAAACGCAGAGCCTTTGCCCATTACACGCCACCTTATGTCACCTCTCACACCTCAGCCTGCACTGACTCACCCATGACTATCAGGTGCGTGAATTCCCACCTGCACAAATACAAGATAGAGACAGACTGAGAGAATGAGATAAACAAAGACTGAGCGAGAGAATCAGAGAGACGGAGACATTGTCAGGCTTAACACATTAATTCTGATAATAAATTGAAGGTTTAAACTTACAAGCTCATTATTACGAATCCTGCTAATATGTCAAAGGAACTATGTTTTCAACGATTAAAACAATTGGTTACATAATACTGTGGATACAGAAGAGCCGATGCCATAGTTACTATAGCCGCTTTCATTTGCAACTGCTGAATGAAAGCCTCCATATGTAGCGTCAGTCATGGGGGTTGCTTGACCATACTTTACCACACTGGTCAGTGCAGGTTGGTGAAGGGAGGGCCCAGGACCAGTTCAGATATCACTCACCACTGATGTTAGCCATAGCCAGGAATTAATCAAACTCAAACCACTGCACCGCCACTCCATTCACGTACAAAGATTTCCTCTAAATTATTGTGTCCACATTCTTTTTCAAGAACCTTTCTAAAAAAATGCTGTACAGGCCAACACATAGCTTTAGGGACCATTCACATAGCTCCCATATTGGTACAGAATGTCATCAACCAGTGCCTCTTCTGAACAACGAAGGGTGCATAAGATGGTGGTGCTGAGGTTTTGGAAGCAGTGGCGTCCTGGCTTTTCTGGGCTCAATTGCCATTCAGATTGATAGTTGTCGTTGACTATTCGGTGCCCACTCAATATTCCTAGCATTGGATGAATTGGATATGGTAAAATTGACCTCATCCAAACGTTGTTTCAGGTAGCCTCTCAGGACAGTTAACGTTTCTTGTGACTGAAAGTATTGAGGCTCATGGATAAATAAATGACATCAGCATCCGTAGTCACGGTATTGGAGTGGACACTCTCCTCCTGAATATGCGGAGACAGGTAAGAGTTCTAGTCCTTGTATTCCACCTTCTCCATCACACACAGCTCCCTCCTTCATCCACAGTTCTCTCCTTTCTATCCACAGCTTTCTCTGCCCTTCGCTCCTGCCGACGTCCCCTCTTTAACCGCACGGCCCCGCTCCCATGCCCTACCCTCATCCCTGTCTCCTCATCTCCAGCCACCAATCCAATATCATCACATTTCGGACCATGTCGACTCATCTCCAGTCACCAATCCCCTCTCTTCATACTTCGGTGTTACTCCCAGTCAAATAGGTCCAGGAATCAACGTTAGCGTGTCGGGGATAGGAAATGTCGACATTATGGAGTACAGTATCAAAAGCACTGTGATTGTTACCATTGTCATGCTGTTTTCGATGGATGAATACAGATACGATGCATTTGTCATGTGACTCCTTGTTCATAAAAATTGCTGCGACAAATCATATATTTCATATATAACAGCGAGCTGCTTTTCAAACGTGCAGCCGTGCAAGGGTGCGTGCAGCCTTCTTTGATCACGTGATGTATGCCATCTAGTGTCAAATGTTGGTATAAATATATAGCACGAGCGGCAAGATCATGCCTCATTTGCTATATTTTTGTTTTTGACAATTATTGGAAACACTGTAACGCTTAGACACATTGTATATCCAAATGTAATTGCAGTGTTTAGCTTTCCCTTAAGAGCCTGTCATTACAGAAACTTCTGAACCGTGATGGAACTTTGTACGATGACCTCTAAGTGGCCATGAAACGTAAACGTGACCGAGGACAGGGCTAGTGAAGGTTGCACCTGGAGCAATTCTCATGCGGCACATGCCTTATTTATTCCTGTGCTTGGGAACAATGAGTGTGGCCAGTTGCACAGCTATCGAGTGTGCACGTGGTACAATTGCACTGGGGCCATTGGGCCAAAAAGGCCCATGTGCCAGGCACTGTACGGAGCCAATCGTGCTAATCGGAGGTGCGGGGGAAAGGCAACAAACTAAAGACAAAACGCGGTTTATGGCACCAGAGCCCATGCCAACCAACCACTCTTCGCTACTGGTAGGTGGGATGGTATCATTGCCAAGTAGATCACAATGTTATAAATTAAAATGCTAGAGATAACGATGGTGATACTGGTGAAGAAGGGTGCCATGATGCTACTCTGGCTCACTCACCAACCTCCACATGAACCTGTGAACGTTGCTGATTAACACCTGGCCATACTGAAATAAGTAAACCATTTTTTTTTACCGTGTAAAGCGCGATGAGCTAAAGAGCTTTTTTTTCAGAAGCGACCTGGCCACGAATGATAGCTCAACAAAGTGGCGTATGTGGAAATTTATAGCAGCCAAATATTCTAAATGCATGTTTCTAAATGTAAAGGAGAAAACCCCGCGGACCAGGAGAAAAAAGAATCCACGCGACCACGGGGAGAACATGCAAACTCCATATATACAGGCGTCAGGGTCGGGATCGAACCCACAACCATCCTACATACCAGGCGAGTGTAGTTAACATCTCTCCACCGTGGCACCAAGTGAGCAGTCAATAGACTGGGTGAGCATGGGGGGATGCAGTTCCAGATGAAGGCAGAACTGGAAAAAGGTATGGGTCAGTGCATGCTGGTGAAGGATGCAGGCGTCCAGGCTAACTCTCACAACTTATTCTTGTTTCGCATGGTTGATGCAGAGCAACAACTACAATTTCACATGCAGGTGGTCAAGCCAGACAACCGCGTTAGGAGTTAGGGGACTGGTGTTAGCCAGGGCAAAAGCAATCTCACTCAGGTAACTTGGTGACATTTCGAACCAGTCTGGCCGTGTAACCCACAACTACCAGCGTGGCGAGGTATATTTCAACAACCTAAGCCATTTGCCTTTTACACGGTACAACTATCCTCTTTAAAGGCAGTGATTCTTAAACTGGGTTGCACGCACCCCCTGGGGGAGTGAGATGCCCTTTCTGGTGTTGCGAGACGTGACCACATTTTTTAAAAAAGGTTAATTATCGAAACACAAATTGAGCACGGGCACGTAAGTACACCCTCCTTTGTTTTATCAAACCCTATGCATTTAGTAACATTTCTAAAATATATATACAATTTAGAACCAAAGGATTGGCAAGGCTGCAGTAAAGGTTAAGAACCGCTGTTTTACGACCACGGGTATTATTCCAAACCGCGTTGAGTCGCTCTCATGCCGAATTGGATAAGGAGTCGTTAACCCAATGGACACGCGATTGGGCGCGTGCAGCTGTATGAGGATAAAATGAATCGACGACGATGCAATGAACGATACATTACGTTAATATCGAAGGAAGCCAATGAGCGTCAAGGATCGATGACTCATGTGCGATCCACAAATCGTCGGTTTCCATCCAGAAATCATGTGACACGAATCACTTTTAACGATTAAAAATGTTGAATTCAAAATACCCAAGCTTGTGTTCGAGCATGGATCAAGCATGGTATCGTTAAAAATCGGTCGATCCCCGTACCAGTATTCCTTATATGGGCAAGGCCACGCCAAATTACGCCATATAAGGGCCTATATCATTAACATATTTTGTATACCTGCCACGGGGCGTGGGGGAGGGGACGCGAGCCACGCCTCCCTCATCGACCAATCACCAAGCGTAGGGGGGGAGAGGCGGTGGATGAGCGGGTGGGGGCGTTGCAATTTGTCCAAAGCGCGCGACCAACCAAATCGCCGCCGCGGCTACGCGAACAACAACAAACCCGTGGGTCTCCGCCCCCCCACCACCACGCCACCTCCCCTCCCACCACATCCCCCCTCCCCTCACCGGGTAATTTTTGTGGGGGTGGGGTTGAGATGTAAGGGGGAGGGATCAGTGGGGGGAGTGGGCGGGGTTTCGGATGAAAGGCGGGGTTTAGGTGCGCGGGAGGCGGGGTTATTATGGTTTCAGAGCGGGGTTTAGGGAAAAGAGGCGGGGTTTATTGGAAGGGGCGTGGTTTAAGTGTGTGGGGGGAGGTGTATTGGGCGAGGGGCGGGGTTTGAGGGGGGGGACGATGAGGGAGCGAGGGGCGGGGTGAAGTCAACACAGTTCATTCGCTGGCAATGGCGACAGCGCTCGTCCGTGCGTCTCGCCGCCTCTGCACAGCCCGGCCCAGCGCGCCCGGGTCGGCGGCGGCGGCGGTGGCAGGACGCGGTGTGCCCGGGGCTGCTGCGAGCTCGGCGGCCTCTCCCGATAAGGCGGAGAGGGAGGCTCCGCTCACCGTACGCAGCGAATGCGACGGGGTCAGGCAAGTAGTGTGCCCCCTGTCGCAAGCACGCACTTTGCACATCGCATCAACGTCGTCGTCGTCATCGTCGTCGTTGTTATTATCGGCCGCGATCTATCCGCCGCTAGACGGCAGCGTTCCTGAAGCCGTCGCTCAAAGGGTTCTGCATGCAGACATTGCGTGCGAAGTTGCAAAAAGTGATGCAAATTAAACATTTCGGATAAAGTTACAAAGTTACGTGAGCGAGCGCCGAATTAGGTGAGAACCTACGCCCGGCCGTCTTTGTATCTACCCACACACCGCACCAGATCAAGGACTCATTTGATGGCAGTCGACCTCGGGCAAAATCGAACCCCCGGTGATCGAGGTTACAGCGCAGCGCGCTAACCACTGCGCCACCGGCCACTCCGCCGGCCACTCCGCTCACTGAAGGTTAAATGTTGAGGTGTGAAGATGCATCGATTAATATCGATCCTTAGCTCTCACGATACACGTTTGCATCTGACAGTTTTTGTAAGGGGATCGATGTTTTTGTTATTCGTGTTTGTACAGTAATGGGTTCACGGTTGTCCTATCCTCTGCGGCCACTAGAGGCCGCTACACTCACCCATGCTTTAAAACTTTGACCCTCAAGCCGTGGACTTTACTGCTTTTGGGTGAGATGAATGATGTGTATCGTAAACACGATGGAGGTGTGATGGATCATCAAACGTGATTGTTGCTGCCACTGCCCTCTGCTGCCCATCCACGTAGCCCCCCAGCCGACAACAGCGAAATCAGAATATACTGGAAGAATCCGATGATCCATAAAGCTCTTTTTTCCCACAGATGTGCATGGTGGTCATCAATCCAAGCACTGCCCACGATCAACCCTGCTTAGTTCCTGAGATCTTATGCGATCATAATGGCCAAAATGTTAGCCTGCTGAAGCATTTTATTTTTTAAGACTATGCTTCTGAAGGCAACGGAGAAGTTTGAAGTGGCATGCATTGGCAGTGATTTACAATACATTTTAAGGCACCTTAAACCTTGATTGCCATTCACAAGGCAAGAGGATCCTGGCCATTGCCCTTGATTGGCTCAACACCTCACTATGAGTTTATTTAGCCAGGCTCCTCTATTTATTTTAGTCTTGACCTCCAAAGTTTACTTTTACAGTTTTCCAGCATCCGGCTTTATGTCATCATTAACAATGCTTCTTTATAGGTTACAGTTTGGGGCAGTGGCTTTGTTTTAGAGTCGAGAATGGAAATAGTAAAAGAGTGTTTTTTTTAGCAGCTGTGCCTATATTATTGTAAATTGGGCAATTTCTGCATCAAATAAAGCCACAGGAGGTGGTATCAGATTGGTACCCACAGTGTAACTTCTGGAGCAGTGGCAAATGGATTAGAGCACTGCGCTGTGCACCCAGTGACCGTGAGTGTGATTCCCGGCCACAGCTAACATCATCAATGGCAAGTGATATCTGATTAAATAGTCTGGGTGCTTTGCTTCACCTGTATGGTGAAGTATGGTCAAACAACCTTCATGACGGACATGACATGGGGAAGCCTACATCCAGTAGTAGATTGACAGTACACTAAGCTACACTTTCCATTAAGCAAGACTTGTTTATGGCACAAAACGTATGAAGAGCGGGTTGTGGTAAAAATTCAAATCTGGCATTAATCTCCAACACTGGTGAAATAATAATCCAACTTGTTTTTCTTGCAGCAGAGACTTTAGTCATTCTTGGCTACGTCTCAAATCATATGACTGCAGCCATGACGTTAGCAACTACAGTCCATTTTAAATGTGATCATTCAAGTAAAGTTTAAAAGTACATTTTTCTCACTTGAGTATTATCCATATTTGAGTATTATCCATATTTGATCTGAGCATCAGTTGAAAATCCACAATTCTATGACAGGTCTCACTGCCATAAATCAGCTGAATGTAGTGACAGTGTTCAACTCTAATCCTATTAATTGGAAGTGGGGTTAGTGACTTGTATTGTGATTAGATCCACCTACCTTATGTCAATACTGCAATTACCTGTAAATGCATTCAATCTCGGCAAATCACAAGTTAAGCAGGTTTGAGCCTGGATAGTGCTTCTATGGGCAATAATTATGCACAAACATGGTCGTAGGACTATAGTGGGCTATGTAGTGGGCAGCAAACAGCAGTGCAGAAAAATCCATTGTGTAATTCCATCCTACATCTGTGCTCCTCGCCTTCGTATTGACCAGTGTGGTGAGGTATGGTCCGAGAACTCCCAGAACTGGTAAAGCATGGAGAGTCTCTCATCCAGCATTGGATTGGTGAAAGGGCTGTACATATGCACAATGGAACAAAGTGGTGTCTGGTGGCCATCTCAGTAGAGTTCTGACAATATCTGTACGGCTTATAAGTGTTCTCCTCTGGAGCGCATGGATTTTTCTCTGGGCTCTGGTATCCCCTACCACTTGCAAATATATTTGAAAATAATAATGGCAAAACAGGGTAACAAAGACTTTTAAGAAAAACAGTTCTTTAAGAAACAACAAGGTGTATCAGGACAAATTAAACAGTTCATGATTTTAACGTGCAAGCTTAGTTTGTGGATAAGTGAATGGCAGGTAATTAATTGGACCTCTTTCGTATATTTTTCTCACCCACAGAAGCATAATTCTGAACAACCCTCGCAAGAGAAATGTGCTGTCACTCGCCATGCTGCGCTGCCTCCGCAACGACCTCACTGATGACCTCAACAACCCTGCGCTGCGGGTCATAATCATCTCTGGTTTGTCTCTACATTACCTTGCTACAACACCACCACCACCACACCTTGCCACACCTTACCCAACACGCATGTGTCCGCTATAATCGGTCATTATGTTCTTTCTCTTAAAAAATAAAACGCTTCGTGTTTGAACACCACTCTTAATCATACTTGAATAACCACATGTTAGTGTGAATTCATATATATTTTGTTTTTGAAATTATCCTGCATGGACTATTGCCATTTATTAAATTTTTAACCTTCCACATTCATAGGCCATAACACTCCCAACCTTCATCCTACTCAAATAAAAAAAATAGATATCCCATCAAATATAAACATGTCAATTGTTTCAGTCAATTGTCTGTACTCGATCATATCAAATGTGACATTTACTTACACAGTGAAATGCCCCATCGCTTAGTGTGATGTTCCCCTGCTCAGCGCAGCTGTGGGTCCTGTCTTCTCGTCGGGCCATGATCTGTCGGAGTTGACGGCGGAGTACGGGCGAGAGCATCATGCTCGAGTGTTTGAGACCTGCACGGAGGTGATATTAACATTCTGATAAGCCATCAGTGCAAGCACAACCATGAGATGGCACACATGCTATGACATTCGGACCACAACACAGAAAACTTCACACCATCTCTACTGGCAAAGACAAAGATCCCCCGTATAGCCTCAACAGACTGAAGGCAAGTGCTGTTTGCTAGCACCTATGAAGGCCGGCATGCCACACGAGGTTGTTGGTGTTCAACGTCACAACTTTTAACTACTCAATGCAGATTTGATATTGTGCAATTCTTCTGTCATTAGTCAGCCCCCTTTTAACTTATTGCTGTTTTAACCCCTTCTCACATATCTTCTTTCTCTGGAAAATGCCGTTTCTCCTGGCACCAGATGTCTCTCACTGATGATGCTGAGATTTGTTGCTTCTCTTTGTTCAAGGGCCGGCTAAACCAGGTCCACCAAACCTCTTGGAATTGCTCATTTCATGAATGGTCTGTTCCATTGTGCTTGAATCCAGATACACATTTTCATAGTCCTAGTTTCCAAAAAAATCGTCTCTAATTTTGAGGGAAACCAAATACTTGACAGGCAGCCATTGTTCAAGAATTATAATTAAGAGTTTTTGTATGTTGTCATTTTCAGCCAAAAAAGTTCTAACCAAATTTTAGTTTTTTCATGTTCCACAACATCTTTAGAATTAACAATCGATTGTACAAGATCAGCCATGTACGTGCTATTTGGATTTTTTATTGGATTTATAAGGTGCTTAAATGCCTCGGTAACTCAAAGCGCCTTATATAACGCCTCACCCAAACCATTCCAATACCTTGCTGCAACAGTCACTCTCCAGTACGCGGTTTACACAGTACCAGCCTGCAAATGGGGCATTTGCCAATAGCGGGTATATCACCCAGCCTTCCTATGCCAATCAGCCACCCACATGAGGTGTGTGTGTTTGATTCCCACCTACCACCAACAGCAGTGACGATTATCTGAATCAGTACTGGGCCTCGCCTAGGTCGACTCGGCCTTGAATAAGTATCTGCCGCAGTGTGTAAACATCAGCCTTGGTAGAGACACAGGTGCCCCCCCCCCCCCCCCCCCCGTATGTTAAAGGCTATACGAGTTGGGGGGTGGGGGTCCTTTGTATTTGTCGTTCAGGTCATGCGCACGATCCAGCGTTTGCCGGTGCCCGTGATGGCGAAGGTGGACGGCCTAGCGACGGCTGCGGGCTGCCAGCTCGTGGCGTCATGTGACGTGGCGCTGGCGTCGGAGCGCTCTCGCTTTGCCACGCCCGGGGTGCACGTCGGCCTCTTCTGCTCCACGCCCGGCGTGGCCCTCGGCCGCTCGGTGCCCAAGAAGGTGAAAGTGCGACTCTCGTTCGTAGATGCATGATCCGAGCGGTTGTGTGAATGAATGACTGAATCGCCCAGAATGCACCCGATCTTGTTATTGAGCTCATAAGCTGTGCAGAGTTGAGCCTGGATAGTGGTGGGATGGGTGACCACAATGCACAACTACTGTTTATATTTTACCAGGTAAGGCCCACTGAGCTATATAGCTCTTTTTCAGACGTGACCTGGCCACAGCAAAGGAGAGGTCAACAAAGTTGCTTATCATGTGGAAATGTATAGCAGCCAAATACACTAGATGCATGGTTATAAAAGTGGACGGAAAAACCTGGGGACCCGGAGAAAAATCCACGCAACCAAGAGGAGAACATGCAAACTCCAAATATACAGGCATCATGGTCAGGGTCGAACCTACGACCTCCATACCAGGCGAGGTCATTAAGATGTCGCCACTGTGGCTAAAGTTGTTACAGACTGCAAGGCTACATGGATGGCAGCAAAAGGCAGTTCAGCTAAATTTATTGTATTAAGATATAAATGCTCCCCACCTTAACCAACCTCCGCAAAATTAAACCTGCAACCCACACGGCGTTGGGAGGCCCTCATCCAACAGTCAGTTGAATAAAAGGGCAGTACATGTACATGTAACCACACTGCACATACGTACAAACATTCACAAAAACATGTATAATACATTTGCATATACACACAAAAGTGCACAAAAAAGACAGATTCCCTGTGATACAATACAGACGAATGGGGCAAGTATCGTTATCGAACTGCTATGTTGAGTAATTCCTATTATCTATCAAAATCCACGGTTTTTGGGAACAATTGTGCTGTGGATAATGAGTTTTCACAGGATAAGAGTTGTTCACTGCACACGACAACATACAACACTTAGTCCAATCAATACATGATGCAAAGTACACGATGCATGACATGTATCCTGTATCAGTCCTGTAAGTTTTTTATATGTACACATGTTTCGCCGCACATCTATGTATGCGTGTGTTCGTAACACAGGCATATCTAAATATGCATTGCATGTTTTGAAATATGTATGTATTTTTCTCAGCATAACATACGTGTACGCATATACGACAGATACTTTCTCTTTTTCACCCCCCAAAATATAAAATTACATGTTTGTTCAGGGCTCACATAAGCCCTTCTGCACCAATGTTTTCCAGCAGCATTGGTTAAAGCAGCACTGCGATGAGCTGTATTCCCTCGGGGGGTGGTCGCCTGCTTAAACAAGGCTGGCTGGGGATTACGGCTTGGCATCGCGATTCTCGGGCAAAGCGCCATGTCCTGTTGTGGAGCAAGTGCGATCTGTGCATGCTTTTGCTTGGGCACAGCGACGCACGAGTCTTGATCGTAAATTGAGTGTAATTGGTTTTATAGAAATGTTCCATTGTCGGAACATTAGCGCAAGGCACATACCCCGTTGCCCAGCTCGTAAAGAACCAGCCTGCATCCCGTTGTTTCGTAATGTGCTGTGAAATTTAAATGCCCGTTTATCGAAGCCTTTTTGTGCTGGAAATATTATTTTCTCGGGGAAAAACTAGGCATTGCTAGTTGACCGTTTAGTGGCTCCTTTTTTGGTAATGTTATAATTTAAAACCCATCAGATGTATTCTTCAGTGGGAGGCGAACGCTGGGCATCAGGCATTTTTCGGATGGCTTGCATGCCCAGTATACACGCGCACACATATACACACTTCAACCCGTGGGTGGCTGATTCACACACGCAGGCTGAGCTAGAACTTTCCCCACCCCCGCACACTCCCCATTCACACCTGCATCCTTCCTCTGTCCCTTGCGGCCGATATTTTTTTTTACGATGTTTTAATTAACGAAAAAATTGTGCTTATTCGCAAAAAAATCCCCGGCAGTTATTGCACACCCACTATATATGCATGATGGATGGCGGTAGCATCCCCTTGCGGGATGCTATTGTGGGATGCTACTGCCATTCATCAAGCTTATATAATGTTAGCGACATCCCTGTGCATGGGAAACTAAAAACGAAAAAGCAAATAACGCCGGTCGCCCACTTACGACCTTTCCGCGCACACACTCGTTTCCGCCCAGGTGGCCATGGAGATGCTGCTGACGGGCGAGCCCATCTCGGCGTCCGAGGCGCTGGCGCACGGGCTGCTGAGCCGCGTGGTGCCGGTGGAACGTCTCGACGGAGAGGTGGAGCGCGTGGCGCGCTCGGTGTGCCGCCTGAGCCGCAGCGTGCTCGCGCTGGGCAAGCGAGCCTTCCTGGGCCAGATGAGCCGCGACTGGGACGCCGCGTATGCGCTAGCACAGGCCGCAATGCTCGATAATCTGCAGCTGCCCGACGGCCAGGAGGGCATCAGGGCGTTTGTGGAGAAGCGGAAACCTCAGTGGGAACCGGTGCCCGGGCCTGTTCATGAGGGAAGTGGTCGTGGGGATGGCGCCAGAGATTGAGAACACCCCCACCCCCCCAGTGGTGTCATAGGTATTGAATTGGTATCTCTAATTCTGGGTTGAAGCATTCTGGGTGCCCCCGTAGTGGCGAATAAGAATAATAGACATGCCTGGGGACTCGGTGTCTCCGAGCTAAAACTCTTGAGGATGGGTTCCTTTCTTTCGTGGCCCATATTGGCATCGTGGAGTGGAGCGGTGGCGCATTGGGGAGCGCACCGCGCAATGAAACCAGTGTCATAAGTTAAGTTCCGGCCATGGTTAACATCGGTGGCGATCGACGTTTGAACTGCTTCTGCGTCCCCCTTACCTACCCCGTGCATACAAACAAGGTCTTTATCCAATTCTGGGTAAAGAAAGGGCTGAAATATATTCAGAGCTTTGCTATCCGATTATTTAAGTGACTGACCATTCAGATAGTTTCGGTTAATTTACACCTAATCGAATAACACAAATAATTGAAAAAAATTATCACCTCTTTCCATTTGTGCCGCTGGTCGGGAGGTTATTGGCGAGGCTTGGTGATGTCATCAGCATCATCAGTCTCTTCACACTGGATGTGGCCTTGTAGGGGGTTTCCTGCCTTCAGGAAGCAGGATATCGAGGTGGTGCTATCTTTATAAAGGTGTTCCAAGTAATTTACCACAAAACACTAGTCGATTGTAACTTTAAACCGATTATTCGACTTATTCTACAATTCGTACTGGCTCTAATACTATCAGAATTAAATGTAATGGCTTGGTAGCCATTTGAACTGTTATAGGTACGACAGCCCTTGTTATACAGCACTGAACCCACTCGGTTTAAACCCCCTTTCTCTGGATGTCTTTCCAATTGTTGTGTCTATAGGTACTGAGCCACCACCTTGAAATTCTGGCTTCAAGCCATTTAGAAAACGCAGATTGAATTATTGGTTCTTCTCATACAAATATATGTTAAAAGACTTGTGGTATTGCCATTGTATACAGTTAACATTGATCAAGGTTCACCCTGAAAGCTTTTACAGTATTTGGCAGATACAGGACAAATAATCCATCAGCATAGGTGAAGACGTTGCAGGCTAATATGTAGGTGGACCCTTGCAGGAGGAGATAGTCAATGATGGCTCTTCCAGAGTTGTTCTCCGACGTCATATACAGCTCCTCTGCTGCTTTCAGAGGAATCGGGAATTACGATTTTGATTAAAAAAAATATCTCCACACTGCCCAGACTCACCAGACAGGGCAGATGGAATTAAGATGCTAAATGCAAAAAAATAAGTGCTTTAATGTTGACCTATGCACCTGTGACTTATTCATATGTAGCCTTTGGGGTATAATTCACTGCCCGTTTACATTTAAAATTATATCCCAGCTATCCAACATTGAAACCATGCGTCGGTTTAATTGTTTTTGCAGGATCATCGGCACATATCCAAACCTCAAATCGAGTTTTTTTTAATTGCCTTTTAAACTGAGGCTGCCATGTTTTGTCTGGTTTATGATTCTCAATGAGAGAACATTTTCTTCAGAAATATTTAACATCTGCCGTGCACAATGAAAACCAAGTGGCCTATTGAGCAGGTGCACACATCTTAACCTAACTTTGTTGAGTAATTTTACACTAATGCATTTATACGTAAAAAAATACACTTGTGGAGTGTTGAGCCTATAAATGTATGGACCCCACCTAAAATGCATTTTTAAAAGGTGATGCTTCAAATGCAACAGAATCACGGCGATTCCAAATTCTGGGAGCGAAGATGGATGGGATATCTGTAAAATACAGCTGGTTTGCCCTTGAATTGTAAAATGCACGAAAATGCTCAAACAATGCCTGGAGAATAATGTAAGGCGATCATTTTTGGTATAACAATATTGTAATATTCAATTGGTGAAGTCAGCCTAATTAACTTTCTATCATCACTTGTTATTGATAAAGTTATCTATGCCCACAACACATTGCCTGGCATCTTGACGATGCCTGTCCACAATTGTGTGACACTGTTACATCGGTGTTCTCGTGGTGCATTTTGTGATCTACGAGTTGTGTATCGATCCAACACACCTGCACAATGTTTCTTTTGAAGTACCATCAAGCAACGTGGCCTTGTTTTAACTACATATGTTTACTGATTTAAGTCTGAAATAGAAATGTGTACCGTACTCTTATCAAGTTCTAAGTATTAATAAAATATAGTTTAAAAGTGAAAAAGGGGTGGGACTGATCATTATTTTATAAACTCAATTTAGCCGATGTGCAAATGCTAGTGCTAATTCTACTCAAAACCTTGCTGCTAACCATATTCGTTGTCATAACTGTATTCCTGAAATTAGACTTAACCATCACCTTTACACTCAAGGTCACCATGGCCGATGCCATTGAATACTACGACACCGACCTAAAACTTGTCAGATCCACAAAATATTGTACAGTCAACGCCTGATTCTCCAAAGATGGCTCTTACAGTGTCTCACCAACTGGCTTTACATCTTCGTTTTGGTTATTTTTAAGCCCATCCTGATTGTGTTCTTTTCAGTAAAATTTCCATCACCTAACCCTGCTTTCATGAACTTCAAAGTATGCATGTTATGATCAAGTCGCCTTCCCCAGAGGTTTATAAATTGTCTATGTTCTCATCCCAAAAGTAACTTGATCCGGCATCGGAAACTAAAGTTGTTTTTAGCAGGTTCAATTCTTTCAGATCCTGGCCAATGTGGACTCTCATGTTATCTCAACAATATAAACGATGATCAAGATGTGCCTTGGACATTGGCCGATCCCTGAAAATCCTTCAGCTCCCATAGTCTATGAGCTCAGCGCAAATCTTTCACTTGTCACCACCACCCTAGGTGGCACCACTTTCGCAGTTTCAATGTCTTTATGTGGACAACAGTGAATTACGTGATAATCATTAGATATGAGTGGGGTTTTCAAATCGCTATTAGACAAACGAAACTGTATGGCTAAAGTCTTTCTGCCTCAGGTGATACCGATTTCTGCCTTGGCCCATGCATATGATGGGATAACACTCAAAGCTCCACACATTAAATGCACACAGTTAGACCCCAGAGATTCAATCTACTAGTGGACCACGATGTTGTACTGTCTTCACCTGGCCATCTTGCAGGACTTCCGCAAGCAGCACATGGTATGCGCTAACCTAAACTTTTTATTTATTATTTTTATCCAGGTAAAACCCACTGAGCTAGAGAGTTATTTTTCAGAAGCGACCTGGCCACAACTGATTGCTCAACGATGTGGCTTGATGTGGAAATGTATTGCAGCCAAATACTCTAAAACGAATGTTTATAATTGTGGAGGGAAAAACCGGAGGGTCCACAGAAAAATCCAGGTGTCCATGGGGGGAACATGGAAACTTCAAATATACAGGCGTCGGGATCGAACCCACTCCCTGTAAACCAGGCGAGGGAACATTTCACCAACGTGGCGCCCTGTGGTTACCCATCCAAGCACTCTAAAGGCTTTAGCCCCTTATAAAAAAAATACAAAAAGTGCTTTCTGGGTTATTTGGTTGTGGATTAGTTTGTCTGATGCCCATAAATGCCATAAAGCTTTGTCAGCAAAAAAAGCCATTTGCAATCTCAGAGAAAAGGCAACTAAGCATGGCAATGGCGGATGAGGACTGGAGTCTTCAGGTCGCATCCTCACCTCCCTTGCTAAGCAAACCTTTTTTTAAATAAACATAATGGAGGCAAAAGTTACGAAATAAACAAAAGTTTTTTATTTTAAACATAACACACCATTTTTGTTACATTAAACAGTGCTTAATTTTTTTAAAATACTGTACATGGTGTTTTTTATTTACTTTCGTATCATCAACCTTTCCTTCTACCGTTGCCTCGATTCCTACCCAGTAAAAGCACACTCCTTCCTTCCTTGCTGGGTTGGTCACGAGACCACAGGGGTTGGGGGCTAAGAAGGGGATTAGGAGACATTGGGGACAGAGTGGAGGGGGTGATGTCACATTGGAGAACAGGGGACACTAAAGTTATTAGTTGAGAACGGGTTGATGTTTCAAAAGCAAGGTCCAACCTAAATCAGTCCCCATACAAATGTTATTGGTCGTAGAATTGCAGCTCTTGAAGGCATCTCAAATGCCCATCTGATCACACACTGCTCTCATACTGCGCACACATTGCATCTCACCATGTTTTCCAACCTCCGAAGGTCAATGATTGGCAAACATAAGCATATGGACTGTGGGCAAATGTGACGACTGCACCTTTTCACAACTAGAAATTTAAATGCAATAAATTGACATGTTTTCCAAAAAGTTGTCCTTATGTACAACAATGGCAAAATAAAACAATCGATTATTTTTGTTGGTTTGCTACAGCTGTTGAAGCAAACATAAGTTGTCTGGGGTTTCATCGCAGGGCCCGAACCCATCCATACCTCTGATAACTTTTTTTTACACTAGAACTCAGCCGTGCCGAGCCAACCCAGCCCTGGTCAGGAAGAGCCAGATTGTTTTTCCACTGCAGAACCCGAGCCTTGCTGCTGACGTCACACATGCAATTTGTCATCATGTGCCGTGCTCGACCCTGCGAGACCCTAAACTGGATTCATATTTCTTGTGAGGGCTAGCCTATCACGGTTTGGTGCTGGCTTTGCATGGCAAAGAGCCAGTGGAAAACCACCTGTACTGGGAGAGCATCGCTCTGGCTAGGCTCAGATGTACCAGTGGAAAAGCAGTGAATTAGGTCCTGGGTTCAAACCTTGTGGCTGGTGGACTCAAGAGGGCCGATGTCAATGTTAGTACACTGAGCAAGCATTTTTGAGATCCTGGGTTATTAAGCACTGTTGCTGAGTGTCTGAAAGAAAACGAATTCCCATGTCAGGGCACACATAGCCAGCGTCTCTTGAAGGCTCAGCCTGGTTGGCCACCAATCGCCTGCACCAACATTCATCACATACAGGAGTAATTGCACTTAAAATATATTCAGGCCTACCTATCAAGTTTTCAAATGGCCCGTGGATAAATATAAAACTATTCACTTATCTGCACAACGTTGAGCACCACATTGCAATCCTCAGCAAGACAGACCATTTAAGGACCATCGGTTTTTTTGGGGGTTAAATCGCGTAAATATAAATGTGTCATTAAACCCGCCACCACCCGACAGACAATTAGTAAGGTTCGTCACGTAAACAAAACGTGCCAATTCATTACTAGTTCAGCACACCGGTGTGTTTGAGAGTAAACCCACAACATTTACAATTCAAGTACGATGTTTCGCCGGTAATAACAACCAGCATCGGGTTTAACGACACATTTATACTTAGGCAATCTAACCCCAAAAAAACTTTTATGGACAATATTGCTCGCGAAAGCCTACGTAATAAACATTTAAGGACATTGGATCAAAATCTGTGACGTTAATGCTCTGCTGTCTGTTGGCAATTCTAAATAAAGTTACACGTTTTTCCTCAGTACCTTAATAAACATAACGAAAAACAAATATCAGTAAAAATCATCAACAGGAAAATAGCAACATTTGTAAGAGGGGCAGTGAAAACGTATAAAGGTTTTTTGATATTCAATGAATTTCATAAACTGACATTTAATTTAGCAACTACTTACATTAAATTTTTTTGTTAAATAATACCAGCTCATAAATCAATGCACTAATTCTATTATCCATGGAGTCTATCTTTGAAGTGTCCATGTGGCTCAGAAGACAAATGCTATTTCCAGAGCACTGAGTCGGCACCGATGAAAATCCGAGCGTTCAGATCCGTGTTGGTAAAACAATGATTGAACCAGGACCCTCCAGTAGTGTAGCAGGTAGAAATTGGACACAGATGAGAGAGAAAACACCAACTATATATAAGTTCAGTTTTGTAGTCCTTTACCAGGACAACGGATTTCTAGTAAAACCTGGATTTATTTTTTGTAATAACATTTTTTATCAGGGCACCATGGTGTTTGGGGCAGTTATCAACTATTATTGACTCAATTCCTCGGGCTTCTCTGTATGAAGGGCTATTCCCCAAAAGATCGCCTGCTAGATACATCTATGTTTTTCCTGCTAGGGCAATATTATTGACGGATGTGTTGAATTCTGTATTGAAAGAAGCAGGAGGTAATTTCGGGAGTCGTGTCTGGTAAGAGTGGAGGCAGACTGTGTTGTGTTGACGAGTCCTAGTAGCGATGGAACCGTTCGAGGGTTGTCTCACTCTACCACTGCTGCTCTAAGCCGGTCACATTTGCGCACAAATTTATTTTGACGGTGACCTAAGACAAAGAGCACCACAATGCACTTCTTTAGGAAACTCTCTCAAACAGTTTTTTTTTTCATATGCACAGCAGCTGTGTGCGCTTTGTACACATTTGTGCATGTCGTGTGAAAAGGTAAAGAGCGGTTGCTCGAAGTTGAGGCCATATATGTTGAACGTCTTTCAACATATATGGCCTCGAACTCGCTCCGAAGTGCTCGCTCAGTGCTCTGCCACAGGCAATTTCCCTGTTGTGTGCTTTTGTCTTTGTGCACTTTTGACAAATCGTTCTCGAAGCCGCCTTTTCAACTGCCCCTTGTCATCTTTCACTTCCATCACCTAATGCGTTTAATTAGCTGCCTCATTAATTGTACTTCATGGCTGCACGCTACGAATTGTCCACATCGCGGACTGGTAACGTTAGCTGTCCATTCAGCAAGCTCTCTGTACGACTATCCATCAAGCCGCGCAGCACGCTTTCAAACCTTTCATTTGAAATGTTCACCACCTTTCCATTTCACCGTTACTCTGACCAGCGAAGATAGTTCAAACGAAGTGTTCACTTCGTCGATCGGCAGATCGCGTGCTGTTAGGTAAAGCTTGAATACGGACACCTCTTCCAGGACGTCTGGCCGGCAAGGAAGAATAGGCCAAATACCCTCCACATGGGCTCTTGGGGAGGCCCTTCCATCACCAGTTGTGTTTGACACTTTCAGGGCTGTACCCTTACCTTTTCACTTAGCCATCCACCTCACCGAATGTATGTCTGTTCACTCGGTGAACCTGGAATAGCTGTCCGCAGAGCATGCACGCAGTTGTGCGCAAAGGTATAAAATATTAACAATGCTGCCCGTCCCACAAAATGTCCATTTCGTTTTCCACAACACAGACTTATCAATACATTTCAGCCGTGCATAGACCACGCAATCTGTTGTCCAAGCATCAAACAAGTAGCTCCTCCATTATTTAGTCCATCATAATGATGGTGATCTTCATCATCATCGTCGGCTGTGATCCACTCACTGCTGGATGAAGTTCACCCCTCCCTCCCAACCAAAGACGTCCCCATCTCTCAGGATTGTGAGACGTATAAAGATCCCTCCAGTAGCTGCGCTCCATCCGAAACGAGCTCGTGTGCAGGCGGACGTCCTCTCGGCCACGCCCCCCTCCCCCCCTCTCCGTCTTGTGCAGTCCGCTTCTGAATAAATATCCACCAATCGCTCACTTGCGTCCATGCTGTTGCTGCTGCTTCTGCAGCATACGAGCAGCGAGGGTAGCATGCAGTGCAGCGAGCACCCCTCCTCCCCCCCCAGCTCCCCCGCCCACCCCGCTGGACCCCACTCGCCCCGCTCTCCCTGCCCGGCCTCCCCGGCCCCCGCGGCCCAGCACCAGCGCCCGGAAGGCATCCTCGCCAGACAGCAGCGATGGCATGTGCTTGAGGAAGTATCCCTCGCAGAACACGGCCAACTGACCGGCGCCCACCTTCTGCAACCGTGACAGCAGCAGCAGCGGCAGTAGAATCAGCAGCAGCATCAGCAGCAGCAACATAAGTAGCAGTAGCAACAGCATCATGAGCAGCAGCAGCATGAGCAGCAGTCGTAGCAGCAGCATCAGCAGTATTAGCAGCAGCAGTAGCAGCAGCAGTATCAGCAGCATCAGCATCAGCAGCGGCGTTAATAATAGTATCGCACTTTGGATTGTACTACCGTTTGGGTTTTTTGCGGTTGTGCCGGACTGAGCGTCGTTGGGCACGTCGTTCGACGTTTCGCCCCACGCGCTGGGAGCTTCGTCGAGAACCTTCTGTTGAAGGGACCGACGAAGTTTCCGGGGCCCGGAGCGAAACGTCGGACCTAGTGCCGAAAGGCTTCCATCGTGGCTAGTGGTGGCGATGTTTTAGTTGTTGAGCCTGATTTAATTATGTGCGGAGTGGTCGTGTAGCAGGTGAGCGCGCTGCACTACGAACCTAGTGACCTGAGTTTGACTCACGCGCCAACACCAGTGACGATTATCTGAACCGGTCCTGGGCCTCCCCTAGGTGGACTCAGCCTCATAGGAGTAGTACCTAGGGCAGTGTGTAAAAACATCGCCACTGGGTAGACAAAAGCAGTCGGGCGTGGTGTTAGGCTACCCACCCACTCTCGTGTGCCGTGCCGGCCTTCATAGGGGCTCGCTAACAGCACTCGCCCCAACAGCCTGCTAAGGCTACACGGGGCATCTCCCTTCGTCTTTTTTGTTGCCGTGATGTGGTTAGCCAAGTGGTTGCGCGTGCCTTGGCGTGACGGTAAAGGCCCGCAGCGTTGCTGTAGGAGATGGCGCGGGAGCAGAGTTGCTCGCAGTGGAGCTGCAGGGCGTCGAGCTGGAAGAAGCTGGCAGCCGACATGAGCTGCACACGCGCGCGCGCAAACGGGTACACAGGCACGGAGGTCAAGAGGTCGTCGAGATCGATGACGACAATGATGCCGTCGCCAACACTCGCTTCTCAAATCACCTCCTCGTGGCACACATTGTCACGATAAAAGGCGACCAACGTACAATCATACAAAAACAAAGATCCCCTGTATAGCCTTGAACAGACTATTGAGCAAGTGCGGCTAAGCGAGCACCTGTGAAAACCGGCATGGCATACGAGAGGGTGGCGTGGTGGTGTTTACACACCGCTCCAGGTACGCATTTAAGGTGATATGAACCGAGGGGAGGGCCAGGACTGGATCAGATATCCGTCACTGATGTTGGCCACGAGCGGGAAGGGAATTATCAAAATCCACTGTCGACCAGGACTTGTATGCTCCCGAGTCCATACTCCTCCTCCTTCAGCAACCTGCACTGGCCAGCTGACCAGCGTGGAGAAGTACGGCCAAACAACCCCCACGTCTGACATGGCATGAGGAGGTTTTTATCCACCAGTGGCTTTATGAAAGGTCAGTGAATTACTATTATTGTTTTATGGCATTATTGTCTAAGCCCCATCCAATCCCTTTCCAGTGGAGTTATTGGCTTATTACTCATAATTAAGAATCTAAACAAATTTCTTAAACTCGGCCATCTCTACCGTATTATATTTCAACATCGGTGTTTATGATACACAACTGATAGTTGTGCGTTTTTATCGTTTGAGCGGCAATATCACAAAACCGCACGCACACACATACAATGACGTATACACAAGACAGGTGGCACGAGCCACGCTGTCAATGATCCAGTTCTGCTCTCCTTTCCTTACCTCCAAGATGTCTTCGTCTGCTATTTTGACCTCCTCCACGCCACCGTAATACACGTACCGCATTAAGAGCTGTGAGACAAAACAGAGCGCATTTATAAATACATTTTTGCCTCTAGTGGGGGTCCTTCTGCCAGCGGTGGCACGAGCAATTGCAGGGTTGCACATTTACCTTTGCTTGTTCACTTTAATAGTGCTATCGTAATTGCGCTACTCACATATTTTGCTTAGCTCTTCCGATGCGTATCTGCACGTAGGGCAGTCCAGCGGTTCCATAAAAATCTGTCCCGCAAGCTTTTCGTGAAATCCCAGACTTTGTACCCTCAATGCATACATACTTGTACAATTACATGGGCACATATCAACAACACGTGACTGCTGACCCACCTCGAGGATGTGGTATTTGATTTCCCCGATCTCAATGCTCCGACACTGATCCACAGAAGAGCCCCCGCCGGTCAACAGAGCCTTGAATCTGTACGACAGACGAGGCGCGAGGTTGTGGGTATGAAATGTGCAGCACGTCGTTTTTATTTTCTGTTTTGCTGTCTCATCGCGAGAAAAGTCAGGCACAGCGATTCGCAGGTGGCTTGGCCTCCCAGGGCTGAATGAACGCGAGGCGCGCGATTGGGCGGGCGTTGCGTGACCTCGTGGCAGCGGCGGGTGTCTTACCGTGGCGAGGCGGTCACAAGCAGCACCTTGTGGGCGTAGAGAGGGCGGCCCTCGGCAATGAACGTCACGTCCGACATCTCCCGATTGTTGACGAAGTGCGGGTCTGCGAGCGCCCACGGGTTGCGGCGGGAGAGTGGGTGTCGGTTAAGTGGCGTCAGCCGCACCGCGAAGATTCCGACACCGATGTGGGCTCCGGCCAGCAGATGGCAGTGTTGAGCATTGCCTCCCCCCCCCCTGCCTTCATACACGTGGTGGATTTTCTCCGGGCTCTCTGGGTTTTTTTTTTGGCTCCGACGCGAGGGCTAAACAAATCAACTGACGGAAACGGCCAAACATCACCAATGCAGGACCCTCTTTGAGAATGAGTGTTGAGAATTAGTGAGGCTTTACCCAGGTTAAGTAAGCGACGTTAATTTACACACACGAGCAACGTCCAATAAACAACAAGCGCCAATGCTTAGTCGTGAGAATGAGTAGCCCCCACTCGTTTCAGTCTTTGTGAACTACCGGGATCCCCAAGTCTCTCTGCATTCAAACTCAGATGCGTGTGAGTTTGTACATCTCGAGATTATTCATCAGTGGACCGGAATATCACAACGGTTTATACAGAATGTGTGGTGTACAAAACTTTGAACCCGACGTCATAGGTGACAAAAATAGCGTGGTGTCCTTGTAGAAGCTTCACGTTCTAGGACTGGGCTCCAGAAATTAAAACGGTTTCTATACCTTGCCAGCACCACGCCCGGCCGCCTTTGTTTCCCCAGTGGCGATGTTTACACAACCGCACCAGGTGCTCATTCGCGGCTGAGTCGACCTCGGGGAGGCCCAGGACTGGTTCAGATTATAATCGTCACTGGTGTTGGCCGTGAGCGGTGAATCTAACCCGGGTCGCCGGGTCAGTAGAGCAGCGCGCTAACAGCTACACCACCGCGAAATAAGTTCAACACACACACACGTACACACGCACACATACCGAGCCGAGCCCCCAACGGGGTGTGGTCCTCGGGGATCTGGGGCACAGGCTGCGGTCCGTAGCACTGGCTGAGGATGTCGGCGACTCTCTGTGTGATCGCCTCGTTCTGGTCGTTCACACGCGCGCGCGCACACAACGGGCAGACGCAAAAGCCACGCAGAAAAATTAAGCACGCGCGTCTTACGAGCGCAGAAATGATCATAACCGCGCCAGGTGAGAGGGAGCCTCCGGCCTGTGCCTGGCAGGCGACCCCATGCCACATGGCCCACGGCCACGTGAGGCCTACCACTTCGAAACGGCGTGCAAACGATATTTAACCTTGATTTGAAGCTTTCGTGACTGCAGGAATCCATACTTATATTTAACCGTCACTGCGAGCGCCTTTAGCTAGAGGAACTGGGTACTGAGAGGGGGGGTTGGGATTATTATGACCGAGCAATGACGTGTTGCTAATTTCCACGTCGAGCTCAGTCACTTATGTCACTGCATTGGCAGAAGTGACTGCGGTAAGTGTGTGTGTGAATTCACGTGTGGCCTTGCCAAAGGTATTTGAAAGTTCTATTCAGCCCTAAGTAGGGAACAGGTTACGCACCCCCTGTTGTACACAAACAAGTTCATTCATACACATACGTGCGTGCTGCGAAGTACACCATAAGAACACTACGTGGTAATTACAATTGTCATCACAGTCTGCACTGATGTGAAACTGGGTTGCATGCCACACGATACACACTTATTTACTTTAACATTCCTTAAGCAAGCAACTTTATACATTTCATCGCAATCAATTGTGACACAACCTCTTGTAGATTCTTGGGCAAAGTGCAATCAGAGCAGTCTTCATTAACGAATGTGCCCAAAATTAACATTCTCTGGTTAACAAACCCAGGTTAACAACAACAATCACTGTCATGCACCACTGCGTGGTGGTGACGTCACCACGATGCTTGTTCCAGGCTATGTTCACTTTGAGGCCTCATCAAATGGAAGGTTCGCTGGCAGCAGATCACAGGACGGACCCATGTGTTATGCATTAAGTGATATAGATGACTGGCAGATGCACCACCTGTGCTCCCGACTACGCCAACTTGCCGTGTTTTAGGCCGCCCGGCGCTCTGCTCGTTGTTGCGAGCATCACTCCTCCACCCTCGTTTAATGCTGGAGAGCTGGGCCCTCAAACTGCCCAGCAGCATCTTTTTACGAACCTCCTCAACAGGAGGTTCCAGTTGTCGGCAAGTCCAATCATTTCTCCACCCTCCTTTAATGTTGGGGAACTGCGCCCTCAAACTGCCCAGCAGCATCTTTTTACGAGCCTCCTCAACAGGAGGCTCCAATTGTCGGCAAGTCCAATCAGCTCCAAATCCGCCCGTGCCACATCAGCCCATCGCTTCTACAGCCATTGCAGCGGCCATTTTTAGGCCCCTCTGTCCAGCTCACAACCGCCCAACCTCCCGCAAAGTATCAGATGAGGCCCTGTCCCGTTCTCTTTAGTTCTCAACCGGTAAAACTAAACCTCACCGCGGTCAGCCACAAATCATCATCACACGGTCACTTGTATACAGGGTGCTTCAAAAAAATGTGAACACACCCAAGATTTTGCAACGACACCACAAGAAATGAGGCCTCCGGGCTCTGGAGACCACCTGTAGACGATTCCAGGCACGTGTTGACAATGATGGCGAACAAGTGGAGATTCTTCCACTTTTTGAAGCGATTAACATACATTTGTTATCGTGTTAGAGTCTATTATCCGTTCTTTTCCCATTAAATACGACAGTCCCATAGAAGTGTTAACATTGCTTTGAAGCACCCTGTATATATACACACGCGAGCGCGTTGGTGGGCTGAGGTTAACCGACGACCCCCCCCGCCGCCGCCAGCCCGTTACCTGCTGGCCTCGCAGCATGTCGAAGAGCAGGGGCAGCCCGCGCGCCAGCATGAGCTCCGTGAAGTGGACGCCGCCAGCGCGCACGCTCGGAAACTCGTCGAGCAGCGCCATCGTCACCGCGGAGCGCGACTGCACGCACGACGTGTGCAGCGACTCCAGCCACACGTGCAGTGTCCACGGCACATCTGCACGCGCGGCACGCGGCACGTACACATCCCGCACACGCCACGGAATGAAACGGCGCGCAGAAGATCCCCCCCGTACGGCCTCAACGGACACTTGGGGCAAGCAGCACCGTTAGTGAGCAAAGTACAAAGTTCCCCGTGTAGCCTGTAACAGAACGTTGGGGCAAGTGCTGTTAGCGAACACGGATGAAGGCCGGCAGGATGCGCGAGGGGATGGGTGGCCAACACCACGCCCGACCGCCTTTGTCTCCCCAGTGGTGATGTTCACACACCGTTAGTGAGCACACACACACACGCACACACAGACACACCAGGCTATGAGAATGATTCTTACCCTTGCCGCGCAGCTCCATGGTGACGTCGAGGTGTCCATGCTCAGAGCTGTGGTACATGGCCTCCTGCAGGGCCCTGACCCTCACCCGTCCGCCCTGACCCTCCGCCGAGACCCCCACGCCAAAATCCCCGGGGCCGCCCGCGCCCTCGGCGAGGATCTCCTCCAGCGACAGCACGTCCTCCTGCTTCTTCTCGGGCTGAGACAGCAGCTTGCGCAGGACGTTCCTGAAATGGCAGCCGGTGGCGGAATCAGTCACGGTCGGCCGTCGCACGTTCGACGTTGTGTTCAATTGGTTGTTTTAAACGTACGCGGCGTGTGTTGTGCGTTTTGTGCGTGTATGTGTTGAGGTTTGCGCAGCAGAAAGAGTTAATGGCAGCACCGGGGTTGTTCTTTAAATTCTCACTTTGGGATACCTTTTACAAGCGGCCGTTGTTATAGGCTAAAAGCTGGAATGTATGAGAATGGTTCTGAGGCTTGTGATATTTTTCAAGAAAAACACATTTATTGAAGTGACACTTTGCACCTGTGAGTGCAGAAACGCTCTGTGTTCCCTGACAACTTAATATTAATTATTCGAACAAAATACACCCATGCATGGCTGCTCTGAATGTACCATATTTGGAAGTAACGTTTTAAGTTCCAGTCGAAAATACTTAGAAGCTGTTCAGATTTCGCCTTTGGTCTTCCAATTCAATTTTGATCGGCCTCACCCAGTCGTAGGACATGACCATACAAAGACATTCTTGTTCATAAGCAAACTCACTAACTCAACTCATGCTCAATGAGTGTGGAACAGTAGCACGTGCATGTCACTGCAGAGCAGTGGCACGGGGCGTGTTACTGCAGAATGATACGTCAGCATTTGATGCCGACCAACACGCAGTACAATCTAAACACACACATCGGGAGCAGCTATTCAAAACAACTGCGGAAACCTGCGCAGTCCAGAGTGCTGCACTGGAGCTCGCGGTCTCGCCTACATTCAACGCGTTTTGCCTCCTGCCATCACTCAAGCCCAGTCTCACCTGTGCCCATGTGACGCTGCCTGGCTGAAGGAGTTCATGTCCCCGGGAGTGGCGGCGGCGATGCCGTTGCGTTGCACCGTGCTCACGAGCGCGTTGGCTCCCTTCGCCAGCAGCAGGCTCACCAGCTCGTAATTACCTGGCGACATACACACAAAGACAAACATCCCCCCGTGTAGCCTTAACAAGTGCTGTGTGCGAGTAGCACCTATGAAGGCCGGCACGGTACATGAGGGGGTGGGTGACCAACACCAGGCCCGACCGCCTTTCTCTCCCCAGTGGCGATGTTTTTACACAACGCACCAGGTGCTCATTCGACGCTGAGTCCACCTAGGAGAGGCCCAGGACCGGTTCAAATAAGTCACCGGTGTTGGCCGTGAGCGGGAGTCGAACTTGGGCCGTCGGGTTCGTAGCGCAGCACGCTAACCCCTACACTGCTGCTCCCCCAAAACATACATACACACACACATTTCACACACACACATTTCACATACACACATTTCACATACACACACATTTCACATACGCACACACATTTCACATACACACACACATTTCACATACACACACATTTCACATACACACCCATTTCACATACACACACATTTCACATACACACACGTTTCACATACACACACATTTCACATACACACACATTTCACATACACACACACATTTCACATACACACACATTTCACACACACACACACACATTTCACATACACACATTTCACATACACACACATTTCACTTACACACACACACATTTCACATATTTTCCATTGCCAACCCGGGAGGCACCGGGTTCGTAGCTCAGCGTGCTAACCACTGCACCACCGCTCCCCATACACACACAGTCACGCGTGCTTCGCATCACGGCTCAAAACAAAAGCAAAAATGCCTGCGCGCGTTGCCAAGTCTGATAAAGCAACGGCGGCGTATCTCTGCCCGGCTACGCACATTTGTTTCAAGCGCAATCAAGCAACCGCTATGTTGTGGTCGATGAGATGAACCGGACGAACTTGCTCGGGTCGTGATAAAAACATCCAAGAACTCACTGGAAGATTATGACAATGATTGATCCACAGTAATACCACAAGGCATGTGTGTGTGTACTGGGTACCAGGGAACAAAAGAAAACCCAACCACTCACGAAGGGACTCGCCCAGGCACGTTTGCAGATGTTGCGCAGATAGCTACGTCGTCACTGGACGTGTAAGCAAAATCCCCGCAAAGTCAAAGCAAGTGCCGATGTTGGGCTCCAGATGTATTTGGGTTCTCACGTGTCTCCTGCGGCGGCTTCACGTGCGTGCAGGCGAGGGAGTGCGGGCGAGCGTGTGCACGTGTCGAGAGACGCGAAGCAGTCGTTCGCCAATCCCAGCTCTACCATCGCCAGCAGCCAGAGCTACATTCTTGGCCAAGGATGCACGATACCCACGTCGATATCTGCTATCCAGCCGGATTATCTAGGTGTGCGTCCATGACAGACGCGGGCACAACGTACGTAGCCAGCCGTGCTAATCGGAGGTGCGGGGAAAGCACAACAGACTAAACACAAGAAGCAGTACTAAATAAATGAGTTTTTAATCTCGCGCGTACACGTGTGGATGACGCACGCGTACGCGCGAGTCGTGTACGTATGCGAAACGCAAAGGGTGCGCGCTCGAGAGATGCGAGGACGAGCAGAGTGCTGGGCGCACGCGAGCGAGCGAGAGAGCCGCGTGCAGGACGTTACTGGGGAGCTGCGGAAATATTGAACACGTAAAGAGGTGATGGACGCATCAGCGGACGTGTCCACCGATATGTAAACATTCATTGAGCCCACGTGAGAGAGGCAGGCAAGGGTATGCGCGCCGTGAGAGGTGTGCGGATGAGAAAGGTGTTCACATCGATGACGGTGCGTGCGCGGGAGGCGCGTGTGTAGGTCGACTCGGAATCAAATAAGTTCCACGCGCTGTGTGTGTGTAAACGTCGGCACGAGGGAGATAAAGGCGGCCGGGCGTGGCCACCCACCCCCTCGTGTGCCGTGCCGGCCTTCATAGGTGCTACTCGCTAACAGCACTTGCCCCAACAGTCTGTTACAGGCTGCACGGGGGGGTGGTGTCACAGGTGGACGTGTACACGGGCGAGGGTTGCGCACGCTCGCTCCACCGACCTGCGGCCGACGCGAGCTGCAGGGGCGTCTCGGCGTAGTTGGGATCGTCCGTGTCCTTGAGTGACCCCTCCACGTTGGCACCGGCCTCCAGCAGCAGCTACCGCAGCACAAAACGTCACGGTGATTAATTACAAGCGTTGCCCATAGGCTGCCCATGAAGCGGACCCAACTTTTGTTGGCCGTGGAAGAGACGATGGGCTGAGTTGCTAGCCTCCCCGACTGGGATACGTATGTATGTTTGCATGCTGAACTTCTTTCGCACCGTACGTAGCCAACCATGCTAATCGGCGGTGCAGGGGAAGAACAACAAACTAAACACAAAAAGCTGCTCTAAAGGAACGAGTTTTCAATTTAGATTTAAAAGTGCCTTGCTCCAGTGGCTTCCTTACAGCGGAAGGAAGAGTGTTCGGACGGCTGCAGGAGCGCATCTGAAAGTGTGCGATGCGGTAACCACCGTCTTTGAGTTGATGGTTAGCCAAAAGCCTCTGTGAGGGTGACCGGAGTTTGCGTGATGGTTTATGCTCCATGTCCAGTAGGGGCGGGTAAGAATGTTATAACAACAATACGAAAACATGATAGGAGTGTAAAGTTCAAGAAAGGTAAACAAATCACCCAAACACATACAAATTAAATTAAACCATCCCCATTGTACAAGGCAAAGCCCACTGAGTTATTAACTTATTTTTCAGAAGCGACCTGGCCACAAATGATATCTGAACAAATTGGCCCATCATTTGGAGATTTAAAGCATCCTTAACGGTTGCAACCCAATCAACGGTGCCGCCTGGCACGAAAGTTTCTTTGACGCCGGCCGGTCGGCCACGTGACCCCTCATGTTACCTGGGCTATGGAGAGGTGCCCGTACAGGGTGGCGAACGACAAAGCCGTCCAGTGCCTCGTGCCCGGGTGCACGGACGGGAGCACGTGGGGATCTCCTGGCACCTGAGATGTGAGCACACAGACATGCAATTAAAAACTATCAAACGCTTTTTTTATTTTACCAGGCAGTGAGACCCCCAACTGAGCTACTGAGCTCTTTTTCAGAGGCGACCTGACCACGTGTGATGGCTCAACGAAGTGACTTATCACGTGGAAATTTACAGCAGCCAAATATCTCTGAACGCGTGTTGATGCTAAATGTGGATGGAAAAACCAGAGGACCCGGATAAAAATCCACGCGATCACGGGCAGAACAACACGCAAACTACAAATATACAGCAGGCGTCAGGGTCTGGATCGAAGCCACGACCTCCTGCAGACCAGGCGGTGGTAGTGCGTTCGCCGCTTTGTTGCCGATGTCCACGGCTTCGAATGGGGCGGCCGCCCTGGTCAATGCTGCGGTGAGCAGTAACGAGACACGGGCCACGCGTCGTCCGCTTCACAGTGGACGTCAGAGATCCCGTGACGTCATCCGTAAGGGTGGCAGGCCGTAGTGTGTGGCGTCAGGGTCCAAATTTGTGACTTGTGCAGTGTGTGCTGTGTGGGTGCGCTTAGTCTGCACGGTGTATGCAGTGTGCGCAGCGTGTCTATGGTGTGTACAACGTGTGTGCTGTGCAAGCAAGCACCTCCATGTCCAGCCTCGCGCCGGCGTCGATGAGCATCTGCACCATGGCCTCGTCCCCGCATGCGCAGGCGTACATCAGCGGGGTCATGCCCTTCACAAAGACGAACACACACACAGACGCATTAGAGATGTAAACGACGCGTCGACTCGTCAATTAAAATCGTTTCGTTCGCCCGCATAAAACAAAAAATCGCGTCTGTTAGAATCAAATACCGCACGCTAAATAGCTCTTATCTCAGCTGTGTGTCCCGGACAGCCCAACACCAGTCTCAACATTCATTGCAGAGATAACGAGGTTAACGTGCGTTCGGGGCGCGCCATTTAGAGCACCCATCTCCTTCTTCTTTTCCCCTTGTCCGCAACCAGCTACCTGGTCATTGAGCGTGTCGACCCCGGCGGGTCCCAGCAGGGCGATGGCCTGCTTCACCAGGTCCGTGCGGCCGCAGTTGAGCATCCGGAACGCGAGGTCCTGCAGGAAGCGGCCCTCGGCCGCCCGGGCGTCGAGACGGCGCCAGGCGCAGAAGCAGTCGTCCGTCCTGCGTTGACGACGCACGCACAGGTAGGCGCGCGTGCACACAGCAATGTGCGCACACCACAGACACACACGGACACCTCTGATTAGCGCGGTTGGCTTCGACCGGTGCGAAAGAAGCATGAACAATAAGAATATATTTTACCCTTTCTGGCAATAAAACAAGTGTTAAGATGTTCAAACACCAAACAGATACCTTTTGCAAAGAATCAAGTCTGCATTAACCACGCGTACTTGTGGTGAACTTGCAAGCAAAACATGCTCCGATAGTATTTGGCATTGCCTCACTTGATGCAGCAAATCTGGCTGTGACGGTCCCACCTGATGACAGAGACTTGTGTTGCCTCTGAAACGTCGTGATTTATTATTTTATTTTTATGAATTTTAATTTCATTTTTTACCTACGTGACTTTACCGAAAAAACTAAGAGTATGAATCCTTGCAGTCACGAAAGCTTCAAATCTAGAATTGTCTTTGAAACTGATTGGCCTACACCTGAGACAGCAGCCTTCTTTATGGCCTAGTCTCACCAGTGTCAGACCAGAGAACGGCAAAAAGCGAACAGCACAAAGCCAGTGCACGTATCAGAGCAATTATAACTCGGGGGGCGGGGGGGCGCAGCTATATCACGTGACCTTTTGTTGCCAGTCTCACAGTATGAAAAATAAGGGCAGGTATATTGCCAGGGTTTAACCGCGCGTACTTGAGCAGGCGCGGCTCGCAGTCGACGCCGGGCAGGAAGAGTCGCGCCGCCTGCCGCACGTCGTCGCTGTCCACCGTGAGGCCTCGCCGGTGGGCCGCGTGGGCCATCGCCACGCGCATCCACTCCATCAGCGGGGGCCGCAGCACGAACGGCCTGGGGGGGACACGCGCGGCGGCCGTCAGGAAAAGAAAAACACCTGGCCTCACCCGCCGGCAAAAAAAAAATCTTCCCGCGAATCGTTTTGTGTGGATTTGTATCGAGCGGCCCCCAATTCCGAGGGGCCGCTCGACAAGCAATTATGGAATTTGTACGTGAGGTGATAGTGATCGAGATGAGTGGGGTTGGGATTATTATTATTATTATTCAAACTGGTGGTGGAGTTATGGTGACAGGAGAACAGGTGGGAGTGGATAAGGAAGGGTTGGGGTAGGAGTCGTGATAGGGGTTGGGGCAGTGATAGGGGTTGGGGTCGTGATAGGGTTTGGGGTAGTGATAGGGGTTGGGGTCGTGATAGGGGTTGGGGTAGAAATAGGGGTAGTGATAGGGGTTGGGGTCGTGATAGGGGTTGGGGTAGTGATAGTGATAGGGGTAGTGATAGGGGTTGGCATGGTCGTAGCTAGGGGGCAGGGAGTAGCGGTAGCAGGATGGGTTTAGGAACAATCGTCGGTGATTGTTGCGAGGTTTTTTTTTGGTCTTAATTGGACCTGCCACTAGAGGTCCCCCTCTCAGCCATCAGCGCCTGATATTGTCCACCGACCGTGCTGTTTGCTAAACTATAACTCAAACGTATCATGAGCATCGTCGTGGAGAATTCAAATAACAAAGTAAATATGCACACGATATGTCTCCACACATTCCGTCTCTCGGTGTAAACAAAACGAAGGCATTTCTTACACACACCCATCAGCCGCTCGGCCTTCTGGGAGTCCATTTCAGCAGCATCGTGTCAAGACAAGCAAACTCTGGACCGGTTCATATTCTTTGGGTCTTTCGGTAAAGCCACGTAGATAGAACAATTAAATAATAAAAATGAAAATAAAGTGAATACAAATAATAACATTTTATTCACTTTACTTTCATTTTCATTTTTATTATTTTATTCTATCTACGTGACTTTACCGAAAGAACCAAAGAATATGAATTCTTGCAGTCACGAAAGCTTTAAGTCAAGATCTGAACCGGTTATTTCACATCCAGTGTCTCATCAGCAGATTCAGGCTTGTTGAATCAATCACTGTTAATCTGGCTGGCTCTGACGAGAATAGTTTACTTTCAGGAATTGTATTATCCATGTTATCACTGTAGTTATGACCACAAACACAATCAGCATTATCACTGCAGTATCAGGGCGATCTATCAGGCACCGTCGTTAACAACGCTCGACTCCTACCGCACAAAACCGCGAGTAAAAATCTGGGCCAGGGTTTCCCCCAGCCTGTCAATCCTTCTGGGGTGGATAAAACAAATGCTAGTTCGTCAGAGGTCAAACGTGGTCGTCCTGTGGTAAAACTGGGCCCCTTGCTATCGCAACGTCGTGTTTTTGACCACTGGTTCCGGACACCACTGGCTCGTAAAAGAGCCGAGAGACCGTGCCAATGAACGTTATCATTCACGCACTCATTGTTGATTTCAATCACGTATCTACTGCTGGATGAGGGCCTTATTCTTATTGTTCCAGCCATGAAGGTGTTTCGACCAAACTTCACCAAGCTGGTCAGTGCGGGTCGGTGACGGGAAGGGCCCAGGACCCAGGACTCAGATATCACTTTCCACTCACTGATGTTGGCCATGACCAGAAATTTGATTCCCCAGATCGCAGTGTTCAGAGTGCGGCGCGCTAACCACCGTGCCACCGCTAGGATATAATATAAACAGTCTATTCGTAGGTTCTCAACAATGTCATTTGCATAGATATTCCAGAACTAAATCCGAACGGAGAATATTTATTTTACAATGTGACGCATGTTTGGTCGGATTAATTTACGTGCGTCTCTCTGTGCATACAGGGCCGTGTCATCCCATAACCCATAACCCCCCGGGTCTGTCCCGTGACCTCGTACCGGGCGAGCCTTCAACACTTCACGTGAAACCCTCAAAGTGCATCGAGCGCGACGCAAGCACTGTGGTCACATCACCGCCGCTTACAACGTAACACGAAAACAAGAGGTGATATCTCGACAGCGACATGTGCGGCCGGTGACCGCAGGTTGCGGTCCTCCCTGCCGCAGGAGCTCGGCAACCCGCGGCTCCGGAGCCGCGTGCGGCTCTTCAAGCGGCCGCTTCGAGACGTCGGGCACGCGCATTGGCGGCCCTTGAAGTATTGAGTCGTTTTTGCCAAATTCGATTAAAAAAAATCGCTCTTCTTGTTACTTTTCATTGCCGGCCGCTGTCCCATCGTGTCTTGCACGTCACGTCGCCACGTGCACGTGCGCGTGACGATGCGAGCGCGTCTGTCTTCATCCGTGCGTGCGCGCGCGTCGTTGCGAGCGCGCGTGCATCTCGGCCCCATGGCCCGTGAGAACTTTTAAACTGCTCGCATCCATTGGGCAAGATGTGGTTCCAGAAAAATTAAAATGAAATGGAAATAGGAAAATAAACACAAGGTCCTAATGATTTACCGGAGGAGGCGCGGGGGGGCTCTCGGGGGGGGGGGGCTTTTGGGGGGGGGGGGGTAAGCACAAGAAGCTGCTTGCCTTTAATAAGGCTGCCGTGTTTACGTAAGGGCGCGTACATCACAGCGGACGTATTCGGTAATAAAGATAAACAGAGCTGGGAGGGCCTCATTATCATCGCTTATCTCTTCCTCCCATCCCATTCACTGCGCGGCTCCCCGTTTCTCACAGCGCATGCAGCAGCTACTGGCAACAGCACCACTGCCCACCACCGCCCTCATATCACTGCTGCTGCTTGCTGCTGCTGCTGCTACGAGTTATTCAGAATGCATTCTCGACCATACATGCACAGCCCCGTTGGCGAATCGGCTGCCTGGATGAGCACCGGCCCCAGCCTCGACTCACGAACGCGTCCCGAGTCAGTGCGCAGGTGTTTGTGAAGTTTGTGACGTGGGGGAGCATAGATGCGTGCAGCACAGCGACGGACTTGGCCGCTCCTCCGCTCTCTGCTGGCTGACCAGCGCGTAGCCAGAACCCCCTCGGCTGGTGATGGTTCGTCGGTTAAGAGGAGTTGGACTCTTCGCTGTCGATTGGGAAGGATTGGGCGAGGAAGAGCGTTGATGCCAGAGGACAGCCACTTACTTTCCTTTCCACAAATGATATTGAGCCTGATCGAAATGCGTTTTTTTTGGTCTGTTTGGTCAATTTCTGTCGTACGTGCGTATGGTGGACTTATTTCACACCGTGCGAAGCCAACCATTAAGGGGGGGGGGGGGGGTAAAAACCAAAAAAAATTTTTTTTAAAAATTAAACCCTGAAAAAAAAATTGAAAACCCCCAAAAATATGTTTTCAATATTGAATTGGAAACAATACAACATACAATATTGTACAACATACAATGTTGTTTATTGTACAATACACAATATTTCATATTGTAAAATATTGTGTATTATTCAATTTTGTGTATTGTACAATACACAATATTGCATATTGTACAATATTGCAATAGTGTACAATATTGTGTATTGTACAATGTTGTGTATTGTACTGTGTATTGTACAATATCGTGTATTGTACAATATACAACATTGTATTGTATCCTTAAACAACAGCAAAATAAACGTCTCAACGTTCCCCAGGTCGCCCGTAGCGACGCTGTCGCTTCACGCTCTCCCATGGCTCTCATCCCTCTGCTGCTTGGACGAAGGACACCGACTGTGGGGCTGGATGGCACTTGGGGGATGCTCCCCCCCCGCCCCCCGGGGATTAACCCCCCCCCCCCCACTTTTCAGAGAGCTTTTACTGCCCTCGTGAACCTGATGGGCCATTTCCTGCATTAGGGTAATTGTCAATGTTTACGCTTTGTTAATGCGCGAGATTTCCTGCTAAAATCCTGCCCCCCCCCCACCCCGGGCGGATTCCCACCGTGTCACGAGCCCAGCCCAGACCCCCACAACAACAATAACCACAACAACGACAACCACAACAACGACGTCAACAACAACAACAACAACCCTCTGTCACCGTTCTTTTGGACCGCTCGCATGCGTCGACCGAAGCACGCCGGCGAAATTTCAGTCCGTCGAACAACAACAACATCAACAACAACCATCAACAACAAACAACAACATCAACGACAACATCAACAAACATCAACAACAAATAACAACATCAACGACAACAACATTAGCAACATCAACAACATCAACAACAATATCAACAAACAACATCAACAACATCAACAACAAACATCAACAACAAACATCAACAACAAACATAAACAACAACATACATCAACGACAACGCGTCTCCACGTTGCGCGCCCCCCCCCCCCCCCCCGTGACGTCTCAAGACGTCTCGGCCCTCGGATGTCTTTGAATTTGGAGAGTGGCGCGCTAACCCTAACTCCTCGTCACTTCGTGGCCGGGTCACATACACACACCACACACACTGGTCACACACACACCACACACACACCACACTGGTCACACACACCACACACACACACCACACTAGTCACACACATACACACACTGGTCACACACACACCACACACACACCACACACACACACACACTGGTCACACACCACACAAACACCACACACACACACTGGTCACACACACCACACACACTGGTCACACACCACACACACTGGTCACACACACACCACCACACACACACACTGGTCACACACACCACACACGCTGGTCACACACACACACCATACTGGTCACACACACCACACACACTGGTCACACACACACACCACACACTGGTCACACACACACCACCACACACACACACTGGTCACACACACACACCACACACACTGGTCACACACACACCACCACACACACACTGGTCACACACACCACACACACTGGTCACACACACACCACACACTGGTCACACACACCACACACACTGGTCACACACACACACCACACACTGGTCACACACACCACACACACTGGTCACACACACCACACACACTGGTCGCACACACACACACTGGTCACACACACACTGGTCACACACACACCACAGATGCAACGTAGCTCCATCATCTTTACAAGGAGCACCCCTCCCACTTCCCCATCTGTGGCTCCGTCGCTCCGGTGCCGGGAATGTCATCGTGGCTGTTTGTCGTGTGGGACAGCTGCCATTTACCATCCCCATGCTTTTAATGGTTGGGACATTTTACTGCGAACACAACTGTGATTTTTTTTTAGTCTAAAAGATATTGATTACTTTCAGTCCATTAATTGATTATATAAGTGCTGAAACTTCCCCCATCCCTCTCTCTCGATATATATGCGTCTTATGGGAAGGCCTGTTAAATAAATGGAAGTGCCAAAAGGATACTTAACCGGATGGACCTAAACACATTTGGGGAATTGCGAAAGGTCATTGGAAGCCGCCATCGTCTGGACGTGAATGTCCCAATAGTGATGCAGAGGCATGACGACGATGATGATGCGCATGAGACACCCAACGGCTGGACAACGAGGTGGTTGCATGTGGGCGACAGTACAGCAAGTAGGTGTCCAATAAACAATCTGCGCAGTATCGTGGAGCCCGAGTGTCATCTCTCCCTTGCCCGCGTGGGGTTTCTCCAAGCGATTGGACTTCCTCCCGTGTAAACGGCAAACCAAAAGACGAACGTTACGAGCATCCAATCGTTCTGATGAAGAATCCCACAAAGTCGGTGAGCGTCTGACAGCTCGGTTATTCTTGCGCGTGGAGGTGTGGTGAAGCAGTCGGCAGCAGACGGTGGCGATGAGCCCTACGGCCACCTGAGTTTGACTCCCGTCCGTGGCTATCATGCGGGCGAGCGGTATCTGAACCACTTCCTGGTCCCCACCGTTCCCGACCCGCGATCAATAATAAACGTTTGTCGATATTTCTCAATCTTGATTTAAAGCTTTCGTGACTGCAGGGATTTATATTCTTGGTTCTTTCGGTAAAGTCACGTAGAAGGGAAACAATAAAATAATATAAATATTAAACAATAAAAATTCTCACGACGTTTCGACTGCAACACAAGCAATCATCATCAGGTGTGAAATTCACAGCAAGAAATTTTGAAAAAAGTATGTTGCAGACGAAACGTCGTGAGAATTTTTATTGTTTTATATTTATATTATCTTATTATTTGCCTTTTACGTGACTTTACCGAAAGAACCAAGAATATATTTCTCAATCTGTATGCAAAAAAAAACTTACTGGAATAAACACGCACAACTTGTGAACGTCAGTAGACGTTTCTGTGCTCAATGTTTCTCTATGGATGTTTCAAGCGGGGGAGGGAAAGAGAGGGGTTGGCTTGCTCTGAATTGTGACTTTAACTGATTGAGCCGAAAAAGAATACAAACAAAAAACATCTATTACTGGGCATGGCATGACATTACGTTCACTTAAAGTCAACAACCACTGCCCTTTTCTCAAACGCTTCAGAACACTTGGATGCATATTGAGGCAGGAAATGTGTTTTCCTGCCTCATGTTGCTGTGTTTGTGAGTCTTGATTTGCATCAACTTGTCTGGGTGATTCTGGAGGTGGATGCTTATGGCAGGGAACTAAAGCAGCCTGACTTCATACAGCGTTTAAATCCAAGTTGAAGGCACCCACAACTAACCTGGACTTTTCAAGTTTACAGTTTAGCAAGTACGGCCACCAATGATGGCACAAAAACATCTCAAAGATATAAATGACGGCCAATCTAAACAGCTTAAGATCATGTGAATGAGGTCGACATTTCCAAAAATAAATTACCTTTGATACAACAATTTTGCTTATCGGCGCTGACTGTCAGCTCAGCAGGATCACCATCAACCAGGTGACCAGCTCTCTGATCGCAAGGCTGACCGAAATGAGAAAACTAAACACACGGTCATCGCAATCACCCAGAATGCATCTGGCCTCATCAGATCTCAGAAAGCAAGCAGTACTGAGCCTGGGTAGTGCTTAGTTGGGTGATCAGCATGCACAACCAGATTTTTGTAGAGTTTGCGGGGCCACATGATGAGTGGCAGAGGGGAGTGCAGCAAAATCTATGACTGGACTGAACTTTAATGCTTGTGCATGTTATTCATCACGGGCCTGCACTGCCCAGCTTGGCGATGTCTAGCAAAACAACCCCTGCATGCATAACACAGGTCGTTAAACCCACCACCACCCAACACAGCCAATCAGTAAGGTTTGTCACGTAAACAGAACGTGCCAATTCGTTACTAGAACAGCACGTGGGTGTGTTGGAGAGCCAAGCCACAACGTTTACAATCTGAGTACGACGTTTCGCCAGTAATTACAACCGGCATCATCAGGCGACAGCCAGATTTGGGTGCCGCCTGATGATTCTAATTGGCTGTGTCGGGTGGTGGCGGGTTTAACGACACTTTTATACTTATGCGAACTAACCCAAAAAAAACTCTATTATGGATGATATTGTTCGCGAATGCCTACGAGTTAAACTAACCCCTGCATGATTCGTTTTGTATGTACGTTTAACTTCTGTCTGTATGTAGCCGACCGTGGTAAACGGAGGTGCGGTAAAACCGTCATCCAGCGGTTGATGTACAGACAGACGTGAATAATGACTTGGGGCATTTGTAATTCTTCTCATGGAACGTTTAACAAGTTGCCTTAGTGTGGCCGTTTGAGCCATGTGAGTGTTTCCACTGAATCTTAAACAATACAAATACTTCTCAGTTTGGCTTCATCAACTTACCGTGACCCACAGCGCTTGTGAAAATATTTTTCTTCTTTTTTTTTACATTTTAAAATAATTGCCGTTATTCACTCCCTCGCTCGCGCGCGCACTCACTCACTGGGATTCCAGCGCACACCGCACACACCCCATGTGATCGGGGGCTCAGCGTGATATCAAGGATGATTAAACCCCCAGGCATGTAACGACTGTTGTAGTGACCGCTCACCGCTCCCATCCGTCATTATCCATCTTTGTCAAAATTCATTGTTTTCATCATCCTCATCTACAATTGTTAACATTGGCGCTTGGTTACTAATGACATAAGCCACTTCGTTGAGCTATCATTTGTGGCCAGGCCACTTTTGAAATAGAGATATATAGCTCAGTGGCCTTACCTAGTAAACTAAAAAAATAAGATAAATAGTGAAAATAGTTAAGGGTTGTGCTTGGATACTAATTGTTATTCCAATAGTTGGTCAATGTTATGCCTGGCCCCTAGACAATTCACATGTTTTCACAAAAACTCCAAAATCCCTGATTCAATCATTATAAAGCTTAGCACGCAGCTTACCAATACCGTTGCCAACAATTACATCATTATTTGTGGGTAAGATTGGCTACAAAACAACTTGACAATAAACATTTCCCCCACTGGGTCACCACCGCCACCCTCACCCAAAAATTCCAAAGTGGAACTTATATCTGCCTCGGACAAATTGTCAACCCAATCATCATCATCATCATATATGTATATTGAACTTCTTTCGCACCGTATGTAGCCAACCGTGCTAATCGTCATCACAAGATGCCAGGGTAGTGGAGACACGCGCGCAAAACAAGCTTCTTACATAAGCTACTTTAAATGATTATTTGTAACTAATGTGACAGCGTGATGAGGATGGCCACAGTGGGAGGGGGTGGAGAGAGGTTTGAGGGGGAGTGGGTGTGGACGCGAGAATGTGGGCGGATGGGGTGGTGAACACGCACATTTATTAAACATAACTAAAGATGCACGCCTTGATTTATGATTAAAAATATAAAGGCGTCGGCTTTAATCTTGCTGGCTACCAATAAACGCATGCTTACTTCACCATATCTTTGCGCATGGTGATTTATTTGATTATTATTCAAGAAAACCTTGTTTACCAAGTCTCAACAATTTCAGGACAGATCTGCATTGCCACATTTGGCAAGGACACACTCACGCTAAAAGGGTCCACACACAATGGGTTCATGAACCCACTTGCTGTACTGCCGTCTCACGGTCGTTTCGTAGGCCGGAAAATTTCCGCATTATGCAACCACTGTCACCTCGGGGTCAGAGTCGAACGGGCTCGGTGGCAAAACCCTCGTACAAATCTAACGTGCACTTCGCCTAGCGGTCTTGCCCAGGTATGAGGTGTTTCGTTTATGAACACACCAGCAGAGCGACGTGTGTTGAACTCCTCATAACATGACCTAGGAAAGGACCAGGATCGATTGAGATCATCGTCACTGGTGTTGGCCGTAAGCAGGAATAGAACTCTGCTCGCCGGGTTCGTAATGCAGCACGCTAACCGCTGCGCCACCGCTCACACACAAGATGAAGACAAAGGTGCCCCAAATAGCCTTAACATAATGTTGGGGCAAGTGCTGTTGGATAGCGCCTATGAAGGCAATAACGGCACACGAGGGAGTGAGTGGGTGGCCAGCACCACGCCCTGCCAGCTTCGCCTCCCCAGTGGCGATGTTTACACATCGCATGAGGCACTCATTTGCGGCGGAGTCGACCTAGGGGGGCCTAGGACCGATTCAGATGATTGTCCCCGGGTGTTGGCCATGAGTGCGAATCGAACTCGGCTTCCCAGGTTCGTAGCGCAGCGCGCTAACCGTTGCACTACCCCTGCCCCCTAACACACACAACACGCGCACACGTACGCACATTACGCGCGCACACACACACACTGCCCCCCCTCCCCCCCCAACTCCTCCCTCCCCCGCACCCACCCCCGTCTTCCTCTCTGCGCTCACCTCTCATAGGTGAGGCTCAGCTTGGGCGGCTCCAGGTTGGGATCCTCGATGCATTCCATGCGCGGGCAGCGCATGAAGTAGTAGAGTGCGTGCAGCGAGTCCCAGCCCCAGGCCGCCTGCGTTGGGGCATTCGCGTGGGCTGCCCGCGAAGGGCTGACACCGACGCTCGAGCCGCCGCCGCCGCCGCCAAACCTCGCCAAGTGATGCATGGCGCGAGAGACCAGGTCTCCTGGTGGGGGTCCGGGACAGACGATGCGGCGCACGTTACTTGGGTGGGGGATGGGGTCACGAGGATGTAGAACGATACCAACGGGCACAGAGTCAACCCCCCCCAGAACCGGCTTCGAACGGCGAGAATTGTTTTAGGGGGTTTTGTTTTCTGCTGCCGTGCGGCTCTGCCGACGTGTTTTTTTGTGTCGTCACGCGTGTGGCGCGCACAACGGGTTCAGGGGTTTTATAGCGCGTGCGCCGTGTGGTCACAAGCGCAGCGTGAAACCGCGTCATCGTTCTCCGCGTGCGCCGAGTTGCGCAGGGTGCTGCACGTGCACCGATTCTGAACGGCCAAAGTTGTTGTCGCCGACAAATTTTGCTTCCAAGAGGCACGACCAGATGCGTCGAGATACCGTGAAACCTTGGGGTGGCTGTCGTGGTGTGAAGGTCGCCGCGCTAAAACTTGCAAGCCAGGGGTCGCAGGTCCGATGGAGCGCTGGTTGAAACAATGGGGCCAGGTTTTTTAAACCTCCCCCCTTCCAGCAGTGTCAATGGGTGCACCACAATTAGTTAGTCCATCGGTAGGTCACGTGTGGTGGGGTAAAGAGTAGGAAATCCCACCGCTTAGAAAACGTCAGAGCAGTGTGGGAAAAGAAGGCCAAAACACCTCTCAGAAGGGCTCACACCCGCAAGTAGAGGCCCTTTGTCCAGCGGTAGTGTGAGTAAGCAATTACAGGTCTGCACCTTTGCCTATTACCGTCATCCTGTACGGAGCATTGTATGTAAAGCAGCATCTCACAGCGAAAGGAAACTGCGCGCCAAGTCGAAAAGATCGTGACTCGTTCTTCCAAAGGCCTTCCACTGGTTGCCAATTGGTCATTGCAGCAACATCGAATTGCTTCCCATACATTGCAAGTGTCACAATCACTGGCAGAGGAGGGCATGACAAAAGTAATCACTATTTATACGTCAAGCAGAACACTGGGTCCTGGCAAACGACCTCAGCTTAGATGCAGACAGAGACAACATACAATGGCTCCCACACGATGCCTGATAGACACTCGAGGGCAAGAGCTGTGTGGATGGCCAAGGCCATTCCATAAGCAGCGGCGTTTGAAGCTATTCAATGCTTCGTATTGAATACAGATATTAGTATATGCTTTGCTTTGAGTGGGACACGTGTGCAGGATGGGGGGAGGGCAGGATGCTAAGATGGGCATTCGAGTGGCGCCCAGAGGTGAGTGACAACAAGGAAGATCACGAGAGCAGACGGTGGGATACTCTAATCGTGGTGCTTGGAGGTCAGGTTTTGTATATTTATTTTTATTTGAATGTGTCACGAGGCGACGTGCCATTCCAAAAACCACGCCGCGTCGGTGGAGCCTCGTGCCGCGTCGCTGAAAAGCTCCAGAGAGACGACGCTGCAGAAGTTACATCTGGTGAAAATTCAAGAGCCCTCACCCTCTTTCAGCCGACGGGAGATTATTGGGTTGAAAAGTGGAAGTGCCTCCAAGGGGCAGCAGCATGGGTCATGAGAACTACTGTGGGTGACGACAGACCACGTACATGACTCGAATATTACCAAAAAAAAATCTTCACATTTATAATATTTAGGGAGCATAGGAATTGATTATAATCGACGATGCACCATTGCACCGCCGATGCATATTATCAAGGCGACACACCCGATGGGATATCGCAACATGGAATCGGCGTCGTTCACGTTTCGCTTGGCGATGGTTGCTCAACCCCGAGCCCGGCACACGACTGCTCGCTGAGGCTTGGTTTGGGGGAAGGCGCCCCCCTGCCCCCGCCCCCCGTCCTCCCGAGACTCACCGAGCTCGGCGACGCTGCCCACGTAGGTGGCGAGTAACGACTGGTCCAGCGTGCGCAGCTCCGCAGGGCCGTACGGCTCCACGGACATTGTCCCACCGGCGCCGCCTCCTCCGGCCATCGATGCCGCCCGCTCTTCGAACGCGCTGAAGTGCAGCGGCAGTGACAGCACACCTAGACGGAGACAAGTGTGGGGGAGGAGCACGGTTGTGGCCTTGTAGACACGTGCAGGAAAAGCGTGACCAAGCAGGCGTTGAAACTCTCGTTTTGATGTCTCGTTATACCGGCGGGAGAGCGGGTGGCTCGCCATCGGAAGGTAGCAGAGTTCAAGTACTGGTTGAGGTTTGACTTGGCCCATCATCCCTCCGGGGTCGATAAAATGGGTAACCACTTTGTGTGGAAATCAATGGAGGTTATCTTGCCCGAGACTCGTCCCCATCGTAGGAATGTGGAATAAACGGAGAGGGATGAGCACCGCCTCAGTGCTCATTGGAGCAAGAAATCGCTTTTGTTTGAAACTAACGCACTCCGCCATAGACACCACGCGCTAGGCACGGTCATCGCGCCACACATGGCAAAACGTATCGGTAAGATTTTATTAAATAACGGGGAGTCGCTCCAGGTCAGCTCCGTACACTAGAGGAAAAAAATGAACACGTTTCAAAAAAACGCATTGAAAAAATCCAGAAAAACTGCCCATTTAAAGAACGTCAAATTAACGACTGGAGTACAAAAGCGCGGGATGAAATGAACTTCTTTGTAAGATATGCGTGTGCGAGTCCCCATGTGACTGCCCCACTCGATCGTCCCTCCGTGCTCATCGGCGGCCCGAGTCAAGTCTTTTTTGTTCGACGCCGCGACGACGTGATCGCTCGGAGCACTCGGAGAGATTGAAATCTTAAAAAGTTATACACGGAGCTTTATTTTGCTCCTTTATTATTCAGCCTCACTTCCTCTGGGACCGGGAGCTCTCTTGTGTGTTAGTCCTAACGCTGCTCGCTCGGTGCTGTGTTTTTAGGCATATTTGTCATAATGTTCATGACATCAAAGCCGACACAATACGCAAGAGACTGGTGTACACACACACACAAACCACACGCACACTGACCACACACACCACACGCACACCTACCACACACACCAAACACCCACCAAACACCCACCTACACCACACATACCCACTTGCCATCATACAGACGCACCCATCACACACACAACAAAGACAAAGATTCCCCATATAGCCTTCAGAGATTGTTAGAGCAAGTGCTGTTAGCGAGCACCTATGAAGGTAGGGACGGCACACGAGGGGGTGGGTGTCCAGCAACATGCCTGGCCGCCTTTGTCTCCCCAGTGGCGAGGTTTTCACACTGCATGAGGTACTCATTTGAGGCTGAGTCGACCGAGCGGAGGCCCAGGGCTGGTTTAAATAATCGTCACCGGCGTTGGCCGAGAGCGGGAATCGAACTCGGATCGCTGAGTTCGTAGAGCAGCGCGCTAACCACTGCAACGACCACTCCCCACACACCCAACACACAGACACACACACTTACCACACACACACTCACCACACGCACACCTACCACACACACACCAAACACACGCAACCAAATTTGCTTCAAACCCAGTGCCGCTGGCTATGACCAGGTGCTCATTTTAAATGTAAGCTGAACTCGCAGAATCATCCGCCCGGCTCTGATACCAAATAAAATTCGTTTTTAAATGCCAACGAAACCTAAGGGACTGCGTTAGCAGTGGCCTATCGATGCTAAACACAGGCAGGTCCATTTATAGGCACCCAACTTGAACAAACGTGGAAATATTACAATGAAAATAATATTGTGTTTCAAATCCTCTGCCCATCTCCTCCCGCCAGTCTCAGTAAGGAGGGGGTCAATCTTGATTTGAAGCTTTCGGTAAAGTCACGTAGTAGAGTAAGGAGGGGGTCATCGGATATCCGTGGGGTATCTATAAATGGTTCACCCTGCACACCACCGTACACATGAAAACACACGAATGCTTAGGACACAAGGGCCATTGCGCTTCTGCCTGAAAGAAGGAGCAATACCTAAACACGTGGATTTGTCCCAACCTCTCCACTTTCCAGGTTGCCTGGGATATAAATGCAACATTAGCCGCAGCGCACAAAATATGTCACGGTGCAAAATGCACTGGCAAAAACAGAAACCGCGCGCGCGCAAAATCCACGTGCGCATCTGGACGGGGTGCGCACGCGTTTCACGCATAAACAGAAACACGTGGACACACGTGCACACCACACTTACACCTGAAACGCTAAACAATCCGCGCGGTGTCAGAGCAAAGCGCCGGCGCAGATGTGCGCCGCGCACGCGAAGAACGTGCCCCCACGCGTCCAGGCGCCCAGCTCCTGCTACCACCACCACCACCACGAAGCGCCGTCACGGGCGCTCACGCGAAGCCAAGGGACGGGGCAGAACCTCGCCCAGGACGAAGATCCCCCCGTGTAGCCTCGACAGACTGTTGGGGCAAGCGCTGCGTGCGAGCACGTATGAAGGGCGGCACGGCACACGATGGGGGTGGGGTGGCCGACACCACGCCCGGCCGCCTTTGTCTCCCCAGTGGCGATGTTTACACGTCGCACCGGGGGCACTCATTTGAGGCTGAGTTGACCTAGGGGAGGCCCCAGGACCGATTCAGATAATCGTCACTGGGAATTGATCTCAGGTCTCCGGGTTCGTAGGGCAGCACGCGAACCGCTACGCTACCGCTCCCCGCCCACACACACACACACACGCCTGTGCATGCACCGACACACATGCCCGCACGCACGCGTACACAGGAGAAAGCAGGAAATAGCAGGAAGTAATCAGAGCAGGGAGTGCGAGTTGTGGGTACGTGTGTGTGTGTGAATGGCGAATGTACACATGCACATGTGTTTGCTGTGCAATATGCATTCATGCAGGTACGCGAGCCGTCTGGGATATAATGATGCATGTGTGTTTGGACGTGCAGGTGTGTGGTCATGTTGATGTGCGTGTGTGCGGGGAGCGGTGGTGTCGCGGTTCGCGCGCTGCGCTACGAATCCGGCAGCCCAAGTTCGATTCCCGCTCACGGCCAACACCAGTGACCATTATCTGAATCAATCCTGGGCTTCCCCTAGGTCGACTCAGCCTCAAATGAGTACCTGGTGCGTTGTGTAAAAACATCGCCACTGGGGAGACAAAGGCAGTCGGGCGTGGTGTTGATTCACCAACCCTGTCTCGTGTGCCGTCCTGGCCATTATAAGTACTCGCTAACAACACTTGCTCCAACAGTATTTTAAAGCTATACGGGGGATCTTTGTCTTTGTGTAGGTACTTGAGTTCAAATTCTATTAAAAACATTGGGAATTAATTGACAGTAGGACTACACGTACGGATATAAAAAAAAAATTTAAACGTCGCAAGTTGATTATCGGCAGCGCTGCATAAAGAAAAATACAACACATGGGTTGACTATTAATAAGCAGGTCACTCGAAGGGTTGATGGCCGATATGAATGATGGAGTGGCAGCTAGAGTGTTCAAAGTCACAGTAAATCAGAAACCTCCTTGGTCTTTTACTGACATACGGAGGTGCGTTATGCATTGTATGGGCTCAATAAAAGCATTCGTTCTAACAGTTTATCCTGTTAAATTGGCAGGATATATATGTTTCCATACCTATGCACACACGTGCGGATGAATACAGTTACCAATTACAACCTGGCTAGAAAAGGATCTTTGTCTCTTTCTGCGCACGCGTGTGTGCGCGCGTCCACGCGTGTACGGCTGTCTGCGGACTGTATATAAACCCCTGCCAAGTCAGCCAAGATTTCCGAGGTCGCTCCGTTTGGAAACATTTTGTAGAGTGGGGGGCCCCCGGGCGGAGGGGGGGGTGGGTGTGAATGTCAATCAAACGGGGTATGACCCTGGGGCCGGTTAATGCGGGTTGACAGCGGAGCCTGGGACGAAATGCAGACCGTTCGCTCGCTGTGTCGGAATAAGTGCACGGAGGTGCGCCGCGTGCGTTTGTGGCTGTGGCCGTGAGCGTGTCGGCACAGACATCCGAGTGGGGCGCTGGCGAGGATGTTAACTCCCTCTCCTGGTTGGTATACAGGAGGAGGTTGTGGGTTCGATCCCGACCCTGGCGCGTGCTGTAGATTTGGAGTTTGCGTGTCTCTCTCCCCGTGGTCGCGTTGATTTATTTTCTCCGGGTCCTCCAGGTTTTTCTCTTCACAATTAGAAAACATGCGTTTCGAGTGTTTGGCTGCTATAAATTCCCACGTGATAAGCCACTTCATTAAACCGCCAGGCATGTAACCACCGTTGTAGAGACCGCTCACCGTTTGTCAAAATTCATTGTTTTCATCATCAACTTTCTCGTCCACGATTGCTAAGGGTTGCGCTTGGATACAAATGATTTATAGAGTAGTTGGCTGCTATAAATCTCCACATGATAAGCCACTTCGTGGAGCTATCATTTGTGGCCAGGTCACTTCTCAAAAAGATCCACACAGCTCAGTGGGCCTTACCTGGTAAAATATAAATAGTTTAGTTTAAATCAGCGGCATGCGTCACTATCCGGCTGTGATTGTGTGTGTGTGTGCGTTCATTTTGAGTATTATCCTTGCGCAAAGACTTAATTTTAGGCAACTGTGGAGACCCCGTCGCTCCGATATGAAAAATGAGAGATCCGTCATTTTCATACTCTTCTCACAATCCTGTACTTGGAGCGCTAAAAAGTAATCCGCTTTTTTTTACGGAATAATAAAATGCCAAGATAATATAGATTGTGAAGTGTTTTTTTATATTCTCTGGGATTTTATGAATATTCTCGTGAAAAAATGTTTCATTAAAAGGAACAATGGATAAGTTTGCGCAGCTTTAAACGAACCGTGTCAGTCTTCTTCTGCAGCCGTTACTCCAACCTCTTCGGTGTCGCTATCTATTTATTATTATTATACATATTACAAACTTCTTCGTCTCGAAAAAAAACCCGGCGACCTGAGCTCGACTCCCACTTACGGCCAACACGAGCGACGAATATCTGAACCGGTTCTCGGCCTCCACTAGCTCGACTCAGCCTTAAATGAGTACGCGGTGCGGTGCGGTGTGGTGTCTAAACATCGGCACTGGGGGGGGGGCAGACAAAACGTGGCCACCCCGCCCCCTTCTCGTCCAACGTCGGCCTCAATACGTGCTCGCCAACAGCACGCGCCCCAAACTGTTGAAGGCCCAAACAAGGGAGATCTTTGTCTTTGCTATATGCACGTATAAAATGCTTCAAATTCTCCGTGGGCCAGGAACTCTTTATGTAAATAAATATATAACAAGAACCACTGCCACCTCCTCTCGGCCCCTCGTGTAGCCCCCATGCCCCGAGCTAAACATTTCCCAGCATGCTCGTCTCCCGGGTGCCACCACCACCACCACCACGACAAGAAAGGCCGTCGCCTCTTTCTGACAAATCCTGCCACAAGCCTGCCCCAAGCCTGCCTCTCACACAGCTGCCCACCCCCCCCCACCCCACCCATAGGGCAGCACAAACCACATATGCCTGCAGCACCTAGCAAGTTTGATTTTTTTTCTTAAAAAAAAATCACCCTCAAGAAAGACTCTTTGAGTGTTGTTGGGGGTGGAAAGAAACAGAAACGGAGCGCGCAGAGAGAGGGGAATAGAAAAAAAACGCTCCGGTGTGAACAAAGTCGTCCAAATCTGGTCACACACAAACACCGCTGAGGTACTCAGAGAGGCAATGACTTTTCAATTTGGTTGACATGTACACGTACACATTTGCAGAGTTGAGCAGTGGCGCTGGGACTAATGTTTAACCCCATGAACCTGGGTGACCTGAATTCAATTCCTGACCACGGATAACATAAGCAGCGAGTGATACCGGACCGGGTCATGGGTCCCACCTTCAACGCTCATTGGCCAGTGCGGTAAAGTATGGTCACACAACCCTGCCATAAGTGACATGGCGTGGGGAGGCATTCATCCAGCAGTGGATTGTCAAATGGCTAAAATGCATCTTATTCTTATTTTACATCTTTATGCACATAAGCCTCACTCACTCTCAAAAGTTAACACGTTTTTTGTTTGTTCCGGAGCCAATTACATTTCGAACAATATAGCACACTCCAAAACTCCGCCGCACAATCGTAGCGGCAGCTACCTACTTGCTGTACTGAATCCTACAGGCACCGACTGCTCGCCTTGCGGGCGTCTCACGCCGGCTGCGGCCACCGCTGTGAGAAGGCGCCCCGAGCCGGCTCGAGCACCTGCATTTATTTATTATTTTTAAAAAAATTCAAATATATAACCCCACAAAATGTGCTTTCCATGCATTCTTTACCTACATTCCAATTCACAAACATCATGTGCGGAAATAAATTCTAATTAAGCGACACCTGTTCGCTAATGACTCCGGGAAATACAAATAACCCGAGGAAAAGTGGTTTCGTGGGTGGTTGCTGGGCATGGGGGGGGGGGGGGCGAAGGAGGGAGGTTTGACGATTCGGTTATTGCGTCCAGCTTAAAAAGCTGGACGTGGGTACGCAGGTTGGGCTCAAGAGTTTGGGCCACAAAACCCGCCGAGGCGAAAACTTCCAAGCGCTGGAAACTCGAGGAGCGCCGCGCAGTAAGCAGATGCCAAGGCGCTAAACCTGATATCGACGTTTCATAATTAATTAGCTGCCGACGAAAGCACCGTAACGACGAAGGGGGAAATGTGGCCACCCCGTTGTTGACGTAGCGTTGGGGCGCCGCACATTGCGTCGAGGTTCGCCGTTCGAGGCCGGCATCCGCCCGCGGTTAATATTCAGAGGGCGGCTGGGGGGGGGTGTTATGAGTGTGGATGTTATAAAGATGCCCGTGGTGCTATTGGCAATAGGCTAGGCCGTGTGAGTCAACGTCATGCGACCAACGTTTGGCACGTAAAAAATATACTTCAAATTAATTGGGTAAAAATCCACAGAGCAATTGTCGCCCACCCGCTGGCAGGCTATACCCGTGTGCGAAAACACAGCGCCTCTAGAACAACACTGCGCTATGAGAACAGCGTGAATACCGAACGCCTTGAATTATGATTATTATTGCAAGCAGCCCCAGCCATCGTAAAATACACAGCTTACCAGACCATCCAGCAGGCCGAGGCAGCATTGGAAATTAACGCGACGGCAAGCCCAGTCTAAGAAGAAAGTCTGGGTTGTAATGAAACAATATATATATGCATGTCATATCAAAGATTGAAATTAGCAGCAGCGGTCTGCAGGAAGAGTTGTGTATTGGCAGATAAACGCAATGGGAAAAAATGTTCACAAGCTCTGCACATTTCCCCGTGTCTTGAAGACGCCAGCAATGTTAAGCGTGGCAGCCAATTACACGTCGCTCATCCTCGCCTCTTCATGATCTGATATAGAGCTACTGCCCACGCCTTAGCCCATTTTAGATTTAATTTTTTAGAAGGCGGTGTTACAGAGGGAAAGTGGTGATGGTAATGATGAACGCTAAGGGCAATGCATGGCTGATGAAGTCATCATTGTAATCGGGACACAATGAAAAAAACCCACTCCTTTACACTCCTCTATCAATTATTTACAGCGATATATTTCCATCGCTCTAAATACATAGCTATACAGTATTGCTTCAACACATTGTTTTCACCGGCAAGAAATTATTTTGGTCCTGGCAAAAGGAGACAATGAGATCATAATTTCGCCACGGACAGTAGACGGTGCTGATATTTCAATAAGTCCACCTAACTTAAATAATGTTGAACAACGACAGTGATAGTGGCATTGCGGAACCGTGGCGAGTGTGTATGTACGCATGTTGAACTTCTTTCGCACCGTACGTAGCCGTGCTTATCGGTGGTGCGGGGGAGGAACGTGGAGTGATGGAGATAGCATGGGGGAGGCCTTAATCCAGCAGTGGATAGACACTGGCTGAAAATTATTCATTTCAACGGGGAGATGCGGTCAGATGGTGACAATTTGCTATTTCCATCGCGACGCGTGATTCGGGAGGATATTCCTCGGGTAATGCAGTGCGGTCCATTTGTAGACATCCTAATGAAATCAAATAAATCAAGCGACTTCGAGTGCCTCTGCATGTCTCCCAACAATCTCAACCGCCCTCATTTATTCTTTAAGCACCCTCCTCTGCGAGATATGGACCCATCACTTTTACAACATTCAATCACCTGCTGGGAGCAAAGTAAGTGGGTCATTAGAAATCAGCGGGGTATCGTATATATGTATTTCCCTGTAAATTACAGTTATCCCATCGCCATGTGGGGAATGTAAATCGCAATCAGGTATTGGAACTGTGTGCACAGCCCAGGTTCCACGGCAGGTGAATGTCAAGTCCATGGTTCGATTCCAGGCGATGCGGTTTTTAGTTTCTATTTATTTGTGGAGAATCGAGCCGAGTGACCAAATTCTCAAATAACTGAAAGCGAACGGACACGTTTGGCCACGAGCTGCCCAAAAGTTAATTTTTCACACTCGATTGCCTCCAATAGTCAGGTAATGCGGAAAATGGCCTCGTTTTGGCTGTCCTTATGGTGAGCATGTGCAGTGCAGGTTTTTTTTTACTTCAGTTATTATTATTACGTGTGCGTGCGTGCGTTATAAAAACTGCAGAGCAAGTGGCCCGGTGCCAAGGCAGCACAAATACGGCATTATTTGCGCGCTGAATATAAACACAGCTGCGAGCGCGGTGCACACTCGGAGCAACAGAACCTCTTCAGTGCGACTTCAAAAGGTACCCCCCACCAAACGTTTGCATGCCTGGCTGTCTCCCAGTAAATATGCTCGAGGCAGAGCAGTGGAGATGAGAACGCCGCGGATCTGCGTGCGGTGACCTCAAGTGCGGCTACTGCCACCTCCACCGGGCTGTCTGGCCAGCGTGGAAGAGTAGGCCAAAATGCCCTCAATGGAGAGGCTTCTCTAGAGCTGCCTCTAGTGGAGGCCCTTCCGCCAGCGGTGGCACGAGCGAGCAATTGCAGGGCTGCGCCTTTTCCTGCGCTGTCGGCATCAACTCACGAGGCGGAGTATCCGTTCAGAGCAGCTTCTTTGTATTCGTGAACAACCCACGGAATCGATGTCGCAGAGCTACCTCTGAGAAGCCTTCAAGTGACTTCTGTTCCACACGTTAGGGGGCAGCACTTTCCCACCCACTGTGCCACTGAGAGTATTGCTTATCGCATCACCACATAGCTCATGACACAGCAGAAAAGCCAAAATATATTAGTTATAAGCATGTACCCTGTTATGTTTGAGCCAAATGTCAGCTGTATAGCTCTTTTTGCAGATCATTGAAATAAACATCATCAGTTACTCACTCATGACCATCTATACATATTAGATGATAAACAATAAATACTTGAAACCAAAAATACACGAGTCTATACACAAAACAAAGATCTCCCGTGTGCCCTTTAGCAGGCCGGCACTGCACACGAGGGGGTGGGTTGATGGCACCATGCCAAGCCACCTTTGTCTCCCCAGTGCCGATGTTTACTACACACCGCACCGAGTACTCATTTAAGGCTGAGTCGACCGAGATGAGGCCCAGAACCGGTTCAAACGGTCGCCACCGTTGTCGGTCGTGAGCAGGAATCGAACTCGGGTCGCCCGAATTCGCGGCGCAGAGCGATAACTGCCACTCCACCGCAATTTATAACGCACGCACATTGCCAACCTTATCACATGGGCCACACGGCAAACAATTATAATGGCAAATGGCCACGCCCGGGCCACATGACGTTCACAAACACCCCAGTGCTTATTTCCTGCACGAGCGTTCTTCAATGCTTGTGCAGTCCGATTTTTGTCCGTGTGCTCGCGCGTATTTGTGCACGCATGCTCAGGACACCTATGTGTGTCCCTGCTTGGGTTATGCCCGTAAGTGTACAAGGACGTTTGCATGTGTTGCACGTGCGTGTGCGTATTTGTTCGACGTTTCATGTGGCCTCAAAGGGCACAGGGGCTTGCAGTGATGTCATCGTCGCTTGGGGAGAAGGCGGCAATTGTTGTTGTTGCTGTTGTGTGTACGCAATCTTGTTCATTTGCTCTTGTGTGTACTTCTAAGTGCACGTGCTACCGAGTGTGTTGTACGTGTGGTCATGCACATGCGTGTTCCTGCGACAGTCAGTGTAGGCTACACAGTGAATCTCCGTGTCTTGCTGTGTGCAGTGCGTGTGTGTGTGCGTACACACAGAGTGGGGAGCGGTAGTGTAGCGGTTATCGCGCTGCGCTACGAACCCAGCCACTCGGGTTCGATTCCCGCTCACGGCCAACACCGGTGATTATTGTCTGAACCGGTCCCGGGCCTCCCCTAGGTCGACTCGGCCTCAAGTTGAGTACCTGGTGCAGTGTTGTTAAAACATCGCCACTGGGGAGACAAAAGCAGCCGGGCGTGGTGCTGGCCACCTACCCCCTCGTGTGCCGTGCCAGCCTTCATAGACGCTACTCGCTAATAGCACTTGCTCCTACAGTCTGTTAAGGCTATACTTGGGAGATCTTTGTCTTTGTGTGCACATACGTGAAGCATGCACCTATAATAAATACAGTTGAAGCATGCCTGTGAGCCACACACACACACCTCGCTCCAACGCCCCCCCCCGCCCAAAAAAAAACCTCGCTTGCACTTAATCCTCATTGTCAGAGTAAAATTATTACCAAATGAAAGCTGCTGTTGATACACCACTTTGAAATACATTTAAACGTCAAGGGCAAGCACGTATTATTTGGATTTTTTTTCACCCCCTTAAGTTTGAGAAATACAACCTCACCCCCCCTTCCAGCTCCCCCTCCCACCC
>CM025607.2:16390818-16425708 GCA_014621495.2 Entosphenus tridentatus | reverse complement strand
GGTGGGAGAAGGGGGGGCGATGGGAGAAGGGGGGGGGCGATGGGAGAAGGGGGGCGATGGGAGAAGGGGGGGCGATGGGAGAAGGTGAGGGGGGTGGGAGTAGGGGGGTGGGGGACGCCGTTTGGAGGAGTCGAGGGTGGCGGGTGTGACTGGAGCCTGCGGGGTTGCTCGCAGAGAGGGCCTCACACTGCTCCAGTGTCCAGCTCGACCCCTGACCCCAGCACCCCCGCGAGTCAAGGCAGGCAGCGTGACAGCGTGGTGTCGGGGCCGCTGCAGGCCACACGGTGTTTAGCTCATCGTCTCGTCTGCTGTAGGAGCACGCTTCGTAATCCCGTGACTCGGAAGCAGGGGTGCATTGGTGGATGTGTCCTTAAAATATCTTTTTTTAAACACACACGCACACAAAGCACTGTTTGGCTTTGTCGACTATTGGGGGTAGGTGCCGTTCACGAGCATTTGTCATGCCCGGCGTCGATCATGTCTGGCGTCACACCAGATCCAATGGTGGTGACACCATCAACACGTACGACAATCGCCTGACGTCTCACTGTCAGCGCGATGTCACTGACTGGCCTTTTTCCGTCGTCGATTCAAGAGGGGAAATGTTCTCAAGAAATCTTCTCAAGCTTCCGCAGCGCAAACATAACACCTCCAGGACATACATGCGCGCTCTGAGAATGGTGCAGACACCAAACGCACTGAATATGATTTTATTCCCCCCGTGCTGACAATGACAACGTCGCAAACCGTACAAGTAGGCCTCGGCAAGGTAAGGTAATTTACCCGTTTTACCGGGTAAAAGGGTAAAGGTAAAGGGTAAAGGTGTCGACATGCCAAGGGGTAAGGTAAAGGGTAGGGTAAAGGTAGCTCGGAAGAATTACCCGGTAGGGTAAAGATAGCGCGAAGTATTACCCGGTAAATACGGTACCTTGTTTACCACTAAAAGCTCCGTGGCGTAGTCCGTGACCTACATTTAATAAGCAATATTAAACAAAAAACTTTATTAAAAACACGCTTTTATGAAATGTACAAGTAATGGCAGAACTCCACGACTACAAGAAGTGGCCCCGAAGCTTGCCATAACGTAAGGGACCGTGGCCAATTACAGCCAACGTCAGTTGAGCGTGGACAATTAGACCCAAGCCGAAACATAACATATAAAAAAGAATGTTTAAAAACATATTTTTATGATAGACTATAGTGTTTTCATCAGTATGACATAATTATACCAAGTTTTCAGTCGATACCACATTGGGAAGTGGGTTAAATTTTATTTACAAGATTTGAGGATACAACAACGACAACAACAGAGTGAGTTCAAAGAAAGCGTGTAAAATTGGAATCGAGAGTATTGTTTATGTATAAAGCGCTCTACCTCGCATTTACCGTTATAAACATTTTTCATGTGTAGTACCCCAGTAATTACCTTGTAATCGGGTAATTTGTTTGGGGTAAGGGTAAAAGGTAGGGTAAAGGTAGGCTCGTTGCTTTTTACCTTTTACCTTTAACCTTACCTGCTAAAGGGTAAAAGGTAGGGTAGAGTGATTGTATTGTGGTAAGGTAAAAGGTAAGGTAAAGGTTGGCTTGTTTTTTTTACATTTTATCTTTTACCTTAACTTGCCGAGGCCTACGTACAAGATTGCTTATTTTGGGCCGAGTCTACACCAGCGGTCACCAGCGACGGTGTAAATCATCAGGCCGAAAGGGTGAGCGGCACGCAAAGACTCCGCTACCGAAGCCGTGCAGGAATAGCGACGAGCGATGCGCACACACGCGCGCACCTACGATCAGCTTGGTACGGTGCGAAAGAAGTTGTACGTACATACATCCATAGGCGGAAGTTTGACTTCTATATTTGGGTGGGGGTGCAGGGGATCGCTTTGTCCCTAACATTAGGAATCGCGGGTGCATACAAATAATTATATAATTGTATATTTACTTTACCTTCATTGTAAACGACTGAAAATAAATGAATTACGGTGTCCAGTTTGGGGGTTACATTACCCCCCGTGTCGCCCCCCCTCCTCCAAACTCTGCCAACGCTACATCCCACCGTACGAAACCAATTAGCTGTGGCTAGTCTCACACACACCATTCCGACACGACCACAGCCTCAAAGCTACAGCTCGCTCCCCACCGCCACCACCACCGCAAACCATCCTCACCTCCCCAGCCCCCCAGAACACGAGAGTGGCCTCACTGTAATGTCACAATGTGGAATGCATTATGGCTGCACGTTTCTCCCCAAGTGAAACCAGGGATTAACCCCCAAAAAGTGAAGAGGATTTAAAAAACACACAACGTATGTGTCGGAGCGGTAAGTGGTGTAGCGGGTAGCGCTACGCTGCGCTACGAACCCCGGCCACCCGAGTTCGATTCCCGCTCACGGCCAACACCGGCGACGATTATCTGAATTGGTCCTGGGACTCGCCAAGGTCAACTCAGCCTCAAATGAGTTACCGGTGTGGTGTGTAAACATCGCCACTGGGGAGACAAAGGGGGCCGGGGGTGGTGTTGGCCACCCACCCCCTCGTGTGCCGTGCCGACATTCATAGGTGCTCGCGAACAGCACTTGCCCCAACAGTCTGTTAAAGCTATTCGAGGGCTCTCTTTATCTTTGTTATGACTTTAGCGTGATGTGTTTTACACTGGAATGGCTTAGGGGTTGCTAACAATGACTGAGCGCACTGCGGGCTAACATCACTGGCTGGTGATTCTTATCCAAACTGGTCCTATATGCCAATGCACACTGACCAGGCTGGTAAAGTATGTTCAAGCAAATCCATGTAACCAACGAGACAAACGACAAGGCCTTCGTTCAGCAGTGCATTAACAAAGTGCTGTAAATCATTGTTATTCTTAATTAAAAACACAAGCGTGTCTGTGCACGCGCGCATGCACATGTCCTCCAGTTTATAATTAACTCAGTAATGGGGTGGTTGTGTGGATAAATGGGATAATGCTCGCATCAGTACAATGGGCCTTGATTGAGCTCCCTGGTTTGAGCCCCGAGGCTCATCCTTCTCTCTCAAGGGGCCCATTCCCAAGTCAGAACCTCCTAAGTCGCCGGGCAACTGCCGAGGTCCTGATATGAAAGCCAGGGGCGCAAAGGGGGGGGACGGATAGCCAAGCAGGAACACTGAGCCCAGCACCAGCGAGGGATTTAGGCTGAAGCTGGGGAGAGCTGGGTGATTCAATACGATGGGGATTAGTGTCCGTGTCAGGGCAGTGATCCACCCCCAACCCCCTGAGGTTCTTCTGAGTTTAAACGCGAGGTCGGCGCTCGAGGTGAAAACTAAAATGTGATAAGCAGACGGAGTTTCCTCGTCGCAAGAGCAGATACGATGCCTACATCTTAAAAAAACGGTGTCTGTATTCCATTAAGTATATATAATACATCATTGCTTTCTATTTTAAAACCAAACAGAATTCACCATCGCGATCAATGTCCGATGTTCACAACGCAGAACCCCCGAAAGTGACGTAAAATTACGCAAACCGAACATTAAAATGTAACAAAACAAACGTAGCTACTTGCAGTGTAAAATCAAGGGGGTTTGCAGACAAATGTTTTTGCTTAATTTAGTTACGGAAAATGTGGAGCCAATCTGTGTATTGAAGCGTTAATTTTTGGAAGGCTTGGAGGAGTTTCAGGCCACGTCATAGGCGCGCCACAAGGAGGGGATTGTGGAGGGCTCCCTCCCAGCCAATCACGCACGAGCAGCGTGGCAAGGCCCTCTCCAATGCCTGCGAGCGAGAAGGTAACAGCAGCCCTCAACAAATAAAGTGTTTGTCTAAAACTTGTTGCCTCTGCGATATTCTCGCTAACCAAGAGAGACAGAGGGAGAGAATATGAACTAAACAAATAAACACATCGCACAAATCCAAATCTACTGGTTGCATTCTAATGATGTGCTGCGACTCCAAACGCTGGGCAGGCAGGAATCACTTGCAGATGACATCAAGCGAGTGGGTTCAATAACAATACAGCTTTTTCACCATTGGATTATTATTATTATTTTAGGTTTTCCGGTTTTATTGCCTAATTGGACTCTCGCCAAAGTAAATGGGTGAAATGCACCTGATAAATTATTGTTATTATTAATTCAATGTATCGTTGCAACTCAGGGTTGTGCTTTTATGCAGGGATCGATTCTTTCATGTGTTGTGTTTATCAACTCGCTTTTCCCGTTGTCTCATTTGTACCGTTTATTCTCTCTCCGCGAGCCATCGGTTGCGTTTAAATAGCATTCAGTGAAAAATATGTATTCGTACACACAGTTTCGCAACAAATATCAGGAGCCCTGGCAATCAATATCGATGAATCCGAGGCTCATTTAGACTCCCGCTAAATTTCTCACCCAACGGCAGCTAGTGACGGTTTAATGGAACGTTGCCAGAAATTCTCGCGTTCTCACTAATGCGTGTAAAGAAAACAGATATTTGAAAAAAAAATCCATAACAACTTCAAATGTGATCACGCTGCATTGGCTGCGGTGCACAAAGCCCAATTAACAAAATACTCGACGCATGCGTCAACGACGCTGTGGACTTAAAAAGAAAAATACATCTAATGGGTGCCGTTTCGGGCAATTTCCCTTCTTCATAGCACATATAACTTTGCAATATAGACTGAAAGGACCGAGCAGTTGAAAGCATTCCATCCAAACCCCCCTCGGTAAATTATAGAGGAGCTTGAAGATTCACAATGGGGGAAGCTTGCCTGTGCTTCTGTAATTGCTGGGCACGCAAACATCCGTTACGTGCCTGCTAACGCCACCACAACTGGCCCTCTCTTCCTTCCTGCTGCCGAATCCTGCACCTGCTGTCAAACAGGCACATTACGTCCGATGTCTGTTGCACAGTCAGACATCTATTTCCGATGTATGCTGCACAGTCGGAAAACCCCACGTCTGACACACACAAATCTACAAGGCATCCCTGGCTAGACTGCAGAAGGGCAATGGAAATGTTGAGAGGCTATTTAATGCGGGGCTTTATGAGTTGCGGAGACATTTAAGCACCGTATATAAATGTAAATCTGCAGCCTTACCCTTACTCAGTTAGCACCTGATCTCACAGGTCTGCTTTGGCAATATTCCATCATCTGCCCTCACCATTTCCCCATTGTTAATGACTTCTTGTGTGCCAACTCATGTGACCGTCTATGTAACCTGCCCTCCTCCAATCTTATACATATACCCCATTTGTCGTAATACTGTACCCACTTCCTCGTTATGTATTCAACAACACAATGATGCACAATGCAGCAACAGAATCTCGGGGTTTTAGGCATTATGCGAAACCAGCAGTTCAGAAGAAGTGCATTGTGGTCATTTTAACCATATTTGTTTTCTGGCTGGCACTATTTTTTATGCGGTGATGGGTTTTCTTGTTATTTACAGATGTGAATCCTCATTATATCTGCAATGCGCTCTTGCCACTTGCTTTATGCCAAGCAAGCTGGTTGGAATTTTGCAACTTTGCAAACTTGAAGTTTCTAGCGACCTCTACGTGACCCTATACTTTTTAAAGGCCAAATACTGCTTTCTTTCAGCTGCGTTGTTCGAGCTATATGTATTTCATCATTGACGTACACAAATCCTACCTCAAGCGCCCATTTCATAAAACTGAATTTTGACTCACTTTTTCAAAGTAGTCGATGTATCATCATCAGATCTTCCTTAAGTTAACTTGCGATGATGGGGCCGAACAAATTTAATCAAATGTATCGAAATCTTTAGCTGGCGTTACTGCTTCGTTCAATCTCAATCCTTTTCCTTTGTCTTTTACATAAAGTGGGTCATGTCGTCTGCCCTGCTAATCTAAAATTGCCTCCTGCCTGAATTATTAACACACTTTTGTAAAGCTGACCTCAACAGCCAAGCGTACAATCCTCGGCACGCAGAAGGCATCCGACAAGAGCACGCGACTCATTCTGCCGTGCCTCCGATTAGCACGGCTGGTTGCGTACGTCGTGAAAGAAGTTCAAAGTGCACACATACTGCCCATAGACTCAACACTACCCATAGACTCAACAGTGCACCTCCGATTAGCACGGCTGGCTACGTACGGTGCAAAATAAGTTCATCGTACGCACATACTGCCCATGGACTAACATTACCCATGGACTAACACTACCCATAGACTCAACACTGCCCATGGACTCAACAGTGCACCTCCGATTAGCACGGCTGGCTACGTACCGTGCGAAAGAAGTTCAACGTACATACGTGCATGCCCATGGGGCGGAGTGGCTCTGACAACAACGAAACTGAGGCGGAACACAGCGACGGAGCCCCGATAGGGACGTGCCGTGTGCTGGAACATCATCGCAATGATTAGCGGGGAATGGGTCGCCACACCCCTCTCATTATTGCTACCACACTCCCAATGTTCGACATGCCTGTGATTCCAAGGGTGACACCACAGCAGCCCAAGAATTGTGGGGGCATTCCTCAATGTTTTACTTCCCGGCCTAGTTCGACTCTAGACCGGTCCCATTTTGACGATTCTACAATTTTTACCACTGCACTCCCTGTGCAGTGTTCTGGAACTCTTTAACCCAAGCTGTTGATTCCCTGCACCCAAGCGACCACGGGGAGAGCGAGATACTCAAACTCCAAATATACAGCAGCAGGCGTCAGGGTCGAACCAAAGACCTCCTGTATACCGGGCGAGGTAGTTAACATCCCGCCACGGTAGCGCCCGGTCGCTCCCTCGCGTAGACGAACCAGTGGCGCACAGCCCCTGGCACCGTGCTTGCAAAAGCTTGGCTTGACTGTGCTTGTCGTGGGCTAGGGCTGCACAACATTTTTTTTGGGTGGTATGGGAGTAGGTGTTGAGCATGCGAGGGAGAAAAGAAAAACAGAGAGAGAGAGGTGAGGGCGGAGCGACGCCCTCGCCGCTCACATCTGGAGTTGCACGGGTGCGAACAAAGCCTTTCCTTTGTGCGCATGTGGCATGGACCGCTACCCACCACCACCACCACCGCCGCTGCCGCGACCACGTCAGCCTCTCGCTTTCCATCCACCCCATCGGTAACCCCACCACCCGGGGCCCCTAAATCCTCCTCCCCTGCTACCCTTCCCCTCCCCTAATAACCTACAGCCCCCCACCACCACCACCACCCAAGTCTGAAACAGCTTACAGCAATTGCGTAGGAATATTCTGAGGTGTAACAGCTACATTCACCGTTGCCAGCCCACGTACGCAAAGGATTTTGTGGCTCCGATGGCTACAGCTGTGTGTGTGTATATATATATAATTAAAGTATATATATATGCACGCGTGCATTCTTGCACACGTGTGTGTGTGTGGAATTATTTTATACATGTGGACTAAAGTGAGTATCAGGTACAATACCGCGGGCTTTGAGCGGTGGCACAGTGATTAGCGTGCCGCTGCATTCCGGGGGCTCCCCCTAGGTCGACTCAGCCTTTAATGAATACTTGTTGTAGTGTACGAAGATCAAGATTGGGGAAACGAATGTGACCGGGCGTGGTGCTGGCCACACCCACCCCCCTTGTGTTATTCCGGCCTTTAAAGGTACTCTCGAATAGTACTTGCCCTCTGTTAGAGGCTACATTTGGGGATCTTTATCTTTGTAATTGTATGTGTGTCCACTGTGTTACAATTCCGAGTAACCCGGGTTCCATTCCCAAACATGGACATCATCCTCACCAACAACAGGCACCACGTGCTTTCAGAACCTGGCCATGAGCCCAAGTCTTCATAAAAACATAGGGCACATAACGATCCATCAGCTTGTCGACTGAAGTCAATTCTCGTGGTCGCGTTAGCTGTGGCTAAAAGTGCAGCTCGCTCCGAGGTGACAGAGAATGCAGCAGGGCTGATGGGCAGTGGGCAAGAGGAAGTCAGGTGGCATGGGTGGGCACACAGTGCCCGCCCCAAGAAGTTAAAGTAAGTGGGGTTGGCGAGGTGTAGCCAGCATCACGCCCGGTCACATTCGTGTTGCGTACAAGTCCCCGCGCACGCGTGTATGTGTGTGTGCGCGAGCTTTCTCGTGATGTGGTCATGAACAGGTGCTGGCTGACCCGAGGGTCATGGTAAAACACAGAACGGTGGCTGGGTGGACACACACACGCACGCACGGGCACACAAATAAACACCAGGCCATGACACTGTAGGAAACGTGAGCATCTTAAAGTCCAAAAAATATATTCCTAGATTTTGCTTCATCATTTAAAGTCTTTTTTTATAATGTATACTTGGCTAATGAAGTTCTTGCATTATTTCTTCTACAGCTCTTTGGTAAATAGTTGTTTTCCCCACCGTTGTCTGATTGCTAAACTTATTTGGTGGAGTTGTGTGGCTTCTTCCTTTTCAAAAAAACTGATGGACTCGGTCGTACCTCGAGAAATTCCTCCTCCTCCTCCGCTGAAATATCTTTGCTGCAATCCTCGACTGATTGTCACGATGTACTCGATGAACCCCGGTCCCCCTTGAAATTGAGTCAATAGCGAAATGTTGGGATCGTGGTCTGGGGCATGGGGACTGAACGGATTTATTTAAATGTATTTCCCTGTGACGATCTTTTTCTAATTACATGCATTGTTTTCTGGTTATTTATGTCTTCACCTTTTAGTTTTTGATTTGCTAAGTAGTGGGGTTTTGTTTTTATATCGTCTGTGTAAGGGACTGGTTAATTGATGTGCAGTGTTATGGGATGCAATTGCATGAATGACGCCACATCAAATGAAATTATGATTATGAATGCTCTCCATCTCATGCGTCTCAATGGGTTAATTTCACCTTCTGGTTAAATTAAGGATACATCAACTACTCGTAACAAAAACTCTGGTCATCGTCAATTATAATTTCCTCCTCCAACTTCGATCAATAATTGCTCCCTAATCCTCAGCCACTTTCGCTCTAAGTTCTTGCCTCTGCTCTTTTAACTTAGCCAACAGCAAATGATAGCATTCCCTTTAATAATGCATCCATGTGTTGCTTCCTGGACAAGTTGAACGCATGCCAGACGCCTTCCACACTAATGACGTTCCTAGTTCTCTCACCCAATGTATAGGTGCAACTTTGGAACATTGGGGTGGCGGCGGGGTGGGGGTCGGACGGACGTAAAGCCAGATGGTGCGATAATGAAAGCGTTGACATTGGAAGTCATTTGTCAATTCCGCAACAGCTGAGGGATCTGGTGCAAGGAAGTGATGGGGAACAATGGTGGCATCGTCGGCCGTGATGACCACTTAATCGTGAGCTTTAGGAAACAATCAACGTTATCTTTTGCCTGAATTACGATGTTGCGTACTCCACTGCAGCTGTGTTCCCGTTCATCTGTGGTCTCACAACTCCGATTAGCGCGGTCGGCTGTGGGCGGTGCGATGGAAGTTCAACACACAAACACGTACGTTCCTCACTTGCGCCCCGTTCCCTCTCTCTTCGAGCGGCACCTCACGGGTTAAAGCGATTATTACACGGATAATAATCACTTTGAAACTTGGAAATGAGAAACCGATCCAGAAATCTATTGAAGAATTTGCTTACATTTTGCTTAAGCATCTGCTGGGAAACACTGGTCCGGAAAACCTAATAATGTATTTTTTTTTTAAGTCCGTTTTGTTTATTTATTTCAGCACCCAAAGTTCCCTTCATGCACTCTTCCGTAACTTCTTGACCCTTCAACCAGGCCCAGCCCCTACCCACAACAACACCCCTCCACCCTTCCCGTCATCCATCCCCGCCATTATTACGCGAGCGTGGCTTTGCGTCGGGTAGTTATCTGGAGTGTGGGGTGACGGCAGATAAATTTGCTTCGACTTTGAAGGATGAGGTGGAAAAAGGATGTGCCCACGGTCACAAGTATTAAGCGAGCAGCACGGAGGGGGCTGGGTTTTAGTTTGTTTGCAAACAGCAAGCCTGTTTTGGCCTTGTAAACAAACCGAAAAATGTGGTCTTCATAAAAGCTTTGTTTTTATTGGGACATTTAAGAAACACTTTGAAAAAAAAACAACCACTCCCAATGTCCTGCTACAATCTCATCTAAATTCCTGCCCAGAAGCGTGTCCCTTTACACTGTGAGGTCAGCGTTGTCCCTCACCGGGGTCAGTCAGTCAGCCTCAGGCGAAGAGGGAGGAGAGAGGAGGGGTCAATAGCTTCCATTCAAGTCGCACGCACACGCGCACGCACATGAAAGGATTTGTTAACGCGGGGTTGAGTCACTCATTTGGTTTTCGAGGAAATGTAAGAAAGAGGGGGGCTATCCTGCAAAGAGAAACTTTGATGACCGATAAAATCTCAGCAGAAATTCAGCCTTTTTTTTGTCTGAGCAGGCATATTAAGTGACGGGATAAAAGTTGCGTGCAGTGCGTTCTGCTGCAGCGCGTGTTTTCACAATGCGCATTGGATATAACGCGATGAAGGTATTAGGGTGACGTTTTTTGTAACGTTGATGCGAATTGGAAAGACTTGATTGAGCGAACAGAACCACGCCGTGCGAGTAGGAATAAGCGGCTCAGTCTTTGTTCGGCCTGCGTGCGCATCTCACGTGTTATCGCGGACTGCGCTTTACCCCTACATTCGATATTATGATGCAATTTTTCCATAACGCGGTGTTCTTATACCACCGCTTTATCGGAGAACAGACTGGATTTTGTTAATTGTGCGACCATCTGTGAAGAGATGATACAATACAACCAAAATAACTTTTCAAAAGTGGAATTTAAGGAGTCACGATGAAGCCAGCCAGTGTTGTTACCGCATTCTACGGATTATAAGGCCCTCACCACCCTGTCAAACTTGTGCCTGATGTCAATAAAGTTATACAAATCTAGCCATACACATACACCTACCGGTGTCAATAAAGTTCTACAAATCTAGCCATACACACACACACACCGACCAGATTATGAGTTGGACCCCCAACTTGCGTTTTGAAATACATGGGAGAAAAGTACGCATCTTGTAATGTGGAGAGTGTGGCACAGATATGTGGGTTATCGACTATTTCTTTCCAGGACACCCCGTTAAGAGTGGGTTAAAGGTCCGGGCATCATGCCGTATTTTAAACCGGCTCGTAATAAGGTTTACGAGACAAACAGTGAAGTTTATTAAAACGAAGGCTGACCTTCATTAAGTGAGGGAAATTAAATATATGTTTGTGTGTGTGTGTGGGAGGTAAAATGCAGCAAGTTGCCACATTGGGGAGTACAAGTGGTGCATCTGTCAGTCATCGCGGTCAGTCAACCCATGGCACCTGGGTCTGTCCTGCGATTTCCCGATGGTGAGCCCTTTGACACTTCACGTGGCCTCAAGGTACACCTAGCCTGGCACAGGGGCCGTGGTGACGTCCCCGCCATTTAGTGGCGAATGGCGGTTGGTGCTGTGTGGGAGGCAAGCGGGGAGGAGTGGTGCAGTGGCAAACGCGCTGCGCAAAAAACCCGACCACCCAATTCTAGATTTGAAGCTTTCGTGACAGCAAGGATTCATATTCTTAGGTTTTTTCGGTAAAGTCACGTAGGTAAAAATTTAAAATTAATAAAAGTGAAATAAAAATAAAAAAAATCACGACGTTTCGGAAGCAACACAAGCCTCCGTGTTCAGGTGGAACCCCTCAACCAGTATATATAAAAATACGGGTTTCCTGTCATTTCTCTCACTTGATACAGCTATCGTGCTGTGACTGTTCCACCTGAAGACGGAGGCTTGTGTTGCTTTCGAAACGTCGTGATTTTTATTTGATTTTTATTTTACTTTTATTAATTTTAATTTTTTTCCGACCACCCAAGTTCGATTCCCGCTCGTGGCCAAGAACAGTGACGAGTACCTGTGGAATGGATCCTGCGTCTACCCCTCGGTTGAATCAACCTGAAACGAGTATCTGGTACATACAACAAAGAGCACCGGGGAGACAAAGGCGGCCGGGCGCGTGTTGCTGCCCACCCCAAAATGGGGCCACGTGGTCCAACATTGCATGTTTACTGGGATGGGCTTGAAGTGCCTGGGCGAGTGCATAAACTGGCTCGGTTCCAAGTGGACTGATCTCGAGACTGATAAGTCCTTTTTTGTTTAAGGCACAGAACGTTTCTTTGCTTCTCGAGGCATTGTTCAAGCCAGCAACACTCAATCATATTAAAGCATTCCATAAACGCCCTTTAAGCGAACGATTGCTTCCTGGCAGCAGCCGTTGAAGACGCGGAGCCATCTCCGATCTCGCTCTCCCCCCCCCGCCCCATTTCCAGCCTTTCTCGAATGCCATAGTGACAGCAGTGACGTCGCTTCTCGAGCGTACGCGCATACACAATTCGTTCCCGTCCAGAGAGGAACAAAAACCCAGGTGCTTCCTCAAAAGCCAGTTCAAGTTGTTCAAGTCGCAATGGGAGTCAATAGATAGATGCAAAGTCTGCTTTGAAAACCCATCGCTTTAAAGTGGCCTTCCCTCTTTTAGTTCGGTCGGTGGCCCTGGTCCTGTTTTTGTTTCCGGCTCGTCATGCATTGCGCATTGGGATCCTTGGATGGATTTTAATTATTAAGTTAAAAACTAGTTCCAGGTGATCCCTTTTACAAGCAGCCATGGCACACTCCGGCCCGTTGTTTGCGCGCCCCTGCGTCTTTTTTTTACGGCGGAGGCGTGAGATAGGCGCTCCACGTAACGGTGAAATTTAAAGGTGAGGCCCTGGCAACGTCTTTGTTCGTGCCACTGCTGGTGGAAGGGCCTCGACTAGAGGGAGCTCTAGAGCGCCCCTAGAAAGAGGATATGTTGGCCTATATCGACCTATTCTTCCACGTGACCTGCCTAACTTAGCACACCACAATTAGTGGTGTACTCAGTTACACTGCTCTGTGGGACAGGGGAGGGGGGTAAGGATCTTGCACCATTGTCGTTTTAACCGTCACGCTGGGAAAGTTAACTGGCGACCTCTGCATTACAAGTCCGGTGTGCTCACCATTGCACCACAACAGCATCACCTTTGAGAACCGGTGTGCCTCGCTCCTACATTAGTTATATCGGGCCTTGCCAACAAAACACATCTTGTCCACTCCACCCACACGACACGGATGTTACATGCAAACCATGAAACGCACTACGCGCTGAGCATATCAAATATCCCGTCCGTCAAATATCGATTCCAGCATTTGCAACAACAACAAAAATAGGTGGGAGTTGTGTATGCCAACAATTGTGATGCCTGTCAGGACGTGTAGCGGTGTAACAGCAGGAAGACCGTTGGGAAAGGGGTGAGCTTTCGAATTAAACGTGGGAAGAAAGTCTAAGATCGCAGTTTGCATTGGCAGAGCGTAGAGACAGAAACTTGGCAACGCCATCAACTTTGACTTTGTAATAACACTCACAGCCACTCCGAGCTGACACTCAGACAACCGCTGGGGTCTCTCCACTGCTGCGCCGGTATAACAAATGCAGCAAAAGGTGACCAAATGTAGCACCTGATGCTGCTTCTTTGGCCCCAATTGAATTTCCTAGACTCAGCCCTTTGCTGAGCAATGGGACACCTGCAATCATTGGAAGCTACTCTCACCTTAGGTTGCAGCCATATTTTAATAATACCACGAAAACCAATCACCACCGCTTGTTAGAAACAGGAGCCGTTTGTTTTTTGTGATGTCTGATAGTTTTAATTTGGTGTTGACAAGATCACACTAATTAATATATTTAACACCACATTTTTTCCCAATTTACTTTCATTTCCACTTATTTATCCTACACTCTTGGAAGGGAGCACCTTGATAATATACACGCCGTGCTTTTTATATTATTTGAGAAATTTAATTACAACTTGAAAATGTAAAAAATAAGGAAATATGCGAACCTAAATTAAAACAGAAATAAAAAATTGGTATCATTGTTTCCATAATAGATTTAAATCATCATAATACTGAGGAATAATTTACAATCCTTTCTTCATTCCTGTCTGAAATGAAGGCCTCCCCATGGCAGATCATTTGCCAATAGTTCAGCACACCGGTTAGTGCTGATTGGTGAAGTGAGGGGGTCCAAGACCTGTCTAGATATCACTCGTCCCCTTCTAGCCACGGCTGAGAATGGAACTGAGGTCGCCAGGTTTGTAGCACAGTGCACTACCCACCGCACCACTACTCCACCACAATCCTAAATCAAGGCAGAGGCGCGTGGATAGCGGCGGTTGCTTCACTTGTGGGCCTCCGTAACGTCGTGATTTTTATTTTATTTTTATTTAACTTTTATTAATTTTAATTTTTTACCTACGTGACTTTACCGAAAAAAAAAACCTATGAATATGAATCCTTGCAGTCACGAAAGCTTCAAATCTAGAATCTAACAACAGCCTTTGACATTAATCAAAAGGCGCAGACATCGAGGCAGGCCCAAGCCAGAGGTAATGTCACGAGTTCTCTCTGATTGGCCACCCACAGTCGTGGCAGCAAGGGGTGTCTGGTCACGTGATGCTTGCGACGCAATGCGATTGGCCACCAACACCTTCGGGGTGGCGGCCGGGTTGCGGTGGGCAAGAGCCTGCAACCCCATTGGCCATCACCGCATGTTGCCGTGTGCCCGGCGAGCGAGGCAGTCGGACCTCGCTGAGAAATAAAATAATCATCTTTCGATGCCCGAGGCAGCACCTTCTGTTTCTGGTTGCGCTCAGCGGGCAAAATTTTAATGCGACTTTAAACTCGCATGCAAACAATACTACTCTCATATATGCATGTTTATTTGGCTGTGTATCGTCAAACCGCACGTGTAAGAATCAGTGTTGTTTGATTTGTGCATGTGCCGTATGTGATGGGGTTCACATCACCCCTGTAGCCACTAGAGGCCGCTACGTATACCACTAGAGGCCGATGGCTACGTACGGTGCGGAAGAAGTTCATCATACATGCAACATTAAAAATATATATTTTTCACCTTGAATCATCAAATTTCCAGATGTTTGTGGTTGGAGAAGGGAGCAGTGGACCAGACGTTGGGCTATGAGGGGGGAAATTGGATAGGGGGCCCCCATTTAATTCCTTGCACCAAGGCACATACAAACCACAGTACATGCCACTGGTGAATTCCTTATGGTTGTGTGTGACTACATATGCTCAGTTGGGAGTGGCGGTGTGGTGGTTAGTGCACCGCACTACGAACCCAGTGACCACAGAGTTTAATTCTGGCTCACGGCCAATTACAGTGACGAATATCTGAACTGGTCCTGGGCCTCTGCAAGGTCGACTCAAACCTTCAATGAGTACCGAGTGCTATGTGTCAACGTCAGCATTGGGGAGACAAAGGCGGCCGGGCGCGGTTCCGGCCACACCACCCCCTCGTGCGACGTGTCCGGCCTTCATAGATGCTCGTAAACAGCGCTTGCCCCAACAGTGTGTTTGAAGGCTACGCGAGGGATCTTTGTGCCAATGTCTTTGTTTGTGCATCTGCTCGGGCGTCTGCGCGCACATGCGATCATTCCCACGTGCATTGTACACAGCTCGTGCAAGATTCTCCACGCACGTGCGCGCTCAGGTCGAACGCGCGCCGCGTACAGCCCTGCAGAGGCGGGCACGAGGTATGATACTTGTTAAAAAACACACAAGCAGTGTGGGGGGGGGGGGGTGCTTCAGGAGCAACTTCAAACACGAAGGCAGCCAGGGCCCCCGCTGTTCGTTTGACGCGGCACCATTCTACCCTGAGTCACCGCCGCAGGCACCAGCCGGGCCACGTTTAAAATTCGTCGATAGATTTCAGCGAGAGACTGGTGTTTGTTCATGAAAAAAACACAAAACACCTGTGTCCATTTTCATTTGAAGCCATTAAACAGGTGCGGTGGTTAGCACCGACCCCCCGTCACCCGAGTTCGAACCCTGGCCGTGGATAACGTCAGCAGCGAGCGATAACCGAACTGGTCCTGGGATGTCCCAATTTCAACAACCCGTGATGACCAATACGGTGAGGTATGGTCACACAACCCCAACAATACTCGACCAATAAATAATAGTCACGTTGCCACTTAAACATACATCATTAACACGTTGCTTCCACTGGTCTCAACATGCAATACATTGCACACAGATGTCGCCCCCCCCCACCCCCCCAGTCTTATCCACCCACCCCTTTCTCTAAGAACATCCATCAAAAGGCTTTATAACTGTTAGAAATAAAAACAATAATTCCAAAAAGCTTTTCATCTCTTCCACTTGCGGCAGCACAGACATCTCTTGCATTTCCTTCCCAGTTGAACGTGACAGCCCAGGGAACCCGTTTCCAGTTTGGGACACACGGACGGACACGGAGAGAGACGGGGCAGACAATGGGAGCGAGGAGAGAAAGCCACACACACAGAGAGAGAGAGAGAAGGTGGCCTGACAAAGAGTACGGGGAGACATACGGACATATGTAACGACAGCCGGCCCAGATAAAGCCTGGCACACGTGGACATAGGTGGAGGTAGAGCTACGTGAAGACATGCGGTCAGGTGACCAGTTGAATAGGGAGAGACAAACATTTAAAAAAATATTGCCCGATAGACACAGCCAGCGAGAGATACAGCTTAGGAAGCTAGTCAGACAGACGCACAAATGAGACGATCCAAGCGGATGTATTGAGAGACAAATAACAAGCTTGATGCAAAATAACCAAGTACAAATTAACCACATAGCCGGACAGGCGGGCAGATTTAGAGACAGACTGATAGGGACATCGAGAGAAGAGGTCTTCTTCTTTCGCAAGGCTGACGTAGATGACGGAGAGCAACAACTACAATTTCACATTCAGGTGGTCAAGCCAGATAACCGCGTTAGGACCAGCGGAGTGTATCATCGCTGTGATGTCTCCTTCGCATTTGTGGATCGGGCATTGCGTCGTTATACTTTGCATAGGGAGGGGTAATAGTGCGGCGGGCAAGCACGGAGAGAACAAGACGGACGTTTAGATAAACGGATAACAACTTTACACACAACCAGAGAGAGATATTCACACAGGAGATGCGGATATAAACAAATAATGACGGGCAAATAGAGAGAACAGAGGCACAGGGAGCAAGAGAGAGAGAGAGAGAGTTCAATATACAGATGAATCACAAAATGTACAGAGACACAGAGATCGTGACACACATGCAAAAAGATTCCCCGTATAGTCTTTAACAGACTTTTGGGACCAGTGCTCTTAGGGAGCACCTATTAAGGCTGTCACGGCACATGAGGGGGTGGGTGGTCACCACCATGCCTGGTTACCTTCGTCTCCCGAGTGGCCATATTTACACATCACACCTGATACTTATTTGAGGCTGAGTCAACCTAAGGGAGGCCCAGGACTGGTTGAGATAATCGTCACTGGTGTTGGCCGTGAGCGGAAATCGAACTCGGGTTGTCGAATTCGTAGCACATCACGCAAACCGCCGCTCCCCACACCATGACACGCATACATACAAACACACAGACACACACAATTAGACAGGCAGTCAGACCAGCCGGCTAAGCACTCAACAAAGCAGACAGAAATGCACCTAGACCTGAGTGAGTCACCTGGAATGTAATTGTTCGAAATTACAGGTAAAAAGTTGAAGCTGGTGCTGACAAACGAAATGAGTTATTGGCTGTGTCAGCAAATGTTCCAGGCGATGATCATCATCAGAGAGAAAGACCGACAACCACAGTCAGACAATCAGACCAAGAGGAAGGTCGTCTGATAGAAAGGGAGATAGTCAGACAGATGTAGTCAGCCAGTGAGGCACAAATGGCGAAACAAGACATACGCACAAAAAATATAAATAATTTATATAAATAGACGGGTAGGCATCTAAAAGCGTAGGAGGGAGAAGTACGTCCATAGGCATCCAGGGTGAATGGGCGTGAGACGGAAACATGGAAATATGTAGAACCGCCAAATAGAGAATCAGACACAAGGACAATCAATCCTCCATCATCATGAGTGCAACCGCATCGGTGCTGTCATCATTGCCATCGTACACGGTAAAATGTGGGATTTTTTTGTGGATTTGGAATTTAGGCAAACCGTCTCCCCTCTTCCCCTATTTCGGTATCGTGGGATATTCGTCTTTCCACGATGCGTCTCGGTCGTTTGTACCTAAAAAGGTGGCAGCCCGAAGGAGATCTTATTCAAATAACATCCTCTCGTCCGCACAGTAGGGGAGCGTCTTGTTACGATTAGACGGCCGTGCCCATGATTCCGCGCTTCGCTGTGCGCGGTTGTTTAGTCCACCGGGCGAGGTGTCCACAACGGAGGGTCGTCAAACAGCGCTGACGCACAAAACAAACGTGGCCCCTGCTTCTTCCTAAGGTCTCGCCGAGACAACGTCCCATTACCGAAGCTGCACACGACACTTACACAGTCACACTCCGTTTATCCGTCACCCGGTTATCCGTTAATTCGTCGGCAAAAAATCCGGTTCCTCTCTGTCTCCAAATATCCGGGAGGCATGGCCATCCGAATGTCCGGAATCCAGACCACGGAGTTATTCGGCAAATACTTCCAATTATCCGAAGTTATCCGTGGATACGTCTCCCGGATAAATGAGTGAATCCCCGGTTGGGGTCCCAGAGATTTGGAACTGGGGTACTTGGTGTCGTAGTCCCCCTCTTCCCGTTTACCCTGGATAAATGGAGTTTGGACTATTTAATTTTATTTATATTATTATTTCTAGTATTTGTATTATGTATTTTATTTATTTATTTATTTATTTATTTTTACCTACGTGCCTTTACCGAAAAAACCTAAGAGTATGAATCCTTGCAGTCACAAAAGCTTCAAATCTAGAATAAATAAATACTATATATACTTCCTTCATATATCTCTCCGTCCACATAAAAAATAAGGGTATTTTATACGTGTGGATGGTCAGATATTTTAAGGAGATACATATATAGTCCACTTACTTATTTTGTTACTTACATTCTCAACAACAACAACAATAACGTGAATGGTTACTTTTAATGATGTTATTTCTAAGTTTATTCATTTTATTTTGTGTGCATGTGTGTGTTTGGCTTTTTCCCCGAATGCCTCTAAGTCACAAATTGTTTGCACATGGGGTAGAACACAAATGTTAAAACATATTCTCTTGCGTACTTATACAAACATATTCTCCGACTCCCAAGGAAATCCTGCACCCATCATCCAACACTGCTGGATTTAGCAGTGGACAAAAGTCAGGACTAATGGAATTAAACTTTCAAAGCTTAAGGAACAATGCTTTGGATTTCAAGTTTCACCCGCAGGGCTGAGGCCATTATCGTTCGGTTGCGTTTATGTACAAAGTGCCTGTACGTGCGTGTGTATGACATGTGTGTGTGTATGTATGTGGGGAGCGGTAGTGTAGCGACTCACACGCTGCGCTACGAACCTGGCGACCCGGGTTCGATCGTCACGGCCAACACCAGTGACGATTATCTGAACCGGTCCTGGGTCTCCCCTAGGTCGACTCAGCCTCAAATGAGTACCTGGTGCGATGTGTAAAACATCACCACTAGGGAGACAAAGGCGGCCGTGGGTGGTGTTGGCTACCCACCCCCTCGTGTGCCGTGCCGGCCTTCATAAGTGCTCGCTAACAGCACTTTCCCCTACAGTGTGTTAAGGCTACATGGGGGATCTTTGTTGTATGTACACAATGGCTGGAAGAGTGAGTGGTTAGGGCACTGCGCTACAGACCCAGCCACCTGGGATTGACTCCCACCTATGTACAAATCAACCACTAGTGGTTTCTGAAACTGTTGACCATCCCAGCAGTGAATTGATAAGGGGCTGTGCGTAACATTACGTCTACAAATAAAGACAAATGCATGTTTCCATTTGCCAGGCATGCAAGCAGCAGGTTTGGTGGAGCCAGCCATGGTTCCTTATACGTGGTCTCCGTGCAGCGATGGAAATGTGCACAGTGCACATGACACTTCCATGAGATGTGCTCACGACAAAGACAAAGATCCCCCGCATAGCCTTAACAGACCGTTGGGACAAGTGCCGTTAGCGAGTGGCACCTATGAAGGCCGGAACGGTACGCGTATGGGGGTCCGTGAACAACACCATGCCCGGTTGCATTTATTATTTGGCTGCTATAAATGTCCACATGATAAGCCACTTGGTGGAGGTATCGTTTGTAGCCAGGTCGCTTCTGAAAAATAGCTCTATAGCTCAGTGGTACTTACCTAGTAAAATAAAAAGTTGATCTTCTTGGTTCTTTCGGTAAAGTCACGTAGAAGGGAAATAATAAAATAATAATAAAAATCTAACATAATAAAATACAAATTCTCACTTCTATTTTATTATGTTTCATTTTTCTTATTTTATTATTTCCCTTCTACGTGACTTTACCGAAAGAACCAAGAAGATGAATCCCTGCAGTCACGGAAGCTTTAAATCGAAAAATAAAAAGTTTAGTTTATACACCGCACCAGGTTCTCATTTGAGTCAGATATTCGTCAATATTCCGCCGCGAGTGGGAATCAAACTCGCGTAGTTGGGTTCGGCGCGCAGTCCATATGAGAAGCAGGGCCAGTGCTTTGCGGGTGAGCTGGGGTGGGCCTTCCACCAGGAAATGTCCGTTTGTCCCACCCATGTTAGCTCCTCACAGTGGTTTATCATCAATGTTATGGTGGCCCTCCCAACTCAACAGCTCTACTGGCCACCCCCCCCGGGGGCCCCCCCCTCCCGTCATGCGAGAAGAGCTGGAGTCGAGCCTAACTAGAAGCCGTAACTGTGACGTGCATCTGTGCTCTACCGCAAGAAATGGGTTTAGTGTGCAGGTCCTATTCTGAATAAAGAACGGAACAGCGGAGTCACACTGACTGGAATCAGACAAAGGAGAAACTTCAACCGTACCACTACATAATCTCTGCATGTCTAACGGAGCTTCAACAATTACCTCGCCCACCCCAGCGATTTGATTAGTTGCCACAAGTCGATAATAGGTTTTTCCCTTTTTATCTGGCAACAAAACAGGTGTTAAGTTGATCAAACACCGGACTGAAACCTTTTACAAGGAATCCTGTCTGCATTAACCACAATACTTGTGGTCAAAATTCAAACGAAAAACATACTCTTTGTTTGCATTTTGTCCACAAGTATTGTGGTTAATGCAGACATGATTCCTTGTAAAAAGTTTCAGTTTGGGGTTTTAACAACTTAGCACCTGTTTTGCTGCCAGATAAAAGGGGAAAAACCTATTCTCATATTTTGGTACTGGCAAAGGAGGCCCCATGATGTTGCCACAAGTTGTTTTGTGAAGATGACGATAATGCAAGTCGTTGAACTTACGCTGATGCTATAACATGGACACTACCAGCACATACGATATGCTTGAATCGATCAATGCGGCTAAATGAGCTCTCTGCATTCACAGTGTAACGTGCGTGCGACGGCGAAAACCCCTTCGTGGCATCTGCAAGGAAACGGCATCTCCGTTCTCGGACGCATCTCGAGACTTCACCACCAACGGCGCTTGCGTGGCACTTCTTGCTCGGGCTCAAAGGGCAACAAGGGGGTTGTTTTTAGGGTCAAGTGGCAGCAGTTCGTCTCACCCAGCAGTCAACGAGAGGCTAATTTGGTCACAATTAGTAGGGCGCTCTTGTCAACAGAGAGAAAGAGAGCGGGGGGGGGGCACCGGCGTCAGACATTTGCTGAACACTTGTGTTTGAATCGGGTGTGGGGCGGAAGGTTTGATGGAGGAGAGCGGGCCTTGCTGTCTGTGTGTGTGCAGCTTGGCTTGTTTGATTAAACCCTTCATTGGGGGTAAACACATCTGCACAGTAGCCCGCGTTTAACAATTTCCTTACTTAGTTAGACAAAAACAAATATCTCTGTTGAGCATTACAGACTTATAGGGGCAAGTGCTGTTTTGCAAGCGCCTACTAAACCCAGTGCTGCTTAAGAGCCGATGGAATAGTAGCACAGCACAAGACACGCCTGACCACCTTTGTCTTTCCAGTGCCAATGTTGACCACGTTGCACCGGGTATCAATGTTTAACCTACGATAGCCTAGGGGAAGCCTAGGAATGGTTCAAATGTCATATTTCGCTGGAAGAATTGCATCATGGCTTGGCATCATTAAACCAGGGGGTGGGGGACCTTTGCCTTTACAAGATTCAGATAGGAGTTTCACAAACATATATACACACTGCATATATATACACCTTTGGTGGGCAACCACCCATTAACACGTGCCTTAGCGTTATCCAATGACAATTCCAAAAAAAATTCGTACTCAGCTTTCCAGGTGACTGATCGTCACGCTACGATGTACGTACGTTGAACTTCTTTCGCACCGTACGTAGCCAACCGTGATAATCGGAGGTGCGGGAGAAGGACAACAAACCATGACAAACACAGTGTTTGCCAGTTCGAAAATACGTCCTCTCATTTATCCTATTAGAGCGGCGAAGAAGGTCGCGCAGCAACGGAATAGCCCACTGCGGGTCGTGATGTACGAGGTCAAGGGCCGGATTTGACCACGTGGGTTGCGGAGACTTGCCCACGTCTTCGGTTGAATCAAAAGCGCTAGTACTGCAGCGAAGCGGGTCTAGACCAGAGGTCGCAATCGGGTACCCGATACCCGTACCCTACCCGATACCCGGCTACCCGTACCCGGCCGGGTACGGATACGGGTAGCCGTTTGCGAACCTGGTGCGGCCGGGTACGGGTAGGCCGTGAGTCACTGGTGAGTCACCGTTTGTCACTCATTTCCCAACATTTTGTCTCTTCTCACAATTCAAGTTCCTAGAATCAACCCACCCGTGCCTGCAACATGACTTCATCCCAGAGGTCGCAATCGGGTACCCGTACCTGTACCCTACCCGATACCCGGCCGGGTACGGGTAGCCGGGTATCGGGTAGGGTACGGGTACGGGTACCCAATTGCGACCCTGGTGCGGCCGGGTACGGGTATGGGAAAGGAATCAAAACCCGTTTGCGACCTCTGGTCTAGACCACGACAGCGCTATGCACGTACACCAGCGGATGCTGTGCAGCGTACGGACACACTGAGACACGCATCCTCCCCATGGCCCGCATAGGCCGTTGCTGCTCCCGCTGTTAGCGGATGCTGATTAAGGAAGGCTGTCACGTCGCATCATCGTGTGTGGTGTGAATATACACGCCCGGCGGCCTTCGGCTCGGAGTTCTGATAGCCATGACAATGCCGCTTGTACCGTTACTCATTATAGGCGAAGCTGATCCAGGGCAGGCAGCGGCCAGGCTCAGATACCGAGCTGCAAGACTGTGCATTGGTGGACAAACACAGCAGGCTGGAATCGCTCTGCCAGTGTTCTCATAACCACTAAGTTCCCACAATCACATCAGGTATCCCATGACAACAATAGGGCAAAATCACCGTATAGAGAAAATAACAATAGCGGGTTTTTTTCAAAACCTCCACGTGTCTCCAATTGATGTTGCAGGCGACACGTAGAGGTACAAACACTTCACCAATGGAGTTGGCCAAACGTCCCAGCATTGGACCACAGAGCTTAGGCGTTGTAGAAACATGCGTTCAAAGTACTCTTTGGTTCTTGCGGCAAAGTCACATAGTTAGAAATAAAATAAAACAAATCACGACGTTACGATCGCAACACAAGCAATCTTCATCAGGTGTGACAACCACAGCAAGAAAAAATTGCTGAAGTGGGCGAGAGAGTTGCCGTGGCAAGAGTGTTATATAGGGGGAGGAGCAAGGGGGGGAGAGAGGGGGGGGGGTCAAAGTGTTTGGCTACGATAGATTTCCACCTGATAAGCCACTTTGTTGAGCTATCATTTGTGGCCACTTCTGAAAAGGAGCTACATAGTTCAGTGGGCCTTACCTTGGTAAAAATGAAAAATCGTTGAGTTTTAAATTGACAGCCTTCCTTCTTAGCCATCCTTTCCCCTGCGTGTTACGAATTTCTACAGCGGTTTGAGATGCAATCTGGATGAACGACGCCGTATAAAAAATAAAACTATTTTACTATTATTATGAATTCTAGATTTGAAGCTTTCGTGACTGCAAGGATTCATATTCTTAGTTTTTTTGGTAAAGTCACATAGGTAAAAAATTAAAATTAATACAAAAAAATATATTATTTTATTTTTATTATTTTTTATTTCAATTTTTACCTACGTGACTTTACCGAAAAAACTAAGAGTAGTATTAACTTTGACACACTTAAATTCCATCTTTAACATTCTCCCAATAGCCGCATCTTGTCCCATATAGCCGGTCTAATCGTCAAAACGACCTGTTGAAACGAAAGTCAACAAAAGGGGGGGGGGGGGGTCATGAAATAAATATCAGTGGGGTGTCTTTGAATCGATCACGCTATACTTGTACTTGAATCATTTTCCCCATGAAAGAGCAAACTGAGTCTTCAGAAAATATTTGTGTTCAAGGAGGTACCACCTCCCACCCCGGTTTGGCTATATTTGACCGATTGCTTTTCTATGGCATTCTTTTTTTTTCATTCAGGTGTGGAGGAAATTTGAGCGCTTGGATAAATAAACCCATACACACAGGGAAATAGCTAAACTCCAGCTCTGCCACAGATATGTAAATGTACAAGCCACTGCTGGATGACGCCCCTCTGTGGTATGTGGGTCATGGGGGTTATTTGACTGTACAGGAGCATCCAAGTACAGTACAATGAAGTATTTCGCTTCACTGCCCTCTGCCGCCCACCCTGAAACCCCTGCCAGCAGCCTATGACACCTGTTATGCATGATGGTCTAAGAGCTACGATCGTGGCTAAAAGCTTGAATATTTATTTTCTGACATATCAATAGAGCACATATTTACAGATATTTGACCATACTTCACCACACTGGTCGGTGCGGGTAGGTGGAGGCAGGGAGCATAGACGTGGGAGCATACGGTCACGGTACGAAACATGGATTTTGCTGCCCATTGTGTAGTCCCGCCAGACTATAACACCTGCTATGCACGATGGTCGTCTGTTCAAACACTATCAAGGATTAACCCAGCTTAGCGTCCCAAGATCTGACGAAACCAGGTGCATTCATAGGTGTCACACGTATAACCTTGCAACGTCTGCCGAGTCCGACTACTAAAGGCACCGCCTTATTTTTCTCATCTCTGTGCTATGATGAAGGGTCACTGCTCTTCACGTCACATCTTTTTTTTAAGTGCAGCGTTGTTGACAACTGCATTGGGTCTTCGTTATTTATGCTCATACACCGTGACCGATGCAGTATCACAAACAAAAGTTGTATTTTAAAGCAGGCGAGATGTCTCGCGTTCATTACTATCGTCACTGCAGCCTCTTGCTAAAAAAATGGAAACTTTGGCCATCCCGTCCCTGCAAGATCCACCAGCCCAATCTCCAAATCACGGGGTTTAATTTACAATCTGCATCGCCATCACCACCACCACGATATTTTATTCTGACAAATAAAAAAGAAAACGATCGCTCCCGGGTGCCAGGGAATTCCCTTTTCAAGTAACGCAAACGCAGGTGAGAACGACGATGATGACGACGACGACGAAGATGAATGCTGACAGTGGCGGTAAACGGGGTGGAGGTGAGGAATGAGGCAATTGTAAATGGGGGCGGAGAGGCCGGTAACATTTGGCGAGAACAATACACCGGGCGGGTAATAAGCAATGGGGAGGGGGGGGGTCTGAATATTGGATGAGCTATCCCCGGGGGCCACATGTATAATGCACGCAGAGCATCGAGGACATTTGCGTGGCCGGGCGGAGACCGATGGCCGGAACGATTTGGACGCCTCTCGTGATTCGATGTGGCACAGCGATGAGGATAGCGATGCGATTTTATATATGTTTCTTTGGATAATTTTCTCCCCCCCCAACCCCTACTTCCACTTGTGGATGTTTAATTTCATTTTTTTAAATTATAATAATAATGACATCGATGGGGTCACGTAGATGGTTCAGTTTCGCAGTGCAGGCAGTTGAAAAAAATGGGGTGAGGTTCTTAAATCCACTCAGCAATATAAATTGGCACAACACAGTTGATTGATCGGCAGGTCACACGTGAGACGTCTGGCCAGGGTAGAAGAGTAGGCCAAACTATCCTCTTAGAGGGGTTGCTCTCTCCTCTCTCTCTCTCTCTAAAGCTCTGTCTAGTAGAGGCCCTTCCACCAATAGTGGCATGAGCAAGCAATTTCTGGGTTGCACCTCTGCCCTTTGATATCATATCCACGAACCCGGCTGGGCGGTCTTCCGGAAAGCCACTTGACTCAAGCGGGAACCTGACTCATTGCCCTGACACAGGCATTGCTGCAAATCTCTTGGGAGGAAAGCAGCCACTGCTGGGATCGAGGCGTTCTATGGTGAATGTCAACCAATGCTCCCAACTTTAACCCCACTGCCCCTGCCGTCCCCCCCCCCTTCCTCGCTCCCCCCCTCCCTCCCTCCCCTACATTCCTATCCCCGCCCCCCCTCCGCCTCCCAAACACCATGAAAACGCACCACTCACGCCAAGTCTAATTCGTGACAGTCATGGGATTTCTCAACGTGCCCTCGCCTGGTTTTACAATAAACGTCAGTCGAGCCGAGGTGGTTCCTTGCGGTGCTCGTAATGGTCACGCGTCAGAGCACTCAGCTAGCCCCTCGTGTGCCTCGGGTTGATCGACATGTGTGCACAGAGTAGTGACGAAATAGTAAATGTGAGTTTTCACTTAATTCAGCCTTACTTTAGCACTGTGGGGGGGCGGGCGGGGGGGCAGGGAGATATACGTTTTGTAAATATACTAGATAAGCTATGTACAGCCAACTACTCTTCACAAATAAAATAAATCAACTTCGGTTCATATTGGCCGGCCTTGCACTCTTTCATTAATCAGCAACATTTGTCTAAGTACACAAAAAACACTGGACCAGTTCCAATTGGCCAATAAGACTCGGAGTATTTTATTTCAAAGGGCAAACAGGGAAAGGAAATCGACAAAATTTGTTACTCATCGCGCTCACCACCAGGGATGCCACTCCGGTTTGTAACGGTTCGCGCATTGGACTTGCAAACGAGTGGACGCCAATTTTTCGTATTCTATCTCTCGTCGCGGGAGTTGAAACAACGGGGAAAGTTTCTTGAATTGTCCCCCGCTTCTGTGCAACCCAAGCGCTACGCGAGAAGCGGTGCACCCAATCGCACCGCTGCAGAGGTCGCGTGCGGTAGGGTAAAGTGGCGGATACTACGACCATATCTTACCGTTGCGTTTTAATGCTCTTGACAAAGTATAAAAGAGCAGCATCTATTGCTGGGTAACGAGGGCCTACACTGCAGCCGGTTGTCTTCTGGGACCTTTCCCCGGACACGATTTTCGACTGCGTCGACTATTCACAACACGACACGACCCTATAACAAACATTCGCCTACAACCACTGGGAGCGTAAAGAACATCGATTCATGACGAAACAACTGACATTTACCCACAGAATGTGCAGGAAACCCACATGGACGGCGCCTGGCGCACAGGTCGGGCGGGGAGAGGAGAGGGGAGCGGTGGGGGGGGGTCAGGATATCGTTGTAAATTCGTGAGTGGGTGTCAGGTTTAGCTTGGCGTGGGTGTCACGGGCAGCATACGTAAGGGGCCGTGCGGCGATGGCAATATTGCGTTACTAATGAATTGCTGGCCTCCTTTACGTACACGGCCCTCTATATGACACTCTCATTGCCGGGTGAGCGAGGCAGCGTGATGGTGAGCATGTGACAGAGGAAGAGACACAAAGAACAAGCTGGCAAACCAGTCACTTAAGGGGGCCTCCGCCCCGTTTCGAGATTCCTAGGCCATAAACATTCATCGGGGAAACTTCGGAGAAACATCGGTTGGGGAGGAAAGGGTGAGCACATCAGTACACATGTACAGCCCTTTTATCAATGCTTTGCTGGATGAAGGCCTCCCCATGCCGTGTCATCTTTGAGGGTAATTTGACGGTACTTTTGGTCTCTACGGGTTGGCAAAGTTGGGGAGCCCAGAACCTTTACGGACATCACTCGCCACGGCTGTAGCCATGGCCGGGATTCAAACTCGTGTCATCGGGTTCATAGGCCGGTGCAGCAAGGTCTATTCCAACGACTAATAACAACCGAAAATGGTCAAAGTTACGTCTACAAATGGCCGCGAATAAAATAAGAATGGTAACGATAGCAGCTCTGTATATCGAACTCTTCAGCTGCTGTAACTGTTACTCTACGTCTTGGTAACACTATGCTGCCGTATACGTACGCGATTATGTGCCACGAGTTCAGTGGTCAGCGTTAAAATGTCCTTAAAATACGCCACCGCGGTAGGCTGACCACCACTATACCCCCTCAAAGAAAGAATAACAGACAGAGAACGACAACGTAGCAGTGCGAGAGAGAAAAGGGGATGAAATGCGAGACAGGAAATCGGAAGACAGCATTGAAGGGGCAGCGTGCGCGCGGTGATAACAGACAAAAGCAGAGGAAAGGAGGGCTTAGCAGTTTGCTCAGAGAGCACGGGGACGACGGGAAAGAAAACACAGAGAGGGAAAGTGAAATGTGTGGTGAGTGTTTGCGAGACAGAAATAGCCACAGTGGGTGGAGCGGTGGCACAGCGCTTAGCACATTGCCCTGCGAACCCGGCAAACGGAGTTCGATTCCAGGCAATGGCTTACAGCAGTGGTCAGTGATTTCTGAACCCCACCACCACCACCACCACCCCCCAAGTCACCAACCCACACTCACTGTTCCGGAAACGTACGGTCAAGTAACTCCCGTGGCTGACAGGGCACGAGGAGGCCGTCATCCGGCAGTGGATTGACAACGCCGTGAATTGCTGGATGGGCGGGGGAGAGAACAAAGATAAGAATGGCCATGCCGACAGAGGCTCCATGGTCAAACAAAAAAGACACGACAACCACACACGAGCCCTGTGACCACGGCCATGTGATGCGCAAATGTTACAAACTCAACGGGACAGAAGCCCTACGCCCACCCCCGAGTTACGAAACGAGCCTCCCCACCGAGCCCCGACACCACTCCGCAACAATTCATCAGTGGCGTGCGCTCGTAGATCTAAACGTGAGTTAAACAAAATGATTCGGTGATACACTCTACGAAGAAGTGCCAGTGCTTTGGAAGTCACCAAGAAAATGTTTTCCTCCTTTTCAGGCCACGGTGTTTTTGACGAATGTGTTTTCTCGTACAATGTTGAGTCAAGAGCGAGCTGCGATTAGCCTGCATGCACAAATTACGTGCAAGTTTGCCGGAGCGACAACTTTATAACTTATCTTCATCATGAATATGATCAGCCGTGTTCATTCAACTGCTGGATGAAGGCTTCGCTAAAGCTATTATGTCGGTCATGCAGGAGGTGCTGGAGGTTGACCACACTAGAGATTTCAGACATAGCATGTTCCATAAGGAAATACGGTATATATGAGAAACGCACTGCATTCAGAGACAAAGGGAGACAGGAGGCCAGAGAGATGCATTCAGAAGATGGACAGGATAACAGCAGAAACATTTACAGTGCTCATAAAATAGAGAAAGGTAATAGACAGTCGAGAGATGTATTTAGAACAGACGGCCACAAATGACATGTCGGAGATGTACGGAGAAGACACGTAGAAAAATGTTTGTTGAAAAATTCATACGTAAGACACAAAAACGTAAGTGGACAAGAAGGAGATGCTTTTAAACGAGACAGAAGAGTTGACTCGCGTGAGATTCAGCCTCTTTGAAGCACGTCAATCCTGCACGAATTCATCACACACACACATCATTTACTGTACACTGCATCAACCCTGTCTCAAAAGCATTGCAGTATATCACAAGGATACTCCATCGCACCCATCTGGATACAATCACACAACAAAACCCCCTCCTATAACTTCCCAAAGTCAGCAGGGCAACACATCATGTGGGGAAATAGTCCCGGTGACACCACAGATTTATTCCTCGTGTCTACAATGGGTTTCACCCTAGCACACCGATTCGTCTTAAAACTTCATTGGCTATGCGAATGGATAAGAGGGACTGTTTGATATGGGGGGGGCAGGGGGGAGGGAGAGATTATTAAAGAGCAGCTCAGACAAGGAGCTTGAGAAACTGGAGTTTGCGCCATTTGTTTAATCGAGAGTCACGTCGCAACTCGAAGGCGCCTCGCGCACCTCGAATAAATCCCAAACCCGAATGTGACATTACGGCTGTGAAGGTCAAAGGGCGGCCCCCTCTTCTGCCGCTGAATGAGCAACCGACTCGAATGGCCTTGAGGTTGTAAATCACGTGGATGCCACTTTTGCTTGTCACATAACTGCAATAGGAAGGCCAGGATTATTTTCTTTACAAGCTAACATTGTGTAAACGATTACTTGAAATCAGTTTTGCACACTTTCAAAAATAAAGAGACAGAATATTTATTGATACTGGAGGAATCCGATGAGAAATAACGCTCTTTTTCACAGATGTCCAGTTAAGGCAGGTCAGAACGTTATGATAACAAACAGTACAAAAACACCATAGGAGTGCAAAGTATAACAAAGGTAAACAAATCACTTAAAAAAATTGATGCGCCATCTTTTTTTACTGACAAGGAAGCAAGGATATGCAGCATGGGCAGTAACGGCGGATCAGTAAATAGATTCTTAAGCTTACGACGCAAGCGATGGATCGAGTGTGCAAGAATCGATGTTTTTCCAGACGGACTGTATATGTCGCGTACTCCATCGTAGGATCGCAAGAAGTGGCCGCGTCTTGGGGAGGCCTTCACCTAGCAGTGCGCTGGCCATGGCTGATCATCAGGCTACATTGCATGCAATGGATTCCCGTGACCCCACATATCTGCCTCTCCGCGTGCACATGAAGGTGAGAAATAGATGTACAGTGCTCTAAAGTGGTAGGGCTGTAGTTGTGCATTGATGAGTCCAAACAGGTGACCAAGTCCGTTGCACACCTAAGCGTTGGACTACACAGTGCAACTTTACTTTGTCACGCAACCTTTCAGAGAGTGATACCCACCCTCAGACGAGATGAAAGGAAGTTGACTCAGACAGCGTCCCCGCACCTCGGATTAGCACGGTTGGCTACGTACGGTGCGAAAGAAGTTCAACATGGGGGAGGGGGGGGGTTGACGTGTCACACCACACGGGAAGAAAGAGGTGACGAAGTTGGAAGCGCCGGGGATAGAGAACGAGATCCGGGCCTCGAGAAAAGAGATGGTTCCAAGCGGTGGACCAGGATATGAAGGAATGTGGAGAGGACATGGAGATGATGGCTGGCCCAGGAGGGAAAAGGACCGGGGAAGGCAGATCCCACACCAAGAAGAGTTATTTCATTTCAAATTCTCTCGCGTAGTCACCAGGTGGTGGTGCGAGATGCTCTCTTTGGGGCTGAGATGGCTGCGAGGTTTTTGTTAGAGTACTGAGCAATGAATAGGTAATATGTAATGGAGCATTGTAACCTTGGGAGGAGGCTCCGGGGGTTAACCTTTAGGCGGACGATGCTGCTGCAAATTGGCGAGCCCAGCGTTTAACGCTCGTTCCCCCCGGAGGAGTGCGTGCCGCCATAAATTATTAGCGGTCCGTCCGGCAGGCGGTCATGCACCCCTTTCAGTCGTTAACCGCGGCCGCATTGCATTAGTTAAGGACGCAGGCCAAAGCGTTCACTTTCACGGCCCACTTCCACGCCCTCCCCTCTTCCCTTTAAAAATACCGGTAATGATAAATTAACTTTTACGCACCCACTGAAAGGCCCGAGACCTCTTAACTCTCCCCTTGAATGAGGTTCACGTCTGGATCATCCCGCCGATCGCTTTGATCATTTTGTTTCGCGTGGATGGCGAGGAGTGCAGAGAGTACGGAGAAACACGGAGCACGCAATGGGGAAGGGCAAAAAACCAAACCCACTGAAAACACTGCCAAGAGTGGTGCGCAACCTTGTTTCTGTACTGCCTCATAGATGACCGCTTTCTGACTTGGAGGTTGGTGTCTCACATACACGCTGCGTGCATAATCCACGAAGAAAATACATCCCAAGCATGTGCCACTGCATCTGATGTACCGTATTCTCAGGACTAGAAGACGCACTTTTTTCCCCATTATTTTAAAACGAAAGTTGGGGGATGCGTCTACGAATCCCTACGGTGTGTGTGCGTGCGCGCGCGTCCAGATTTGCAAACATTTACTGAGACTGGGCACATATTTTGTGGTGCGTCTTACTTCGCCGGTGCATCTTCTAGTCCAGAGAATATGGTAATGAAATTACTGTATTTCTAATCTGGATCCTGGAGAATTTAATTCGTGGTATTTTTGGCTTGGTCTAAAGGCTGCGTGTAATAACACCCACAATAAATATGGTTTACAGGTCTGCAGTTTGCCTTTAATATTATGTACTGTATACACATTTCCTGGCTCTAATAACAATTGCAGGAGTCAGTTCTTTCTGAAACAAGGAGCGTGTTTGGAAAATTCAACGTGGGTTCATAACTGCATGTTAATGAACCATCTCGACCGGGGATCATTTAAAGAATAAAAAAACCAAATCCGTTTATTTTTCTGCTTGAATGCATTGTTAGGAGTCAAAGGAATATGCTTGAAAATGTGCCGCACACTTTCAGAGTAATCATATAAATCGTAGCAGCCCACCGTAGTGGACGTGATGCGGGAGAGCGGTAGATTTGGCACGAAAAGGGTATTGACGTCCCTGCTGAAAATGGGGATACATTTATATATATATTTTTAAATATAAATATATATGTATATTTTTTACAGGAAATTCAGGGACGGGGGGGGGTATTTGGCGAGATAAAGATAAACAAATGTTTGGTTTAAAAAAGTTCCGAACGGCCATTTCGCGCTCAAAATCTGCCACAAAGTGTTCAACACCCGCAGTCAAAATGAGACGTCATACATTCGCTGAGCTGCCCCATAACTCTGATTCACGTCCCCGTCGTCATCGGTCATGATCATATCTCTCCACTGGATGAAAGCCTCCGCAAGACGTCACCATTTGTCAGTGTCATGTGTGCGTGACTGTAAATCAAAAACCTGGGTTTATCCAGGGATTTGCAACACAGCGTGCTCAACCGCTACGTCTTACAAACACCTCGCGGTGTACCGCACTTACGCAACATCGTACACACAGCAAAACACGCCACTTCCTCTCCACTTCTGCTAACTTAATTCACTTACACAACATACAAAAAGACAAAGATCTCCCCCGTATAGCCTGAACAGACCGTAGGGTCAAACGCTGTATGCGAGCACCTATGAAGGCCGGCACGGTCCCACGAGGGGGTGGGTGGCCAGCACCCTGCCCGGCCGCTTCGCTTTTGTCTCCCGAGTGACGATGTTTAGGCACCACGCCAGGTACTCATTTGAGACCGAGTCGACCGAGCAGAGGGCCCAGGGCCGTTTCAACATGATCGTCACTGGTGTTGGCCGCGAGCGGGAATCGAACTCGGCTCGCCGGGGTTTTTAGCGCAGCGTAGCGCTAACCCCCCGCTGCGCTGCCGCTCCCCCAGCACGCTCAAGACAAACGCACAGACACACACGACGAAACACGCGAGCAGGCCCCATTTGCTTTCTAGGTCAATTCGATTGACATCTCCGCTGCCTCCCCCACAACCACCACCACTGCCCGCCCCTCACCGGCAGCTGCTTACGAGCACCATCTCCACTTATTCCCATGGAGATACAGTGAGGCGAGGAATAGAGATGCAGTGAGTTGAGAAGAGAAGGGATGAGTCAAGGTTAACATTCGAGCAGTCGGAACATCTGCGACTCGCCAAGTGGCTTGTAAAGTCACCGCGGTCACATTTCTGCTGGACACGCCCCGTGATTCCCGTAGACGTGCGATCATTGCGAAAGCATTGTGATCACCGTTGCCAACCGCAGCGTGTGGTCTGCAGGCATTTAAAGATACTGCGTTTTCAAAGTATGGCAGAGGATGAGGTTAGGACTTGGATGAGATATTGCGGGAGTCAAGGCCCAATTTAGCTATGAAGTTATACTGGTAGGAACCTCCTGGTTACACCAGCCCACAGGGGATTATTGTGTCCGTCCGTCCGTCGTGCATCCAAAAATGGGAGGGGTGGGGCTGGGTGGAGAGGGGAGGGTGGGGAGGGGCTGGGTGGGGAGGGTGGGGAGGGGCTGGTCACCCCGTGGTGCCCTTATAAAACTCAACGTTTAACCTACTCACGCCGGCTTTTGCCCACCCTCACAGTCGGGCATATTTGCGGAATACACCACGCCGCCGTTGACCCTGGCCATTGACCGAGCAACCCAACGTTCCTACCAGCTCCCTCCGCAGGAATGTGTTCTTTCAAGGGCGACCTGAGGTAGAGCGAATGAATGAAAGTGAAAAATATGTATTTAATTAAAGGGCTGAGAAAGAGAGACTGATGAAGGATTAATTTAACAGGTCGAGTAATTAATTGTAAAATTATTAAATAGGAGACGGCCATAGAGTGTGGGATTTAAAAAAGGAAATATCAGAATGAGAGGGAATCAGGTATTTAGCAGGCAGTCAAAGATTGAGATGAGGAGTAAGATTTAAACCCTATTGAATGAGACAACGGAATTGATTGGTGAGAGGAATGGCGAGAGAGGAGGGGCGAAGGAGGAGATCGCGAGGGTGGCGATGGAAATGAAGGTAGCGACCAGAGAAGTCAGCGAGGATGAAAGGGGGCAACACAACCCCGAGGGAGTCGGGTTTCTCTCTTCTCTGTCTCTCTCTGAGGAAAACCAACGACGTTCCACCCACGTAACCATCGACACCCCCCCCCTGCTTCCCCCCTCCTGGCGTGACACATCGACACCTGGCAAAAACATCATTGTGGAACGACGCCACCACAGGTTGCACCAGAGCTGCCGTGTAAACCCACGTGGAAGCGACCTGCGACCTGTGCACCACCCGACCTGTGTGCTGGGTCGTACGTAGCGTTCCCGTGCACGTACGTACGTGTCTGCGTGTGTGTGTGTAGCTGTGTGTGTGTCTGTGTGTGTGTCTGTGTGTGT
>CM025607.2:16380224-16390808 GCA_014621495.2 Entosphenus tridentatus | reverse complement strand
GTGTGTGTCTGTGTGTGTGTCTGTGTGTGTGTCTGTGTGTGTATCTGTGTGTGTGTCTGTGTGTGTCTGTGTGTGTGAATCTGTGTAGGTGTCTGTGTGTGTGTCTGTGTGTGTGTGCATCTGCGTGTGTATTTGCCTTCGTATTCAGTGGCGCATCGATTCCCGCTCACGGCCAACAGCAGTGACGATTATCCGCACCGGTCCCGGGCTTCCCCTAAGTTGACTCGGCCTCAAATGAGTACCTGGTGCGGTGTGTAAACGTCGCCACTGGGGAGACAGAGGCAGCCGGGCGTGGTGCTGGCCACCCACCCCCTCGTGCGCCGTTCCGGCCTTCATAGCTGCTCGCTAACAGCAATTGCCCCTCCAGTCTGTTAAGGCTATTAGGGGGGATATTTGTCTTTGTCAAATGGTGGCGCAGAGCTTAGCGGTGCACGGCTCGCCGTGATGGGGGTGAGGAAACAATCGACAAACGGATTCCATTTCCCGTTCCTTTGCCCAAACAGAAACGTTCCACTGCCTCCCGCCCCGTTCCGGGTCTTGCTTAATTTCACTCAATGTCAATCAATCTGCGAGAAATTCTAAGAATCGTTCTGCAAGGTTACGTCGACACTCGAAGGAAACCGGCCGGAGTTTTCCATAACATGACGTCAGCAGAGGCTATTGACAAAATACCTCAGGCTCAGAGCGTGAGTAAAAATGTCAGGCGACTCCGACAGCCGTACCTTTGTTTGTTTGATCGGGTTCAGTGTGAAATGGTTGAGACGCACAGGGCCAGACCCAGGCACCTTTACAATTCTTAGCACCGAGCTAACAATGTCCGATGTTACAAAACACTGGTCAAGGCAGCCCTGTGTTCCCCGAGGTTCAGTGCGAATGAACCTCTCGGTGTTGATGCGCAACCCGGTGCAGTGTGCGCGCTGGGGAGATATGGGTGGTCAGGCTTGGGTGCTGCCACGCCAAACAGCTCGTGTGCCGAGCCAAGCCTTGCCGTGCGCCCACCAGCTAACATCACTTGCCCCGAAACAAATGGCCAGCCATCGCACATTTTGGCCAGCCATCGAACAAAGATGGCCACTGCATCGCGGGCTTTCAGATGCGCTTCTGCGGCCGTCTGGAACGCTCTTCCTTCCGATATTAGGAAGCCACTGGAGCTATGCACATTTAAATAATCTAGATTGAAAACTCATTTCCTCTGAACTGCTTTTTGTGTTTAGCTTGTTGTCCTTCCCCCACACCTCCCATTAGCGTGGTTGGCTACGTACCGTACGAAAGAGGCACATTTTTGGATATGTGGCTCCACTCAAGAACCTGGTGTCATGACGAACGGCTGGAGCCTGGCGTTCAAATCCAGGGGCCACATCCTGCCAGCTCGCCAAGCTAATCGTTGTGACACTTTAATAAATGTCACGTTTTTGACATCGCGTTATTACAATCCGTCAGATTAACATGACGAGTGGTTTTATAATCACCTTTTTTCAGGCTATTATTTTTCAAGCCGCGAAACGCCATAAATAGCGAAGGCTGCCTCAGATCTTGCTCGGGCAACGCCCACCATCCATTAACACTTTGATCAAAAAGCAGCTGGGTATTCAGGGCATGAGAAATTGGAATCCTCAAATCCCTCCCAGCAAAGTGAACTCCAACCGCAGCCTCAACCACAGCCCCAACCACAGCCCCAACCCCACCCAACCGTACCGCGGATGCTCTGAGCTAAGGCCCCATCGGTTGTTGTCACAGAGAGAAGCATCTGGCAAGATCGTAGCTCAGCACGTGGTCACGACTTCAGCATTACAGTAATTTCATAATCGCAGTGTTTACATTTTTTAATTCCTCTAAAAGCCAGCGCGTGCCATCGCAGAGAGAAGAGCCGACAGGTTTTGGAAGAGCAAATGTGTACAAAGAATGAGAATGTTTTTGCAAACGTCCGCACGGAGATACGTCGGAGATAAAACGCTGCTTATAATCACCCCGTCCCATACAAGTCCTTTATACATGTCCTCACGAACACAACATTTAAATAATCATAACGACATACGGTCATTTGAAATGTACACCCGGGAAGAGGCGCATGCTTAGAATTACGGAGGGACGAAGAGAAAAAAAAGCGGACACACGTGGGCAGGACACCGTTTGGAGAAGAGGAGGCCGAGACTAATGATGGAGTAAGCAGCCGAATGAGGAGAAACAGCTGAGAGGTTGTCCATCGCTCGAGACGAAACGGCGAGAATCGTACTCGTGTACTCAGAGCTAAATGGGCTGCCGCATCACGAGACCACGATGTCTTGTTGTCCTTCCCCCGCACCTTCGATTAGTGCGGTCGGCTACGTACGGCGCAAAAGAAGTTCAGCATACATACATCCATAGGGCAATGGCTTGGGGGGAGAAGTGTATAGTACATGGTTGATGATGATGAGGACCATGACGACCCAGGAGAGGCCTGCTTATTGAGCTCACCGAGCCTCAATACTTTTTGCGGGAGGGTTTCGCCTAAATTAGCGACACTTTCCTATACGAGTCATTCTGTGTTTGTACACGGATGTACAAAACAGGAAATTTCCGGAAGCGGGACGACCCAAAATAGCTAGCTACAACCCTACTTGCCCAACTGCTTCCGAGAAGGCATCATAGCTGCTGGACTACATTGCCGTCAGCTCTGGCATTTGGTGTCCTGTGCCCAAGTGCCGAACGAGGGCCCCCGAAAGTGTGGCTTTGCAGAACCGAATCTTTGACACGGTGGCTTCTTTTTCTCTCCTTCCCCCCTCAAATGAGTTTGCGGCCAAGCGCGACGGAGCGCGGAGATCAAACGAACGATGGCTCCGTGTTAACGATCCCTCGCGGAAATCGGTACACGTGAAGAAGCGCCAACGGTTTGCTGCGAATAAAAAATGTTGCCGGATGAACCGATCAGAAGAAGAGATGGAACAAAAACAAGACACCCCCTCCGCGGTTTTATCTCATATCTTTAAAAATATATATACACGCGCTTAAGCTGAGCGACGCTGGGCTGTCCGACTGCAGGCTCTCTCCACTTCGTTAATAAGAAAGCGGACTTGGCACGAACGGCGAAGCGTGTCGCCGTGGGGCTTTAATGCTGCCGCCGTGACACCGCAACCAGAGACGTGGACTGCATTACTGATGTCAGTACTCAAGTGCCACCTACGGCAGCGGGAAAAGTCTATTCTCTCGTGAGAGAAGATTTAAACTCACGGCCGGTCTGCATCATTATTTTTATGTGGACTAAGTCACAACACACACACGCAGATGTCGCTTTCGCTAAACAGTCTGCTGTCCTATACCGTTGCGTGCTGTTTTCATAACGCGGATTGGATATAACGCGACGAATACATTAGGGAACGCGTTTTGTTTATAACGCGGATGCAAATTGGATTTAACGCGATGCAGTGAACAGGATTATGTCGCGTGAGTAGGAATAAGCGGTCGTACCGCTGCCTCGGCGTAGCATCACACAGAGGCAGTGGGATGCTACTGGATGCTTCTAGATGCTACGCACACGCCTCAGTCTGTTCGGCATGCACACACATCCCACGTGTTATCGCGGACTGCGGTTTTCCCCCTATATTATACTTTTTTTTTACTATAACGCAATTTTTCCTTAACGCGATGTTCTTCAGGAACGCAACTACCACCGCGTTATATATCTGTTTTAGTTTATCCAGGGGCTGCGACAACGCAGACTTTTAAACATCGGCGGAAGGTGGGGAGCGATGGCACAGTGGCTCACGCGCTGCGCCGTGAACCCGGTGACCCCCGTGTTTGATTCCCGAAGGCTGACACGTTAGTCACGGCGGCTCGCCATGGCTCACGTCGGCGGCGAGCGATACCTCTGTACCAGTCATGGGGCACACCCCTCCCCCCCACATTCTCTTCACCAACCTAAGCGAAACTATTTATTATTTTACCAGCTCTTCGTCGGAAGCGACCTGGCCACGAATGATAGCTCAACGAAGTGGTCAATTGCGTGGAAATGTTTGGCAGCCGAAAACTCTGAAACGCGCGGTGTCGATTCTGAATGCGCAGGGGAAAAACCGGGAGGGCCCGGAGAAAAATCTACGCGACCACGGGGAGAGAGATAGACACGCAAATTCCAAATATGCAGGCGTCAAGGTCGGGATCGAAACCACAACCTCCTATATACCAGTCGAGGGAGTTAACATCTCGAAACCGTGGTGCAGTGACCAGCATGGGGAGGTATGGTGGTCAAGCAACCCCCCCCCCCCCCGACGACTGATGTGGTGTAGGAAGGCCTTCATCCAGCAATGGATTGACAGCACGCTGCAAGTTCACAATTACATTCCATCCCTGTGCACGATGGCAATACATTCAGGAGATAAATGTCCGATGTCGACGACTGCTAGCCATGGACAAGAGGGCTTCAGGAGAGAGTTTGTGTACTTTTGTTATCCCCCCTCCGTTGATGGAGCACAGACTTCGCTGGTTTACTGTACCGTCCATAGTTTCGGCTGCATGGCCACAATATCATTGCGGCTTGTAAACTTAACACTATACACACACTGACTGTTTTTTAATTCATATTGCATTTGCCGTTCATACCACGTGCTTCCCCTGGTACCATCGTGTATTATTTTTCCAGCATTTCCCCCCACCTCCTGGATCTCCTTTGAAAAAATATATATTATCTCAATGTGCTCTCTCTCTCTCTCTTGGCTCAAAGGATGTAAAAAAAAAACGGAATGGATTTTGGAGCTCTGCATTTGAACTCTTACGAGACCTGCAATGAACCTCCTAAGCCACTTCATCACCATCAAGATAAATACGAGCAAAACAAAAGTCACGCGCGACAAGTTCGATAAACGGTCAAAGATATATGTCGGGTGGGAGCACAGCGGGGGAAACACGGCGGAGTACGTACCCTTGTGGAAGTGATTTCATAATAAAACCCACTTAGCCATCTGACAGTCCTCGTGTTGTCGATCGGCTGAGATGTTCACCTTTACATTGGGTGAAGAGAATGCCAAAAACAAGAGAGACTGTGGCAACAGTGAGGATCAGAGCACGACTTCTCTCATTTTTGGGCTAACGCAGGGCCGTTAGCCATCATTCGTTCCAGATTTGTTTTTCCCTGTGTCTGTTGCTCTCAGTGTTTCTCCATGTCTCTCTCTCTTTCATTACCTGGACTGGACAGGAGTTTACAAATTCACCAAGTACGTGGCTGTGCCTTACACGAGCATTTCAAGGGCTCAAGTCTTTGTACCCGAAAAAATATCCCGAGCGCTGTGTTTTCGTAGGCATAATGCAGCTGGGGATGTTTGTGCAAGGGTGTAAGCACAGGTGTACGCACGTACGTGAGTAAACGTGAGTGTCAATTCAGAGGTGTGTTTGCGTGTGTGCGTGCGTGTGTGTGCACGCACGCGCTTGTGCATGCCGAGTGTTGACGTAGAGGTTTGCACACGAGGCTACTGGCTACAATCCCGGCGGCGATGTGAAGCCTTATTCCTGCCTGTGACGCACAATACGCAATGGCAAATGAAATCTGTGGCCTGGGACTAACGTATGTAGAGATAAACCTACAAATGAGTACGGCATGTGTGTAGTGTGTCAATTTAAGCAATGGGGGGGGAGGGGGGGTGGGGGACAGTCTGTGTGTGGTGTTGGTCACACCACCACCTTAAAATTCGCAACACTGGCCTACAGAGGTGGCGGAACGAAATTGTGTCTGGATTGTAGAGGCCCGGCAAAAGCGGGCAGGACAAGGGGTGGAAATGGGGCAGGGCAAGAGGGAGAGAGACAGACACACAGTGAGACACAGACGAGCGGACGTGGACAGGGAAGAGAAAACGCAATGCAGAGAGACAATGAGAGAGAAAAAAGCGTAGACGTGTGTAGGGCAAAGTGGGTTTCCTGCCCAGAGAGAGAGACACACAGACACACAGCGAGACACAGACGAGCGGACGTGGACAGGGACAAAAAAACGCAGTGCATAGAGACAATGAGAGAGAGAAAAGCGTAGACATGTGTAGGGCAAAGAGGGTTTCCTGCCCAGAGAGAGACACACAGACACACAGCGAGACACAGACGAGCGGACGTGGACAAAGAGACAGGAAAACAAACACAGAGACGACGACGACGAGAGAGAGCAAGGCGTGAGATGCACGGAGCAAGAGACACTGGGACACAGATTGACACGAGCTTACACACAGACACGGTGGCGGGAGTGGGGGGGGGGCGCAGACTGTGAGACATGAAACAGACACGAAGAGAGGAAACGAAACAGACCCAGATATGAGAAAAGAGAGCAAGGGTTTGTGGCAGGACACACAAGAGTGACAATAACAGTGCACACCGCAATCTTCTTCTGATGAGTGTCACTTAACTACTGGATGTTGGCATTGAAGATCTCACCCAAGGAATTCTAACGGTGCCTTAGGCTGAACGGGGGCCTCGGGCATCATTGAGGCTGAACCCTAACAAATGCTTAAGGCATCGTAGCCTGACTCGAAGAATGCCCATGCAAGTGATCATATATATGTGCATGCGTGTTTCCGCGCAGTGACTGCTCACGTCTGAACACTTGCTCACGAATAGAATTCCAAATATGAAGCAGCAATAATGCACAGATGAAAGGGCTATTGAAGTAAAGTACACCAGGCATTGCGATCTCACGCAAGACGATGACTTTGTGGCGATCGACGCAGTTATTTGCTGCACTTTAGGTGGATCAGTGCCCAGATAGTCAACCTACCCCCACATGGAAGCTATGCATCATCTTCATCCTTCTCGTGAATCATCGCTACTTCATTGCAACTGCTAGCTCAATGACTGGCGATGAGTGTGCGTCTCTCTGCTGCTCCTTCCATCGCCCGTTCACCCAATCACCCGCGGCGGTTCATCACCCTTCCTCTGCCTCTCCACCCTTCCCGTGCGCGTCACAATCGTGCACTTGCTGGAGACGGCGGCACAATCGCGGGGCGGGGGTGGCAATGACACGGCACAACACCTCATCCAGACGCTCTAAGATGTGGCGGTTTGTGTTGGCGGCGGTGCAATAGCACAAATAACAATGACAGCAGCGTGTGTCTTCTAAAGAAGCCAAAATGGATGATTGACGTTTCGGGCAATGGCTCTTCTTCATTTTCTTAGCGCATTCAACTCTGCTATGCTATCAAGAAGGACCATCGCCTGAGACATGGTGTGAAGAAGAGCCATTTGCCCAAAACGTTGCCTATTATACATTGTTCCTTTCAAGGCCACAGTGTTATTGACGAACATGTCTCGTTTTCTAGTTTGTTATACAAGCACAGGTTTGATATAAGTAACGCGTCCTTGCATTACACTTGTGGCATCAGATAGACGCCACACTACTTTGATGAGTAAGCTTGCTCCCAAGGGCCCGTGCTTATATCCAGCCCCCCTCCCGAAGCCGGCACAGTTCGCCTACTGGCTGCCACAGTGCTACCACGCACACCTCGGTGATAAATTGCGCGCGTGGCGGCGGCGGTGGCGGTGCGTTGGTGGTGGTGTTGGCGGAGGCGGAAAGGAGGAGGAGGTGCCGTACAAGGCTGGCGAGTGTTCTCCCAGCCAAGGAAAATAGACGCAACCAGAACGGGGGGAGGTGGGCGGGTGGGAGGAGGAGGAGGGGGGGGTCTTAAAGCGAAAAGCAACGTGGAACTGAAATCTCGGGAGCACAGCACAGAAGGAGATGGAATGTAGAGTCGCAGCGTCAAGGCAGGAATATCGGAGGCAGAGAGATGAGAAGCCGTTGCACGGTCGGGTTGTGGCGAGGTTTAGAGGGTTCCGCCGATCGTAATCTACGGGCTGCGAGTTCAAATCCCGATCGTGGGGTGGGGCGGATCACAATACGATTTGAATTCGCAGAGCATCGAAACGTGGCCGCATCGCGAGAAACTGTCCAGAACTACGTCGCGCGTGTTTATTTTACACGGCCAGGGCCGGAGGAAAAAGTAGGCTCGACGTTGGTACAGGGGCGGCGGAGTCGACAGCGCGGATGGCAATCGAACGCAAACCACTGCAGTCGATTAACGACAGTACTCCCGGCATGGTGCGGTTCTGACTTACATACCCGTGGGCTTATTTTGGGTCTGTTCACTGTGTCAGGTCCGTGATGCGCAAGCACGAATAAACTCACCCACGTTCTGCATTACCACTTGAGAAAGTGGACAAACGATGTTCTAAGGATTAACCAGTTCTTGTCATGGGAATGTGGAGTTTGCACTCCTGGCTCAAGGCTGTTGACAGAGACTAGCGAGACCAGACACTCATTTGAGACTCGCTGCACGAACGCCATGCGTGTTATACAAATAGGACTTACGGTATGAATGTTAGCAGTGAGGAAGTTTGATTCTCACAATGAAGGCGAAATGTTTGGCGGATCGTAAAGTGAACCAGTTGCGCCGAACACACAGGGGAAGTTCGGAGCCAAAAAATAAATCAGAACATGAAAGAAATGCGAAACGGAATTGTGGCTTCATAATATAGAGGAACGATTCTTTTATAGCAAAATCCCCAGTGGAATAAAGGGGAGAAAATATAAAGAAAGCAACGCATCTTATTTCACATCTCCCACAAATCTCGATATCACGAATCCACCGGAGCTATGCACTTTTAAAATCTAGATTGAAAACTCACTTTCTTCAAAACTGCTTTTTATGTTCAGTTAGTTCCCCCCCCCCGCCCCCCCGCAACGGTTGGCGACGTATGGTGCGAAAGAAGTCCAACGTACGACACATACGTACAATCTCAACACACTTATTGAATCTTTGAACACTCCCCCCCCCGCCCCCCCGATTCACTCCTTCCCACACAGCTGGTGTGACTTGCATGCAGGCATTCAGCAGTGTGCAACTGAATGCCGTCGATATCTCACACCTCTCCGTCACGTGCAGGGCACCGCACGGCCTTTGATGTAACGCCACGGGGGGGCAGGGGGGGGGAAAGAAAAGAAGAAACAGGCTCGGTGGGTTCATATCGGGAGTACGCGGGGCCACCTTGGCCGCGGGAAGCCAGAAGGCTGAAATGGGAAGTCGACATATCTTTGGATACAGAGAAAAATGAAAGATCCGAAATACGGAGCTGGAATGTGCGGCCAGCATCGTGGTTTTTGGAGAGAAAGAGAGAGGGAGAAAAAAACCAGGATAGAATTGGAAGCAGAAATGTTGAGATAGAACACAAAGAACAAAGGAACATCAAGGGGAGCAGATAGACAGCTTGAGACATTTACAATAACTCACAAGATCAGCCTACTCGGCTCACGTAGCTCAAAGCCCAAGTGATTTCCGGCTCGATTGCTGACAGCCCTGAGCCAGAGGTAACAGTTCCACATTCCTATGGCGGGAGCAAAACACTTGTAAACTAATCAGGAATAAATACCCCATGGGAATAATTTACAGTGCTTTGTCAATCCACTGTTGGATGAACGCCTCCCCATTGCGAGTCGGTCGTAAGAGGTTTTTTCTTTGGCCGTACTTCCTCGCACTGTTTGGGGCGATTTAGTGAAGGGCCAACAGTTGCAGGATGAGTTCATATAACACTACGCCACTATGTTAGCCACGATGTTAGCAGTAGCCAGGAATCAAATCAGTTGGCCGGGTGCATAGCATGATGCAATGACCACTGCACCCCACCCCCCGACTCCCCCGTCATTTGAATAAATAAACAGCACGACTGTATAATTAGAAACAAAAAAATGAATAAAGAACTCGACAGGCAGGCAAGCAATAAACACTGCGCAGGGAAGAATGTGGACCCAGAACGTGAAGCTGGAACCACACTCACCCCTGACACTTGCTCGGTGCATTGTGGGGGACAGGTCACTCGCACGCCCAGTCAGCTCAGGGAGCTCGTAATAACCGTGCCACGAGAGTGACCCCCAGCACGACGGCGATGGTCGGCTTGTGACATTAGCCACTTTCCTTGTTATCAAGAAAGGTCCCGAAGTGTTTGATGTTCTAAGCCTGACCGCCAATTCTCTCTATTTACACCTCACCCACCCCCGATTTACCTTCCAAGTAAGATGATTGACACACCTCTTTGTATCTTATTTTCTCCAAAATCTCTCAGCATGTCTCTCCATATAACCACCTCTCTCCATAGATCCCTGTCCACCTTTTCTCCTCTTTTTTCCGCCCTTTCTAAAATGTTTCTCTCCGCTCTCCCATAGCCTCCCCCCCCACCCCCTATCCCATTCCCTTTGTGCCTTGTTGTATCCTGAACCACTGTGTTGTCCTTCAATAATAATAGACGTTTTAACTTGTAACACGCTGCACGGTATTCGCTCGCTCTGGTGGCGAGAGAGAGAACGGCCGTGTGCTCGGTGGCAGATGACGGGGAGCTCTGCATGCTGATATGAGCTACCCGTCGGAGGCCGTCGGACTGCGAGAAGGGCTGCGTGCAGAACGAGAGAGAGCGAGAGAGAGAGAGCGAGAGAGTGACCGAGAGAGTGAGCGAGAGAGAGAGCGAGAGGTGGGGGTTTACATAAAGCAAAGTTTAAATTTAAAAAAATTACGAAATGATGAACGAAGCAAAGTGCCGACTACACCGAGCAGCTTCTTGTTTCCACTGATCGTAGAGAGCGAGAGAGTGAGCGAG
>CM025607.2:16363271-16380214 GCA_014621495.2 Entosphenus tridentatus | reverse complement strand
AAAGCAAAGTTTAAATTAAAAAAAATTACGAAATGATGAACGAAGCATAGTGCCGACTACACCGAGCAGCTTCTTGTTTCCACTGATCGTAAAAAAAAAGAGAACGGCTGAGAGGAGCGACGAGGAACCCACAGACGAGCAGGAAGGCAGAAGCGGCAGCAGCAGCAGCCACGCCGCAGGGACCGACATCAACATTTGCCCGAGAGCTCCCGAGCTGACCTCCACCACCCCCCCCCCCGAAAACGGTGAAGCGCACCCGGCACGACCCACGTCGGATCTGGCCACCGCCTGCGCGAGTGGGAAAACCGAAGGGAGAACATCTGAGTGCTCAGCACACCGCCGGGTACGCCATGAAGCAATGCCAACTTCACAAATTGAAACTCGAGACAGCAGCTCTAGCAGCGGCGGCGGCGGCGGCGGAGGAGGAAATGTATTCGGCCTCGCCTGAAGCTGTTATTTGTATGGCTTCAATCGTGGATAAGTTGTTATTCTTCTAAGCTGTGTGCAAGACGACAATGAAAAGCGTGGAGGGAACTTCGGAACAAAGAAAAGCACTCGTTGTTTTTTTCGTAATGTGCTTTTCGTAACATACACAACGGCAATGTGTTTTTCGTAATGCTTCAGGTTTGCTCCCTCCGCTCTGCGGTTGTTATCTCCGCAGTTGGCGAGGTGAACTTTCCTGCCATTGTGTCTCGAGACGCGAGAGGTGACGGCAGGGGCCATCGATATTGGGATGAATGGAGCAAGAGGAAACGAAGGCTCAAAATCACAGCCAGACGCACGGATAAACAAGGAAACACGCCGACAGAACCCGACAGACGGACGGAATGACCAGATACATACATACACATGCATACACAACAGACAATAGTTGAGTAACGAATGATTGAGTAATCAATCGATGCTAATGCTCACGAGGCATGCAACGAGTCTTGAGTGTGACAATCAACTATTTATTGTTGCATGCAAATTGTACATCATCTGTTCCTTTGGGCGAAAGCCGGAGTGCCCGGACAAAAGCTACGCGTGTCATGCGCGGGGGAAGGGGGGGGGAACGCAAAATCCGCGAACATAGTCACACACAAACACACACAGAGGAGCCCAGCACGCAGCTGATGATAAACTAAAACACTTTTTAAAGTAACTTTTTCAGAAGTGACCTGGCCACAAACGACAGCTCAACGAAGTGGCTTATCGTCAAGTGGAAATCCATAGCAGCCCAATACTCTAAACGCACAGTTACAAATGTCGAGGGGGGAAAACCGGAGGACCCGGAGAAAAATCCACACGACCACGGAAATAAAGAGAGAAAGACACCGCAAACTCCAAATATGCAGCAGGGTATCGGTGGCGATCGGGATCGAACCCACAACCTCCCACATACCAGGCGAGGCAGTTAACATCTCACCACCGTGGAGCCCCCCCCCCTGCCCCCGCCCCACGGCTCCCTCCGGAGCGACTCACCGTGTGCGTTCCTCCCGCAGATCAGATGCTCGTACGGCTGGAGGAGCCCGTAGAGCTCCGGGTCGTTTCCCACAGCTGCGTCCAGCGCCTCGGGGCATAGCGGCCTACCACGGCGACGCCGGTGGGCCGATCCTCCAGACCCAGATCCCCCTCCTCCTCCTCCTCCTCCACGGTGGTAGCTGTGGTTGTAGCGGCGGTGGTGGTGGTGGGCGGGCATCTGAAACGGTTTGCGCCGACAAACAAAACAAAACCTTGAACGATCGTCGCCATCGTCGTCGTCGTCGTCGCGAGAATCATTCGACGGTAATCGCGGGGTGGGGTTGTGGGAGGGGGAGGGTTTAACACAGCGGGGACGTTTTAGAGTTCGACCTCCGTGTACGTGTAAAGCCCTTCGTCAATCCACTGCTGGATGAGGGCCTCCCCACACTTTGTGTAGAATTAATAATACCGTACTAGGAGCAATGACAATAACAGTAATAATGACAAACGTATACACACACAGCCCTGTAACCCTTTGCTGGATGAGGGCCTCTGTGCTATGTCAGTCATATGTGGGGGTGGGGGGGTTATGACCATAGTTCACCATGCTGGTTCAAGCAGGGAGCATAGTTTGGGCATAGAAGTACAGTACAACAATGGATGTTTTTGCACTGCTCTCTCCAACACACAACAAAAGCCCCGCAACAGCCTATAGCACCTGTTATGCATGGCAGTTGCCCTTGCAAGGACAGGTCAGGCAAATGCAGACTGATCCCTGCTTAGCTTCCGGGGCATGACGATATCGGCCACATTCGAGGGAATTTTCTCAAAGGATGACGTCGACAGCTGACGAAATGCATACGGCGCCGTTGTGAAATATATTATTACATTTGCCGGTGATAACAGAGCAAAAGGCGCGAGCAGAAGGTCAAATAAGTTAAACGTTTTCCCTCTGCACACAGCCCACGTGCACCGCGCGGACGCGAGCCAATCCCAAGAAAGGAAACACAGGGTGTGGGGATTCGGCCGGTGAGCAAACGATGCCAAGGTGAAGACCCACACCCATGAGCGAGGATGATCTAATCTGAGGCCGATCCATGTGGCACACAGACACCCAAAAAAAACAAAGATCCCCCCCCATATAGCCTGAACAGACTGTTTGGGCAATTGCTGTTAGCGAGCACCTATGAAGGCCGGCACGGCAGCAGAGGGGGTGGGTGGCCAGCAACCACGCCCGGCTGCCTTTGTCTCCTGAGTAGCAATATTTGTATACTGCACCAGGTACTCATTTGAGGCCGAGTCGACCTCGGGGAGGCCCAGGACCTTGTTCAGATAATCGTCACTTGTGTTGGCTGTGAGCGAGAGTCGAACTCGGGTCACCGGGTTCGTAGCGCAGTGCGCTAACCACTACACTACCGCTCCCACACACAGACACCACACTACACACGCACAAACACCACACTAAACACACACAGACACCACACACACTACACACGCACGTCCGCAGTGCTGTGGCAGTCGGCGCGATGCGCCACGAACCCAACAATCGCGATTCGATTCCGGCTCACAGCCAACATTGGCGGCGAACATATGAAACGGTCCTGTTCCTCCCCCAGGTCGACTCAGCCCTAAAAATGAGTCGGCTGGGTTGTGTTGTGCGCACCACACCAAGCCATCTTGTGCCGTGCTGGCATTCGAAGGTGCCCGCTGACAGCACTTGCCGCAACGGTCTCTCTGTTTGCGTGTGGCCGATTGAGCCCATCGGCACTTTGCTCTGCACGTTGTAACTTGTAGAGGTGGGGGGGGGGTAAACGCAACAGAACTCCTATCAACTATACACAATAACATGCGTGTGTCTGTTTATGTAGTATTAGGGGGAGGAATGATGCAACCATTCGTTGATTGATGAAAACTAAACTAAGCTAAACGATTAAACTATTTTTATTTTACCAGTTAAGGCCCACTGAGCTATATAGCTCTTTTTCAGAAGCAACCCTGGCCACTAACGTGTGGACATGTTTCAAATGTGGAGGGAAAACCGGAGGACCCGGAGAAAAATCCACGTGACCACGGGGAGAGAAACGTGCAAACTCCAAATATACAGCAGGCATCAGGGTCAGGATCAAACCCACGACCTTCTGCATACCAGGCGAGGTAGTTAACATCTCTACCTAAAGCTCACGATATACAACGTCTACCGAGGCGACGGAGAGAGGGGATCAACTCGTGGGCAGGAGCTAGGATTGGTTGCATCGCAAGCCCAAGAGAGATGGCGATGGCTTGGGAAGGCATTGAGCCTGCGGTGCATAGATCACCCCTGATAATTAGGATCATGATACCTGCAGCTGTAATAGCGTGACTTCATACTCAATACCCATGGCACCAGAAGTGGTCATACCCGCAGGCATAGCGATGTCAACTTTGTGATGAAGAGGAAAGTGGTATTATTTGAACAGATTCTAATGAGCCGGGAATTGAAAAAAACAAAACAATGCTCCTACACGCATGTAGGTATGTATGTTGAACTTGTTTTGCACTGTACGTAGCCAATCGTGCTAATCGGAGGTGGGGGAAGGACACGAAAACTAAATACAAAAAGCAGTTCCACATAAATGAGTTTTCAATCTAGATTTTAAAATGAATAGCTCCAGTGGCTTCCTAATATCGGAAGAGCGTTCCGCAGAAGCCGATCTGAAAGAGTGCGATGCAATGACCACCGTCTTTGTTCGACGGTCAGCCAAAAGCCGCTGCTTCTGCGAGGATGACCGGATCTCGCGTGATGGTTTACGCTCCTCGACGAGATCGGCAAGGCATCGTGGTTCGTTTGCGGCGAGCACTTTGCGTGCAACGGCTGCATTCGTTCGGCAACCGGAAGCCAACGCAGCTCGAGCCAATCACGTCGCAGCGACGACGGGGCAACTCATCGACGCGTACCTCCTCTTTCTTCTCGTCCTGGCCCACAGCCGTCTCCGCCGCCGCCTCGTCGTCGTCGTCGTCCCCGACGGCGCAAGCGGCCAGCGCCCGCACCGCCACCTCGTCCACCAGGGCCTCGACGCAGGCGGCGAGCGCGACGGCCGCGTGCTCGTGCACGCGCGCCGCCACGCGCGCCTCCGCCATCCAGCGGTGGAGCCGCCCCACGGGCAGCGAGAGGCCGCAGCGCTCCGCCTTGCCGCGCCAGCCGCGCTCGCCGCCGCTCAGGCCGTAGAGCGAGAGGGCGCGGGCCGCCCCGGCCAGGCACGCCTCGGCCAGCGAGCGGGAGAGCACGACCCGCGCCGCGCTCTCCACCTCGTGCCGCGTGCACCTGCGGGAAGGAAGGGGGTCAACACGGCGGTTTGATGGGTTCGTGTTCGTGGTGGGTTTTTTTTATGGGGGGTAGAGATTTTAATTGAAATTTTTTTTGACCAAAACAGTAACGGTTTTGTCAAAATTGCAAAATCTCTACCCCCCCTACACCAGATTATTTGTGCAAGTGCGGTTAGCGAACACCTGCGTATGTAGAACTTCTTTCGCACCTATGCGTAAGCCAACCGTGTTAATCCTTTTCATAGGCCGTACCAGCCTATGAAGAGCTGGCACGGCACACGGAGGGGTGGGTGGCCAGCACCACACCAGGCCACCTTCGGCTCCTCAATGGCGACGTTCACACATTGCACCAGGCACTCATTCATGGCTGGGTCGACCTAAGGGACGTCCAGGACCGGCTCAGATAATCGACGCCTATGTTGGTCGCGAGCTGGAATCGAACTCGGGTTTTCCAGGTTTGTGGCACAGTGCGCTAACAACCACTACGCAACGTCTCCCCACAGGCATGCACACACAGACAGACTGATACCGAGGCACGCAGACACAGATATGTCAGGCTGACAACACGCATGCGAACTGACAGGAAGTCATGAATACAAATACAAACCGTGAGTAAGCGAGAGCAATGGTAATGTGACACACACTCCCCATGCCTCCAGCTCAACGCACCTCAACGACAATAACTTATCCGTTGCAGACAGTGTCATTATAACAACTTGATGAGAGGCAAAACAGCATGTCAACAACTTTTGCACTATTTACACATTATACATCGACTCACAACGGGCGACCGAAGTGATGCAAGTCAAACCAAAAAAGCGGGCAAAAGCACCCGAAGCGGCTCACCTGGCGTAGACGAGGCTGAGCCTCTGCGCCTCGCGAGCCAGCCGCACCAGCGCCACGCCGGCCATCGACGACAGGTGGGCCACCACGTCCTGCGGAACCCGCCCGGCCGCCACGGCCTCGCGGGCCCTGCCCTGGGCCAGCGTCACCGCGACGTCGCGCACGTTCCACGGGGCATCCTCCTCCTCCAAGCCGGGCAGGCGAGTCCAGTTCCCGGCGGGGCCCGCAGCGCCTTCGCCCTCCTCGGCGAGCGCCGTGTTCACCGTGTCGCAGCTGCCGTGGCCGCTGCGCGACCCGGCCGAGCCGTCTCCTCCTCCTCCTCCTCCCACGCCCCTGACGACACCCGGGCCGTCGCCGCCAGCGCCGCCGCCGCCGTCGCCGCCGTCGCCACTTATTCCTCCGCCACCGCCACGGGCGGCAACGCCACCACCACCCCCGCCGCCGATTTTCCCGATGCTACCGCCGGTGCCGCCGCCGCCGCCGCCGTTCCCGGGGCTTCCGGCGCCGGCGCCGCGGGCCGTGTGGGTAAGCGAGCCGCGCTGCAGCGAGGAGAAGCTGAGGGATCTGCACGAGCCGCCCGTGCCACCGTAGCCCGAGTCCAGAGTGAGGTCCTCGAGGGTGCGCACCGGAGGAGTGGGGCAGTCCAAACCGGCCATCCCAAGCGGCGCCCCAGCGCGGCGGAACTCCAGCGCGACGCGATGCCGAGCGACGGTGTCCCGGCGACCTCCTCCCCTGGCGCTTAGGCCCTTCGTGAGCGGCGTGAGGAGGCGGGTGGGAGGGGGGGGCCCCCCCCCCCCCCCCCCGCGGACGTTCCGTTTAAATCCGCACGTTCTTAACGGCTCTGGTCGTAAGACGTCCCAGCGCGCCTCTGTTGGCCCTGCATGTAATCCTGCAATTGACACACGAGTGCGCACGCACGCACGCCCGCACGCACACACGTTCCGAACTTGTTTAGTGTGACCGAACATCGGGTGTGGGGTTGGGTGGGATTGAAGCTTGTAAATCCGGCGCTGTTGCGTGTCTGTTTTATTTTATTTCCAACTATGGACGTTGTAAATTGACGCGGGCGATGCGACTTTGCTTTCATCCAGTTGAGATGGCGCATTGAGAAGTTTCTCTTTTGCACGGATCCCGTGGGAACAGTTTTACCATCAGAATCGGAATCTTTATTTAGACTGGAAGGAATCCGACGAGCTATGAAGCTCTTTTTCACAGGTGTCCACGAGACGAAGTGCCCGTTGGGACATCGCGCAGGCTAGTGCAACCCTTCACGTTAGAGAGCGGGGAGATTACACGCTTGTCGGTTTTGCACGTTTTTGCACGTTGTTTGAAAGTTATGAGTTGGTACGCCAGAAAATAATTGTCTACAGTGAAGTTGGCATTTTTTCTGGGGGGGGGGGGGGGGGAGAAAACCACGCGATAACGTGAAAATATAGCCTGCCAAATTTAATAACCATTCAACTACGCCAAGTTCACAGAACATACGAAGGACGTGAAAATATACCCGTGAAATCATACCGCGAAAATATAACGTGAAAATATAGCCCGCCAAAGTTCGTAACCATTCAGATTCGCCAAGTTTACAGAACATACGAAGGACAGTCTTCTTCTTCCACGCATTCGTCGCACTCATGCGGCGTCCAATATACTGAAGGGCAGGATATGGTACTAATCACATCTCCATCACATCGCCCCGTGCACAACACATACAGCCCAAACATACATCCCCGTAATATGCGCACAAACATAAACATACAAGCTTACACGTATAGGCATACACTTCCCGCTAAACTCGAGACATCACACACTTTCAAACATACACTCTGCTCTGATACCATCAAACAATTTGCAATACTATACAGCAGAGTACATATTCGCAAAAGAGACCGATTCACAGTTTATACCGTAACTGTTCAAACACACCTGCATGCCATGATGCACACGCCAAATTCTAAACCACCAACATGAACGTTAAACAGACAACTCTAGACTCCCCCCACACACTAAACACTCCACTCTATATAATGAACCTTTTAAACACACACACACACACAACACCCCCACCCACCTTTGTACACCCACACAGCTCTGCATACATACACACATGCACACACCAAAGACAGAGGCACCCCGCATAACCTCAACAGACTTTTGGGGCAAGTGCTGTTGGCGAGCTCCTATGAAGGCCGGCACGGCACACGAAAGGGGTGGGTGGCCAGCACCACGCCCGGCCGTGAACGGGAATCGAACCCGGGGAGAGCCAGGTTCGTAGCGCAGCGCGCTAACCGCTGCACCGCCACTCCCCCCCCCCCCAATTTGCACCCTAAACACACACACAGGCGCACGCACACGCACACATTTATATCCACACGCACGCGCGCGTGCCTCCTGTCAATATCGGTTCTTCACCGTGGCCTGCAAATTAGCTCAAAGCCGTACAGCGACTGTAATGCGAACCACGTTTGTGTTTGTTGGGAGGGAGGAGGGAGGGAGAGGCAGAGAGAGAGAGAGAGAACCCACGGGCGCTCTGAAAACCCAGAGTTGCGTACGGTCATTGCGTAACACGATTTGCGTGCGTGCCGAGTCGGTCGTGGTGGCACGGGGGGGAGGAGGGGAGTTCTCGAAATTGATTACAGAATAAAACGCTGCCCTTCGAAGGAAGCGCGTTACTTTCTGGGGTTTAAAAAAAAAATCTGGCGTGACGCTGGGGTGTGATCGGAAGAGACCCAGGTGCCATGGGTTAAATGACCTGAGATGACTTGGCAGATGCCGTCAACTGTACTTCATCCCACCCTGCCAACTATCTGCGTTTTATCCGCCCGGCGCTCCGCACGTTGTTGTGAGCGTCCGCTCATTTGCCCTCCGTTGTTGCTTGGAGGGCGACCGCCTCCCAACTGCAAAGCAGCCCCAGTCCTCGTGCTCGCCGTCCAACACCCCCAACTAACACCCCCAGCCCTACTCATCACCTAAGTCAATTTCCCCAGAAGTCCCCCCCCCCTTCTCTCTCTCTCTCCCCCCACCCTCTCCTCGAACCTCAAATCCACGCCCTCTCTACTCAACATCTTTGACTCACTCTGGCTCCAGAATATATTAAGTTGCTTTGCCTCTTAGAAATAACTCGTGTGTACCTCGCCAGGTTCCCAAGAACGTCTGGCCAATGTAGAAGCAGCGAGCCAAATACCCTGAGCTTCCTAGTCTAGACGAAGGCAAGCGATCACGAATAATAACGACAGCTTCTACGGCGCTGTAAAACATGGAAAGCAGTTACAACTGCAGGGGCTGCACCTTTATCTTTCTCAGTGTCGTGATTGTCATCTGTCCGGAGTCACCTGTGTAATTCGTCTGTGTTTGTATACCTGGAATTCCAGTCCAGTATCACTTTGAATTTCCTTCTCGTGCTGTTATTCCTCTGACTGTGCCATTGTGTTCTTTATCTCGTGTTTGCTGTACCTCTCAAACTACCCTCCCCCTGTCTGTGTTTAATCTCTCACGAGCCCGCAGTCATCTGGCCTCCAAACGTTTATCTAACTGTAAACTTTAACTGGGAGGGTAAAATAACAAACTCAGGAACACTACATGCCATCCTCCCCTGCCACTTTATATAATAACAGTGACGCTAATAATAGTGGTTGTAATAACAACAATAATGTTCACATACAGCCCTTTGTTAATCCACTGCTGAATGAGGGCCTCGCCACGCCGTACTAGTTGTGGGTGTTATGTGACCATACTTCACTATTCTGGTCAGCGCCGAGTAGTGGAGGCGGGGTAGCATGAATGCACCTTCTTAGAGCCTCAATGCAGCCGCCAAAGCATTACAGTCATGATTTCTTACACGTATCTTAGACTAACAGACAGGACCCTGAGTCTGGACACAAGATATTGTCGTACCATAAACCAGAGCCATCTCACAATTGACTAGTCCGCTATGCTTAGTCAATAAATCAGCTCATAATTCCAGCTGTGTGTCGGATGGCAAGACCCTGGCGAGACCAGACAGCGTGCGCACACAACTCAGACTTAACAAACCTCTCAACACACTCACACACACAGGAGAGGCTTTGTTCCCAGCAGGACAAAACATAAACACACGGTTATCTCATCCACTTTCTTCCAAGAGATGTTATCGAGCAAGAGGGGAGACTCCTGGCCGGTGGGGTCATGGGGACTCTCCCACCCCACACACACACACACAAGACGTACACGCTACGACACGGATGGGGTATTTTTTTGGTGTTTTTAACCAAATGTGGGCTAAATTCGGGGGTTTACACAAATAGATCAGTGGACCACACGTTACCTTCCCGTCACTTCTGTCACTCCGCGAAGCCTTTCCCACTAAAATCAGAAACACATTGTCGTTGCCAGGTCAAAAAATAAATAAAGATTCTCCCTTCTAAACCCCGATTAGTTCGGCTGAAGGGGTAAATATTGTTTGCAGGCCATCTCGCTGCCGTACGAAAATTAAACCGAGGACCTTTGGCACTGAACACAAACACAAAACAGAGAAACAAAAATCCACCCTGTAGAATGCTGGGGCAAGTTTTACGAGCACTTTATAAGACCACGCATGGGATGGGGGTGGGGGGATGTTGTCAGCGGTCATGCCTGGCCACCTTTGTCTCTCCAGTGCTGATATCAACAAGATGCACCAGGTGATCATTTGAGGTTGAGACGACCTAGGGGAGGCCCAGGAACAGTTCTGATATCACTCGCCACGAGTACTAGCCATGGCCGGGAGTCGAATTCAGGTTTCCGGGTTTGTAGCGCGGTACAATAACAATCGAGCAGCTCTTCTCTATTGATGTATACATCAAATACTGGATACATAAACAATAATACACTGTACGTGAAACTATACACCTCCTCAAATAACCTTTGCTGGTAACATTAAACCAGTAGTGGAAAACATTACCATGGCAAGCATCAATCTTTTCATTAAAAAAAACATCTATTTGACTTTTTTCTCACCCCAGTAAGGTAACAAATTCGAGTTGACCCCCAAGAGGAATTTGAACTTAAGAGTTTATGACGCGCGGGTAGACAATTGCTGTAACAACGGCTCCACCCAGCCAGACATGCATTCTCAATGATACACTCAATATCACACACACGCACACGTACATCGGCGGATGATGCAAGAAAACGCACCATGTATGGAATGCAAAAAAAAACACAAACACGCCCCATCGCACACTCACTGACCACAAAAACACTGATACACTCTCCTGTGAGTGTCTGGTGCTAATGCTCGGATTATGTAGGCGTTGGATGTAATTAATGGGGATGACGGAAGGATTTAAAATTCGGGATTAGGATAATTACGATCATTCACGTTCAGTAAATGGTGAACCGTAAATGATATTAGGGCGAATGACAGTATTAGTAAAAAAGTGTAATTTTGTGTTTAGGGAATGGGCTAACGTTGGTGTTTGGGATTCATTTAGCGTTAGAAAATAGGATTACGGACAAGCAGGGGTAACCGTCAAGCACAATGTGTGGCCCACGTGTGGCCACGTGGGACCCCCAGCTTCGTAATTTGGGGCCCACTGGCAGGAGTTGGGAGGGTACTGTTGACGGGGGTTTTGTGTTTGTTTGCAAGACTGTTGCATATTAGTCAATAGCCGTTCAGCATGAGGATATATTATATTTCTCATGAGCCACACATGTAACGATTAGAACAATGGACTTGCAATCCAAAGGGCACCAGGTTCGATCTCTCGGCACGGCAGTTGAAACTATGAGCAAGTTTCCTAAATCTGCCTCCCCCCCCCCCCGCTTCAGTCCGTCCAGCAGTACAAATGAGTGCGTCGCAGATAGCCAAACGACAGGTCACGTGCGGTGGAGGAAAGTGTGAGTAACCCCTGCACCTTCAAAGTCGTCTGGCCAGCATGAACAAGTTGGGCCAAATACTACAGTAATTTTGCTATGGCGGTTCCACCTGAAGACGGAGGCTTGTGTTGCTTCCGAAACGTTGTGATTTAATTTAGTTGCTTTCATTTATTAATTTTATTTATTAAATTTGTGATTTAATGGGCCAAATACCCTCTGCAGGGGCCCTCTAAAGCTCCCTCTAGTGGAGGCCCTTCCACCAGCATGGCGAGATGTCAACTCCGTCATCTGGTTTACAGGAGGTCGTGGGTTCGATCTCGGCCCTGCCGCCTGTTTATTTTTGGAGTTTGCATGTTCTCCCTGTGCTTGTGTACATTTTTCTCAGGGTCCTTCGTTTTTTTTAGATTATTTTGGCTGCTATAAGTTTCCACGCGATAAGCCAATTGGACTGTAACTTGTGGCCAGGTCGCTTCTGAAAACGAGGTATATAGTTCAGTGGGCCTTACCTGGTAAAATATAAAAGAGTTGCATTTTAGCTCAGCTTTGGAAATTTTCAGAGGGCACGGGTCAACTCTGTGTCTTGCAGCCCCCAGGATAGCGTTTCTAGAATGTTACTTTGGGAGCTATTGCGCCACTCCTAATTATCTCGGACTGTAACTAAGCATTCCTTGATGAGGTGTAGTTCCTGTATTGGGGTTAAACTGAACGCATATTCTGAAATCAGTCCAATTAAAAAAAACTTTTTTGAGTGTATTGTGTTTTTTGGAGAAGGGGATGGCAGTGCAGTGGTTATCCAACTGCACTACAAATAATTATCCTAAAGTTCGATTCCCGGCCATGGCTAACCATGAGTGGTGAGTGAAATATATGATACCGGTGCTGGTTCCCACTCTTTACCAACCCACGCTGAGCAGCATGGTGAACTACGGCCAAATAACCCCCATGACTGACGAGGCGTTGGTGAAGTCATTCGTGCAGCAGTGGCTTGACAAACGGCTGTGGCTTACGATGATGAGGTAACGTACGATGTTGGTGACTGTGTTAGTAAATGGACCAGTGCAGGTTACGTCACGCGACAAAAAAAAAATCCCAATCTCATCAATCAGAGTTATTACACACACACAGGATATACAAATGCCATTACATAAAGAGGAAGTTAAACAGTGAGTGCGGTTTTTTTTGTGTGTGGTCAGGATTTCCCGGCTGTTGTCATAAAATATCAACTGAACCTGATAGGAGTGGATGAGACAGAGTCAGAAATGGAGATATGGGGAAAACAAATGACTTGAGGTGGAGGCGTGCTTATTTGCAGCGAGATGAAGACACTGGGAGGTGGACGTCAGCTTTGGGTGCACATGTTGTCTTGAGGAGTTGAGAGAGAGGGAGATATTTCCTTGAGAGAAATGCACGGCGAATCCCTCGGGCTCCGGCGCACACGTACACAAAGGGACTATATTTTTGGAGAGGGAATCGCAATGCGAGTGAGAGAAGACATTGGTATGTGCTTGAAAAAAAAATACATGATATATGCAAATAATATTTTGACAGAAACTGTGAGACTGGCAGAAAAAAAATGCTTTTGCAGAGAGCTAGGGTGACTGAAAGAATTCCCTTAGAGGGACAGGAATATGCAAAACTGATCATCAGAGATGGTCAGCCAATGATTGACACATGTAAATAATGGGTTGAAAGATGCAAGGAGATAACAGAATTCCGTAAGAGAAGCGGAGCTAAACACAAGTCGAATGCCTCGAGGAACACAGACACGTCAACACAGTACGTCAGGAGACGGGCACAGGGAGAAAGACAGCGCAGGCTTTCACAGGTGTGCTACAAAGCTCTCGGATGTGTTTTCGGGTCGTAACGCGAATCGTTTGGCACGAAGACCGACATTTCGCTCTCAGCACGTGCAGAGAAACATCTGACATTATGCCAAACAACACCGGGTAATATTCGAAAACACACATCAGAGGGAATGTATTGCCAAAAAAAGACAATGTCTTGATGGAAAGGCGAATGATCGAGACAGATAACTGATCTGCAATTTACATATTGCTTTAGTGAGAAAAGGGTGTCTTGAGGATTTGGAATGAATGGCAAAATAATGTTTACAGAAACGGAAGAACTTAAAAAAAGCCAATAGTTGTAAGGAACAGACCAACATCCAAGTACAACGTGTTAATCTATACAACGCAGGCCATACTCTGCAGTCGGCACTGTAAACGTGTGCGTATAGAATCCTTCGGCTGACAAGAATTCCAGAGAAGCGTTTGGCAGCCTGCAGCGCGCGAGACACAGACGCGTTTCACCCTCATGAAGGCTCATCAGCAGACCCATGGCTCCAGCTGCCCTCCAATGGGGAAAGAGCTGCCTGTGGGTTGGGCACTTTGGTGGTGCCAAAGGGACATTTGGTGGTGCAGGGCCCACCCCGGCATCCTCATAGGGCCAGCCCTGCTCACCGGTGACGTCAGCGGCCTCCACTGAGCCACCATGAGCACAACGTTTAATAATATAATGGTCAACACGCTTTTTCTGCCATAAGTTATTCCAACGGTCTCAAGGTAATTTTGGGGTGCTGATTCCAAATCTGGCATCAGTTTTTGCCTATCACGTCAGGTTTTTGAGATATCAAATATTGCATTTTCAATAAAAACTGCAGAAGAAAAATATTAAATAAATGTGGATAGCTACATAAAATTCTATTATAAACACACTATTCTAAAAATATAGCACCATATTTTAACACTAAAGCAGTCACTGACTCGCAACAACTTGCAATCATAAGTGACAGAGTTAATTTCGGGTAAAATCAATGAAAATTGGGTATGCCAATAGCATAAAAATGAGATGTGATAGAGCAAATCTGAGATCAAATTTGGAATCAGCACCCTGAAATTAGTCTAAAACAGCTGCAAAAGTCCAGGCCAGAAAAAAAGTGGTTTTGTTGACCAGTGTAATATAATGGTGCTGTCCACATACATGCACGGCCCATTGTCATTCTACTGTTGGATGAAGGCTTCCCTGTGCCATGTAATGCGGGTTGTCGAGGTTATGCCGACTCCACTTTTGGCATGCTGATCATTAGGGGTTGGTGAAGGTGGGGAGCATATAAGTACAGGACAACAATGGATTTTTAATTGACTCCACTCAGCTGCTCACAATGTAGCCCCAGCACTTGTAACACCTGTTATCCATAAGAGTCATCTTTCCCCAAGCACTATCCAGGTTCAAACATTATTATTACTTCCCTTCTACGTGACTTTACCGAAAGAACCAAGAAGATGAATTCCTGCAGTCACGAAAGCTTTAAATCGTATGAGAGTACTTTGTATCTTTTGTTTATAACCCGCTTAAGCAGCGTTATCAATCTCGCTGTTCTGTACGTGCTTGCAACTTTCAATGCCCCCCCTCCCAACAGATGACTCGCGGTCTTTTGCCTTCTCGGAAAACCACACTCTGTGTTGCCTTGGAAGTGGCATGGCTGGGTGCGCTGAAGAAGGCGAAACACATCCATGCCTCCAAAGTCGCTGATTATTACCTAAAGCCAATCTCACTAATTACTTTTTGTTCCCCTCTCCACTTAACAGCAGAGGCGTACTGGGGGTTAAATGCCATGCCAGCTGGACGCAGTTCAGGACGCACCAGATTGTGTTTTTTTTCCACTGCAGAACCCAAGTCATGCTGCTGATGTTACATGTGTAAAGAGATGTCCTGTCAAAAATAATTGGCTAAAGCGATGGGGCTCTGGGGGAAAAGTCTGCACCCACATACGTAATGGACAACATGTGTGTACAGGCATTTGATGGGTGGATTGGATAATTGGGAATTAATCGGAGGGTTGCGGAACTGGTTGGGACTATATAAGGACAGAGCAGGGGGCTGTCAGGGAGTCTTCGGATTCCGAGGCAGGAGCTGCTGTGGCTGTTTATTGTGGTGGTTGAAATAACGAATATATAGTCTAGAATCTCGACTTGGGGAAATCCTTTAAAGTGTAAAGAATTGTGTGACGTCAGCATCACGCATTCAAGTGTACTCGCTGATGCCAAGTGCAGTGGAAATTATTAACCCAGCTTCCTGGCCTTTGGTTGGATTCAGATGTCTTTTGAGGCCAGAGTTTCACAGATTTAATGGGCAAATGCTATTGGCAAAACCACCTTTGAACCGCGAGGGTCCCATGCAGATTCAGCTTGGATGTACGAGTGGTAAAGGAGTTAAGACCGTCTCTGGGGACAATTCATGAACGGGGCGATTTCTGAATTGCCCCGGAATTCAACCGTCAAAAAATATCTCTCCAGGATAATCATTCCACATTAATCGTGCAAAACTTGGTACCAAAGTTTGGTTACGAATGTTTTTTTGCTAGGAAAGGGTGGAGCATCATTCTTCACTGAACCTGACGGCTAAGAATCAGCTACCATGGGCATCATGACACCATAACACGAGCACCGCCCACGGCTCGTGCTGGACATTTTTAGAAATTCTATGGCTCTGTCTCCAGCTCTACCCTAACCCACGCCCACCTTGATCCGTTCCACCATTGCAGGCTGCGCCACGGCAAAATGCGGTCCAGTGGAAACGGAATGAATGGCTGATTCCAAAAGTTGGCCGAGTTTCCACAAAAACAGCAGTTATTCCACCAAAACGGGGTGGAATAACAGTCTAAAGTGCTTCGTGAATCGAGCTCTTTGTCGGGCAAAAGATCAAGCTAGGTTCGTTAGTTACTGAATTTCAAATTCGAGGCAGGAAAGACGTTACTTTTATGAATTAAAAATATGTATCCTTTTTTTTTCATCCATTCACTGCAGCTCCATGATACACGCCTCAAAGAGCGTGCGTGAGAATCAATATTTTTGGATGTGTATGCTTTACATGCCGGGCTACATAGAGGTTGAGCACAGGACGGTACAGCAAAATGAATTGTTGTGCTGTATTTCTATGCTCCCGCGTCTGTGGTCCCTGCGTTGACTGAGCAGAACTGACCGGCGTGGTGGTGAAGAATATGGTCACGTAATCCTCCACGGCCTGTACGTCGTGAGGAAGCCCTCATCCAGCAGTGGACTAACAAATGTGTCACACGTGTATGACTGTATTGCTGTAGAGACAATACACAGCCTGGTACAGTATGGCAAACTAAGAAGCCAAAGTTACTGGGTGGTGGTGGAAAACCCCAACACAACACATCACATTGCAGAAGAAAAAACGTGTAAAGCTAAGAATACAAAGTCTTTGGGTGCTGGTGGTGGAAAACTCAACACAACACATCACATTATAGAAAGAAAAAAAATCACACGTGATATGTCACTTGAGTCTCTCCTCTCCAGTAACAACAATAACGTATGTTCACGTGTTACAAAACCACGGCAGACCGGCATCGCCATCATCAGCCGTGGTGTTAGCAGACGCGAATTTTGAAATAAACTTGCTAAGGAAGTTTTGCCCAGTTGTGCTCAGAATGAATAACGAGAAAAACAAACGTCGCCAAAGGAAAGACGCCACACAAGTTCGCTGGAACAATTGGAGAG
>CM025607.2:16341715-16362871 GCA_014621495.2 Entosphenus tridentatus | reverse complement strand
GTTCGTTTGACCATCAAGTTGACAGCGACGGGCTTAGTCGGTGCAAGTTGATAAGAGGTTGATGAGTCGCGGATGGGATCTGGGGGACGGCAACACCTGCCCGCCCGCTCCGATGTAACTCGCCGCTGACGTGAGCCAGCCGTGGCCAGGAATCAAACCATCTCTCTCAACCCATGATCTCTGAGGTCGATAAAACGGTTACTACTTTGTGAGAAGTCAATGGCAATGTCTCATTTCTGGCGCTCGCTCTGGCTATGTGCTTACACGCACGACAGTACACACACACACACACACGTGTGTACAACTAGGGAGAACAACCACAGCACACACACACGTATTACTGTGCCAATTAAAGCTCAAACTCACACGTACGCACCCTCTGCCTGGAAAGCACACGTGGTAAGTACGAGCATTGAACGGAGCACACATAGACTGACAATCAACACAAGTCTACAATTACTCACGACACCACGTTTCTTTTATACACGATGCAAATACACATGCAGCAAGCATGCTCTCTGTGGGCTGCAATACTCACACGTGTTTGTGCTAAGGCACACACACAAGTTCACATACTCGTTCTCCCAAGACGTCTTGGCCTGCGTGGAAGAGTAGGCTAAATGCCGTCTAGAGAGGGGCTCACTCGCTCCCTCTGAATCTCCATAGAGTGAGAAGGCCCTTCCGCTGGCAGTGGCATGAACAAGAAATTGCAGGGCTGCGCCTTTACCTTGCACATACATCTACATCACTTGCATAGCGCACACACACACACGTGTATATATGTACATGTGTGTACACATAACGAGGCTTTGGTATCTACATACCATATGGCGAATACTCTATACTTCTCAGCAGTATGTATATATCACGCTTACATCACGAATTTCAACACACATAAAGCGAATGGAATACATGTAGTAAACACAGATATTAACACAAGACAGTATTTGTAGTACTACTAGTACTGTAAACGACTATTCCAACACACACACAACCATTAGTACACATGGAAAGTATGTCCGGTAAACGTACACGTGTTTTAAACACACACATACATACTGTGCTCGTGTACAAAAGTGACACTGTTACACGTACATCGCAATGCACACGCTGAATCATTGAGTCCTTTACGCGTGGGTGGAGAACACACGAGAGAGACACACAGACAGCCAGAGTACTCACCAAATAAGAGTCCCTTTAAACAGCCTGTTGAACTCTTGAGTGAGTCCACTGGTACTGATGTCTTCTCTTCTCTCTGTCTGTCTCTCTGTGCCTCTCTCGCTCGCTCTGCCTCGCTCGCTCTCTCTCTCTCGCTTCCTCCTCCTCCTCTCTGGGACTGCCAGGGCGCGTGCCGCAGGGATGATTGAAAGGGGTGGTGGGTGGTGGTGGGGAGGGTCAGAGTTGTGGGGTAGGGGAGCGAGGAAGAGGGGAGGAGGTTCGCAAGAGAGGGGGAGGAGGGTTTGTTTGTTGGTGGGTGGGTGGGTGGAGGATGTCAGAGCAAGGGAATAGAGAGAGAGAGGAGAGAAGGGAGGAGGAGGGGAGAGACGAAGAGGGTGTGGTTGGAGATGAGAGAAGGGGAAGGAGGAGGAGGAGTGCTGGGGGTATTTAAGGAGGGATGGGGAGTTTTTGGTGTATCTCTGAACTTTGTGCCTGTGTCATTGCGCTCTTGTTGTGATGTATGTACGGACATTTTTGTAAACTTGTTTATAGCTTCTAGATTTGAAGCTTTCGTGACTGCAAGGATTCACACTCTTGGGTTTTTTTCGGTAAAGTCACGTAGGTAAAAATTAATAAAAGTAACAATAGAAATTAAAATTAATAAAAGTAATAATATTATTTTATTTTATTTATATTATTACTTTTATTTTATTTTTTACCCACGTGACTTGTTTAGAGCTATATGTGCAGTACGTTGTGTAGAGCGGTGCAGCAACATCAAGTAGTATTTTAATGGACCTGTCTGATCCCACATCTTAGCTCCCTTCACCAACCCGCACTCACCAGCGTAGTGAAGTATGGTCAAATAATCCTCACGTCGAACCTGAACGCCGCGAAGAGGATATCAGTGGATTGACAACATTGTGCAATTAAGTACAAGTGAGCTGTGTCATGCCAAACATGCCAGTGCAGTTATTGCCATATTTAGGTACGGTAGTCCCAACAGTGGGATTTCGGCGTTGGATTCTACATCCACATTTTTCAAATTACATTTTTCCTTTCGTGTGTTTGAGAGAGAGAAAAAAAAGCTTGTATTTCAACTTCAAATCCGGATTTGTTCAAACTTCAAACATCGAATTATTTTGAAAATTATAACACCGAATGTCACATCGTAGGGGGCAATAATACGCTGGCAGGGCAGTAACAACACGAATAAAACAAACCCCAGTAACTTGTTCATTAACCACCAAAGTTGAGTTATGCACAACCTTTTACGGACCCAAAACACGCCGCCTTAATCATTAACACGCATTATAACAGTACACTAGTTTATTACGGTTTTACTGGTAGGAACCTCCTGGTTACACCAGCCCACAGGGGATTATAGTGTCCATCCGTCCGTCGTGCATCCAAAAATGGGAGGGGTGGGGCTGGGTGGAGAGGGGAGGGTGGGGAGGGGCTGGGTGGGGAGGGTGGGGAGGGGCTGGTCACCCCGTGGTGCCCTTATAAAACTCAACGTTTAACCTACTCACGCCGGCTTTTGCCCACCCTCACAGTCGGGCATATTTGCGGAATACACCACGCCGCCGTTGACCCTGGCCATTGACCGAGCAACCCAACGTTCCTACCACCTCCCTCCGCAGGAATGTGTTTGATAAGAGCTGAAGTAGAGCCGTTACCCGAAACGTTATCCTACTCCAGTACAGCTACGATTATCTTTGACACTATTGTCCACTCTTTGCCATTGTCCGCGCGCTCGGGCCGAAGCGGGAATCTACCTCTTTATCCACGAGATTCGTCTTCCTCTTATCGGTTGCGAGATGTTAACGACCTCGCCTGGTATGCAGGCAGCCGTGGGTTCGATTCCGGCCTCGACGCCTGTATATTTGGAGCTTGCATGTTCTCCCCGTGGTCGCGTGGAATTTTCTCCGGGTCTCCAGTTTTTCCCTCCACATTTAGAAACATTCATTGAGTGTTTGGCTGCTAAAAATGTCCACGTGATCTGCGGATGTCACCCAGAAGCGCCCTGCTGAAAGTACGTCATGCACCCGAATGTCCGTGATAGATTTGTTTTTCAAGGATACTAAGAATTGCCCCACGAAATCACCATCGCATCCAAGTTCATTCATTTCACGAAGAGAAGCACAGCGAGTTTATGGATTAAAGTATTGTCCAATAGTTATTCCATATCGCGGATTATAAGAGTTTAGATATATTGTCCTGGTACAATTCAGTACAAATTACGAACTTGGTCCCTAAGTCACTGATGATGCAACCCATTTAAGATGTATTTGTTCCTGTTCATAGAAACTTTGCCAGATAGGAAAACAAAAACGCAGGAGGGTCGTGAGACCCGTCCAAGCAAACAAATGACCACCGGATGTGCACCGACTTTTGTCGAGGACATCGTCCCATATACAAACATCGACAGTAAATTGTACTTGTAGCTCCTACAGCCAAATTCTGTGGCGTCGTGGGGTACAGAATAATGGTGAACCGTGGTGTTTGCGGTTTTCGCACAACGCTGCATTTTCGGGGGATCGTAGCCCATACAACTGGTCATAGGCAAAGGAAAAACAGGGGAGCATTTAACTTATAATTGGTCAGAGTAGGGAGTCGACAGCATGGATTGCTGGGGGAAGGAGATTTCTAAACTGCGGGAACATCAGATGCGTACGAGTGACTTTCCACTGAGCGAAGGTTGACGGGCTTTGGCGGGAAATTACCTAAAGTGATTCATGTGACCGCCTGCAGGGTCCTACAGAGATAGTGAGTCATGAGTCTGAAATCACGGAACATCTTCTTGGTTCTTTCGGTAAAGTCACGTAGAAGGGAAGTAATAAAATAATAAAAATAAAACATAATAAAATAATTCTCACGACGTTTCGGCCACAACACAAGCAGCCGTCCTCAGGTGAAGACCAGGTCTGTCGAGGCGACAGCGTGTGCTGTTTAATTCAGACGCTGTCGCCTCGACAGACCTGGTCTTCACCTGAGGACGGCTGCTTGTGTTGTGGCCGAAACGTCGTGAGAATTATTTTATTATGTTTTATTTTTATTATTTTATTACTTCCCTTCTACGTGACTTTACCGAAAGAACTGTGACGTTATAGACTCCGTTGCAAAATGTGCATGTTTTATAAAATGGTTCTAGAGCAGGGGTGGGGAACCTTTTTGTCTGCCAAGGGTCATTTGGATATTTATAACATCATTCGCGGGCCATACAAAATTATCAACTTAAAAATCAACCTGTTATATTTGGTCAAACATTTCATTAACTCACCCCTAATGTGATGGCTGGAACTGCTTCTTTTTGACGAGGCGCGTGATATTAGCTGGTATTGATGATGTCGCTACTCGCAACTGCTTTTTCAGGTTTGCTCCTAGATTTATTGAATTTCGAGTCCCAAATGCGGTTGCCTTGGCAGGGCTAGACCAAATCTTGATTTTGCGGGCCTTATACGGCCCGCGGGCCGGACGTTCCCCACCCCTGTTCTAGAGGTACGACTCAACCCTGTTCAATGCACTGGTCGGAGGCAGAGGGAAATCGGAGTCTGTATTGAACGGGTGCAAGGGAGTCGATAATGTGTCTTGCTGGGGGAAGGATCTTCAAGAATATACAGAAGCAGCCGAGGAGAGCCAGCGACGGTCTCACTGAGTGAAGGTTGACTTGAGGGCTTCGAGAGGAAATGACTGCAGGTGTTCTGTGCGTAGTCCTCAAGGGTGAGTCACAAGTCTGGACCCGTGGGGCATTTCTGTAACGTTGAAGACTCACCTGCTCATAAGTAAGACGTGTATTTATAGAATGGCTCTTGACGTATACGACTCATTCTGAAGTACCCGAATGCACTTCCTCCCGACGTATGGTTTGCATAAAGGACGAGCTGTGAGCCAAGTGCTGACGCATTCACCACTGATGAGACAATTCATACTCGGTTAAACCAAAAGTATTACGTACATTCGGCAATTACCGGAGTCACTTACAGGATTACAGGGACGCGTATTTAAACATGCGACAAACATTGCACTTAATACTCTGTTTACAAAATGACAAATCTGCTGTAGTTTATTAACCCGAGCCATGTGTATATATTCGTCCTTAACGATAACATAAAATGCCTTCTGAAATATAGTGTATCTTTGTAAATGTTGTTCATTTTAAGTTGACATGTCTTAATGTTATCTGGCTATCTTCATTTTCCAAAGTTACGATATTGTGTTTTGATTGAACATTTTTGTTTTAGAGATGTGTTGTGCCCGTGTCTATCCGCACCCTTAACTCTTGACAAGACACAATCGTAGTGACGTCGCCAGACTGCAACAGCGGCGCGACTTGAAAGTAATTTGAATGAACAAACATTTTCTCCCTCTCGAAAGAAGCTTCGAACTCGTTTTCTGGCAGCGCCAAACGTAGATACATCAACAACGCATGTTTGGGTCCTCCATTATGTTTGTCCTGTTAACAGGTGAAGGCGGAATTTCGATTTAAAGCTTTCGTGACTGCAGGGATTCATATTCTTGGTTCTTTCGGTAAAGTCACGTAGAAGGGAAATAATAAAATAATACAAATTAAACAATACAATTATCACGACGTTTCGATTGCAACACAAGCAATCACCATCAGGTGTGAAAACCACAGCAATAATTTTTTTAAAAAGTGGCGTTTTTTTTCTTGCTGTGGTTTTCACACCTAATGATGATTGCTTGTTTTGCAATCGAAACGTCGTGAGAATTTTATTGTTTTATTTTTATAATTTTATTATTTCCCTTCTACGTGACTTTACCGAAATAACCCAAGAATAGGTGAAGGCTGAGTTGACGAATGTGCTGAGTTTTTTGTTGTTATTTGTACTTGCGCATCACCGCAAACGCAGCAGCAGCATCACCTGATCACATGCTTTGTCTTACGCGTTCATCTTCTCGAACAATTGTGCAGTGTTGAGTTTGTGTATTGGGTGAGTGGTTGATGGTTGGAGGGGCATGGGAGGAGGAAGGGCCAGGGTAGGAGGACACTGCGCGCTATTCGGGGCAGAACAATGAAATCCTTGTTGTGGTGCATAACGGTGGACTTTGACCTCCCATACATACCCATGTCATTTATTTAAAAACGAATCGTGCTGAATCCTCTAATTTTGCTAATGGATAACAGGCTACATTAACTCAAAACAAGATAGATACAGTTAATCTCCCTTCGCGAAAGCCTCCGTGTTATACTCATCTCCCTTTATAACCGATTCGTCGTCTTCTTCGTACGGCTGATGTTGACATGGAGCTGCAAGGATACATTTTACATTGAGGTGGAACATGAGTCAGATGATTGCGTCAGGGAGTAGCGGATTGTATCGATGGGCACCACGGTGGCTCGGTGCTAACTACTTCGCCTGGTATGCGGGAGGTCGCCTGAATATTTGGAGTTTGTATGTCTCTCTCTCTCCCCATGGCCGCGTGGATTTTTCTCCGGGTCCTCCGGTTTTTCCCTCCACATTTAGAAACGTGTGTTTATAGTATTTGGCTGTGACACATTTCCACGTGATAAGCCACTTCGTTGAGCAATGTTTGTGATAGCCAGGTCGCTTCTGAAAAATAGTTATACAGCTTAGTGGGCCTTACCTGGCAAATTAAAATATAGTTGAATATTTTTAATGGTTGAATGTGATTATGCATTGCTCTGTTCTGGGTGGTGAACTCAACACTGTTCACTGCAGGAGAGTTTTAAATTTTCCATCATCAGGTACATTATCAGCATCAACTGCTACTGCCACGGTGTTGTGCGGATAGCGGGTTAGCGGTTGTGCCCTGCATCAGCTTCGCAGAAGATCCTAAGCCAGGGGATCTTCTGCATTGGGTCTTTCACAAGGCGACTTTTAAAAAATTAACCCGTAAAAACAAAGTTTTTCACTATAAATCCTTTATATGCGTGGCGGCTAGAGTCCTCTCGTCCTCTGGCTTGAGATGGCTGCCACCTATGGGTCAGATGATTGCATACCAGCATTAAGCAATTGGTAATTAAATATAATATTTTTGTCCTAAAAAGTGTAAAATTTTGGAAAAAAATTTTCACGAACATTAATTGTCGCGCACAACGAGTCTGTGTGAAAAATGTCAGCTCGATTGGATCACGAGAAGTGGGTTAAAAAACGACCGAAAGATTTGCACGGTCGTAAGCAAGCAAGCAAGCGTGCAAGTGAACTTAATATAAAGAATTTAAAAATATACATCTGGGTGACGTTACTAGCCAATTCAGAGGACACATGCACACGTTCTCATATACAAAACTCTGTAACATACAAGCCGGACAACCTGCTGGTTTCGTGTAGCGGTGTTGCCAGTAAGCTCGGTGTTGCCAGGACGTGTGTACTGCATTGCCAGTTCAGAAAATGTCACGGTCGTGGTTCAAAAATAATCTGATGTCTCTCTCTCGTAGACTCACTCTGCCTCCTACTTGTGCTTAGCGATGGAGGTACATTCCTCAACGAACTGAAGGATAAATCATACAGGGAATGATCTCTCGCACTGAATCCCATCTCAAATAGCACTTCGTCGCGCTGGTCGCTGGCAATGTCAAAGCCTTCGTGTTGTTGACCAAACTACAACTCCTCCAAATCTGAAATGTGATCAATCTCACCCTGGGTGTCAAGCCGCAGCTGTTGTCGTCAGCTGTGATTGCATTCTGTACGCTATCGTGGATACACCAGTTGTCAATACGCATGCCTCCTTCACGTACTGTATCTGTCGTGTGTTGTGTATTTTATTTACACATCCCATAAGCAACTGGTCATTCTGGGAGTGCAGAATTCCAGCAGCATCGCTTCAACACAAGCAAAACTGGGCCGGTTTGTACGGGGCAGTCCAGAAGTCTTGTGACCCCAAATTGATAGACCCCTAATATTTGTGTTTTCTTTGCACATTCACTTCTGTTTTTTTTTAACTTACTTTTAAAAAATATCAAACTTAATTTGGAGCTTTCGTGACTGCAGGAATTACTCTTTGGTTCTTTCGGTAAAGTCACGTATAAAGAGAGAATAATAAATTAAATACTAGCATACGACGTTTCGATTGCAACACAAGCAATCATCATCAGGTATAAATTAAATAGAAACACAAATCTAGTATAATTAGAAATGTAATGTAATACAACAGAGAGTCGGATAACATAACAGTCAACACCTTACCTGGTTGATTACGTTCTTCCTGAGAATGCTAAATTTGAGAGAGAGATAAAACACAGACCCAGAGACATATAGACATATAGACGTTTAAAAAAAAAAATTTAGATAATTAAACGTGGTGTCACAAGACATCTGGACCACCCTGTCCTTCCAAAGGTGAACTCGGGGTGCGCGGTGCCTCTTTTGCCGCGGTCCCTCGAAGGCTGCGTGAGAGTTTTGCGCTTTTTGCCGCGGCCCCTCTCCGGCATCCCCCGAATCCCGGTAGTGAAAGGAACGCCGTGGACAAGTTTGGTAAGACGCGCAATAGACACGTAGGATCAGAGAGACACCGAGAGATCAGAGAGAGAGACACACACACGCAGGGGATAGATCCAGAGACACAGTAAGAGATGGGGACACGGGAGCGACAAAGGAGAATCGGCGAGAGACAAAACGAGATGGTGGACCGTCACGATGACTTTGCGGCCTTACGAGTAAAATATTATCTCAACCCACCCCCAAGTTTGATACTATAATGTGTTGATTCAGGGGTGTTTATAGAACACCCCCCCCCCTTCACCGTGGACAATAATAAAGATCAATCGGCGTCATCATTTGGCAAAGAGCTGGCTTGGCCATCGTGGTGCCGGCATCCGTCTCCAAATGTCGTAAAATCGCAACGCAAACGCGGCCACATTTTGATGTTCACGTGGCGAGCATCGTCCCCTGCTGGTGGACCACACTTCTAATGCCACTCTTCGACTTGCTACCGCAGTGTGTAGAGACCGTGCGAGATCTGTGAAGCCTTTATACAGTTCTACAGTATACACTCCCTTTGATCTTCGCATTTAATTTGCTTCAGCGCCTCTCTAATCCTATAGAAATGATCACGAATTCCCAGGAATGCATCACTAATAATGCCATCGGAGTATAAGTCCACTGCTGGATGAAAGGCCTCCCAAGCCGCCACCATCCCTCTCGATTATTTTGGTCAACAGCTCATCCAGCGGCCTGTGCCATGAGCTGATGCTGTTATCGTCTCTGGAAGACCTCTAAGACACGTGTCGTGAATTGGCTGCCACTCTGCTTTAAATCGTCGGCTATCAGAGTTTGGATTATGTAATTAACCTTACCCGTGTTTCTTTAATCCATGTGGTTATTATCTGTATCTCAATCTGATTCCCAATCATGCATCTGTCCACGCTTGACTGGGTACCTTTCAGATTTTGGTATATATTGTTTTTTTTTGCGAATTGTGATTCTCAATGATATGTACGGCGATAAGTGTTGTGCACTGATTACACATTTTATTCTGCAGGCACATCGGTATGTTTACTTCGAATTACCAAGTTCAGCCTTGCAAACGCTCTCCAACCTACTCTCGTCCGCCTTGAATAGCTGACCCAGGTACATATACTCCACGCTGTTCCATTTGTCTCCCTCCGACAGATATCAAAAGAAATTCAACATACTGTACATAGACATCGCTGTCTTTTGAGCTAACTTGTTGTATACGACCTCTGTTTAGCTTGATTTATTCTGCGTATATTCTGTATTTCATGATAGACATACAACGACAATATCCCCTATAAACCGCCGTAAATATAGTACTGTACAACATTCACTTAATTGACTACAGACCTGGGTTTAATAGTAAATTGCATCTGATGTTGGTTGATTAAGGCAACAGGATATTACCACCTCAATTTGAAATGGCTCAAGTGACCCTTTTATGGAGTGTCATGTTTTAATTGGCGAGGAGTAGACGTTGGAAAATGACTCGACCTTTTGTTGTTGCAGGTGTCCCGAAATTACTCTTCCCATGATGGGCCGTGAGCGGACAAACCCTTTTCGCAGATTTTTCAAATACGACCCCGCCAAAGGTGCATCTATGTGTACCATTGGCGGCTGCCAAAGGGTTATGTCGGGAAACCACGGGGCCAACCTTGAGCGACATGTTCGCCGCTTCCACCCTGAAGAGTTTCATTTGGCGACCACCAATGTGAAATGTGAAAAGGAAGATGGGCCTCCATATGACTATGGGGAGCCTTCAAGCAAGAAGCCATGTCTCACACCAGGGCCACTTCAGATACCTATCGATTCTATGGTCTTCAAGAAGCCCAAGTGTATCCCCGTAAAAATTACCGCTGACCAAATCCTTGATGCCTGTACGGAGCTCGTAACCCTGAACGGTCACCCTTTTTCCCTTGTGGAGGACTCTGGGTTCAGGAAACTCATTGACCCTGTGCTCAAGGGATTAGGAGGCTCCCTGGTTATCAATGCTGAAAACATTCGGGAGAACGTGAGCGTTGTTGCTGCTGCACTGCGTAGTCATATTAATATGGAGTTGAAGGACAAACTCATCTCTTTGAAAGTGGACAGTGCTTCATATCTCGATCGCTCTGTCTTGGGGATCAATGCACAGTATGTCCGTGATGGAGAAATCGTAATGCATACCCTCGCGATGAAGGAAGTTAAAATCAGCCACAGTGGGGAAAACCTTGCAGCCATCATTGTTGATGTGCTGCACGAGTACAACATTGATGTGGGGAAGATCTATACAATCACAACAGACAACGGTGCCAACATTATTAAATCACTTACCCAGGGACAAATGGAGAGAAATTATGGGGATGACTGTGATGAACAAACGGAGGAAGCCATTTCAGAAACAGAGGGCATCATGGAGAGTCTCGAGCGGTCGAAACTGTGCTTGAGTGAGATAGCGGGCCCGCATTCGGTAATGAGAGGAGTGCACTGTGCAGCTCACACGTTGCAGCTTGCTATCGACGACTTTCTCAAGGAGCCCTCTATCACTAACCTTGTATCTAATGCCAGGCGGGTCTGCAAAAGATTGAATATAAAGATGCCTGTTTTCAACTGCTATACCAGGTGGCAGTCAACTTTTGACATGCTGGAATGTATCCTCGAACTGAAGGACTTCTGCCAGTACATGGCCATGTCTAACCCTGATCTAATGCTTGATGATAATGTCTGGGATCGGATTGAGTGTTTGCTGGCGGCTTTGAAGCCTGCAAAGATGGCGACAAAACATTTCCAGACAGAGCAGTTGACCATCGGGGATGTTTACGGAGCGTGGATAAAATGCCATTTGGAAACTGCCAATGTCAAGTCAATATATTCCGATGCTCTGGCGATTGCCATGAAGAAGTGCGAGAAGCAACTGCTGGACAGCGACGCCATTCTGGCCGCCGTCTACATGGACCCAAGGTACAGTGTCCTCTTGACGGACAGAGAAGCAGAGAAGGCGAAGCAGCACTTGTGCCAGACGTGGACTGCGGTGGAGCTGTGCAACAGGCTTGCGGGTGATTTGCAGGCCGATCGGTCATCGGACGACGATGGCACCGACCGAGAATGCGACGAGCTCGAGAGATTCCTTCGCGAGAAAGAGAAGTCCCGTCGCCATTCGGGAAATCTTGCTGCCGCGCCCGCACTTGACATGCACATCGGAACGGTGCTGCAGGTGTTCGCGACCGAGCCTCGCCTTAAAAAGGATGCGAACGTCCTCATGTACTGGGAGAGTTGGAAGCATTCCAAGCCAGAGCTCTTTCAGCTAGCTCAGCTCTCTCTTTCAGTCCCTGCAACACAGATCAGTTATGAGAGGGTGGTCTCCGCCCTCAGTGTGATTGTCTCCCCTCATCGATGCAATCTCGACAGTGAGACGCTTGAAGATGTATTGATGGTGCAACTCAACAAGAAATATGGACATTAGCGCATTTCCGTTTCATTTCCAGACTTAACATTTTGATATATTTTAATGGAATGCATTTACACTCAAGTATGACTGTATATATAGGTATAGTGTGTATGGATTGCGTGTATGTGTTAGTGATGTAAAACTGAACTGAACTTGAAAAGTTTGAGCGCTGTTTTTGATCTATCGGTATTTGATATGTGTGCTTTGCTGCTGTTTGTACAATGGAACTTTTTTGGAAGATGGAAAATAAAGATGTTAGTAATGAAAGGTTAAGAAAAAACTTGCGTCTTGGAACAGGAGCGAGGCATTGAGTAGGACATCAGAATTTAAGTAATTGTTAATGCTTCACTTACCGGTATGTAATTGCATTCACTGTGTCCAAAACAATAAATGAGAAATGCAATTGGTTCATCTCCCCGCATTGCACAATGAAATTCCTACAATCCGTAATGCTCCTCAACCTTGTAACCCATTGCCTGCTTCTCCACAGTACACAAGGTGCCTTCCTTTAACACCCAATATATATATGATTTGTAAAACACTGCTTTGGATTATCCAGTTTTTTTTCTTTTAACTTCAATTTATTTTAAATAAACTCACGAATGTTTGACTCGGCTAATATGGATGTACATGTGGAGAACTTCTGGACCAATACCGGTTCCAATGAATGAGATGTAATTGTAAAGCTTATACTGTATGTATATTATGCAAGTGAGGTCACGTAAATATGAGGCAATAACACAGGTCTGCACAGATGAGTTCATAGACTCGCTTTCCCGATGCAGGCCATCGTTCACTGCATGGAGCCTGGTCACCCACTGTGCACGGGCTGCAGTAGAGTTGCAATTTTCATGGTACGGTGCCAAATTGATCGATGTGACAATTATCGTGATATCAGTTTCCCGTAACTTTTTAATTGTATTTCCATTTGTATTGTATATATGTGCTTTGCTGTGCCTCCAGAACGAATTGATTGCTTCAAATGTATTCAACTGTCGTTCACTGAACATCAGCCTGCCATACACGTCTTCTAATCATTACCAACTCTACAATCTGTAGTGCTTATATCGCATATGCGGTAAATTCCTCGGAACATTACTTTACAAAGCACAATTTTAATAGATTGTATATATTTACAAAACGTTTTGTACAAATAAAATTAGCAATAATCGCGAGACGATTTCACTAACAATTAGATATATGATATATCGTATGGCAGCCCTAATGTGCAACTCAACTGCTGTGCACGTCACGGGCTGCCCTCTGAGTTCACGTGACAGTGAAGAGCAATTGCTCTGCGGATGTAAGATTGTAATGCATATGAACACTACGCATATAAGTGTGCATATACGTGTACAATGCAAGCTGAATACAGACATAACCGGCACAGATCTGATATATCCTTACATGAGACTGGTAGGGGTAAGGCAAAGGGCAACTTCTGATACAATCACAGTCTTTTGATTATAAGCACATGTGTGCTTGCTCCCAAGGGATGCACTTATATCCAGCATCTGCTGTAGACTGTGCTGTATATGTATACACACACCAGCCACCATTTACCACAAAGTGACGGTGTAATGACACTGAGGCCATTGTTCAGTTACAAAACTATAAATCTGAAGATCACAAGACAATCTGAGCTGGAATTCGTGGGCAGGTTCCACCAGATATTTTGCTATGTGGCAGATTGTCGGCAATATTCAACTTTGTTGTTATATAATATTTCACATTCTATTGTATTTTATGTGTGCTTTGATGTACTGTATGTTTAGTCCGAATAAATATGGCTTAAAGGTTATTCAAAAGCAACCGAAAGATCACATTTCACCCCACTCAGTCTGTTATTGTGGCATAGGCATGGCAAGGGCAGGAATGTACATGGGGTGTGTTAACCGTGTCGCCTCTCCCACCACGTGGTGGATTATTCATTCAAATTGTAGTAAAGCCGAAAATAATATTCTGGCCCCATTCTCCCAGAACCAGTGAGTGGTGTAATGATTCGTTCTCACCAGAGATATGCCTGTCCTGTACATTCAATAATAAGGCACGATGTTTGCAAGTTCCTATTAAGGCCAACACGGTACATGAGGGGTGGTGTGGCAATGTTCAAGTGGAAGAAAGGAACTACTGTTTTGCTATATGCTTATGCGATGTAAGATATTGGATTTAGTTTTTTGCATATTTTTATTTTGTCTCTTGTATTTTTGAATGTTTCCCCCCCGATATCTTTCTAAGGTCTCCCTTGAAAGAGCTGTGTATCGATGAATATTTACTTTGTTATATATAGACAGTATCTATCTTGCTGTTGTAATATTGTACAGTACATATATACATAGAATAAAACAGACAATGGAAGTAATATACTGTACGCTATGTTCGTCTCATAAAAACACGCATACAAGAAAGCATAAGTTATACTTTAATATTATGTTCACTGCAGTACAATGCAATCATTCATACCATTCATACCAATGAATGATTACGCATATACAACCGGGTGTCTTTTCATATTGATGTGTTTGTGAAGAATTAATGTTGGCATGTTACTTTAACCTTCCTGATGACATGGACACGAATGTCCAGACATACAGGCCCGCGTGAACAAATGTCCCCCAAAGCCATCGCCATCTCTCACAATCTCGCGAGGCACCATTATTCCATCTAGTTCCACACGAACTCACGCCAGTGTCTCATCTCGAAGGTGGATGTCATCTTGGATGTGTTTGTGGGGTAGTGGTTAGTGTGGTAGTGGTTTGCGCGCTGCGCTGCGAATCCACCGGTGTCCCGAGTTCGATTCCCATTCATGGCCAAGACCGGTGGCGATTTATCTGAACCGGTCATCGGCTTCCACTAGATCGACTCGGCCTCAAATGAGTACCTGGTGTGGTGTGTAAACATCACCACTGGGGAGACAAAAGCTGCCGCGCGTGGTGTTGGCCACCCGCCCCCTCGTGTGCCGTGCCGACCTTAATAGGTGCTCGCTAACAGGCAATATGGGGGGGAAATCTTTGTCTTTGATCTCTCCTTCAACTGTCTTCATCCCCATGAATGCATTTGTGAACACCAATAATAGCAAAGCACTGCTCCGAGACTCAACACCGCACTCCACGTCTGCTTGTTAAGCCCCTATGGTGTGGATTCATATCAAGTTTCATCCTCTTATCAGCTGAGATAAGAAACCGTGTTACATCCGGCCAAAGTGGAAATTAGCAAAAAAGCGGGCGAACAATCACAACAATTGATCCCTCGCATGCACGTATGTACGTGTGCACACTTGCATGCTGTATTTGTTGAAAGAAACAGACGAGACAAGGTTATACACCTGTCAAGGCAGTTTACAGTACCAACGTGTTTAACTGTTTTACTTGGGGTGCCCTCATAACAGGTAGAGCCATCCACCAGAGGACATGCCGACTACAAGTCAGCAACAAAAAATAAGTAATATTTAAAAAATAACTATATTTAAAACACGCTTTTATGAAATGTACTAGAAATGGAAGAACTCCACGACTCCAAGAAGTGGCCCCGAAGCTTGCCATAACGTAAGGGACCGTGGCCAATTACAGCCAAGCCGAAACATAACATATCAAAAAGAATGTAAAAATTGTTTTATTTTTTTATGATATAATATAGTATTGTCATCAGTATGCCATAAGTATACCAAGTTTACACTCGATACCACATTGGGAAGTGGGTTAAAATTGATTTACAAGATTTGAGGATACAACAACAACGACAACAACAACAGAGTGAGTTAAATGAAATCGTGTAGAAAAATGCTGGATCAGGTACTGACCAGGAACCTGAACCAGGTATCCAAACGGTGGAGCTCCTTCAGAATACCCCGTGGTGCTTCCCCCGTGCAGTGTTTAGGACAGATCGTACACCTACAGTGGGCCCTATTTCTTTGTGGCGCACTGCGCTATGATCCTGGAACCTGACATTAATTCCCGTTCACATTTAACATTACTGGCAAGCGGGATGTTCATCTATTTTGGGCCTCTCTACGTAAACCTAGCCTTAGACTCATTTCTGAAGTGGTAGGCAAGCAGGGAGACAAAGGCGGCCGGGAAATGGTGCCCAACACATTACTAATGTGAACGTGTCCTTACAGGTGCTCACAAACATCACTTTCACTAATAGACTATAAGCCTAAACAGGTGATAGTTGTCTTGTATGTGTGTGTGTACACAGACATACAATACAACGTTGATTTTGGCATCTGTATAAGATATCAGGTTTAGAAATAAATACTCTGAACATTTCTTAAACTTTATTTGGCTGCTTCTACTGCTATCTACCTCGTGGCAATGGTTTTAATAATGGTGTAAATGTGTCTGCAATAGCTATGACTCAGAGGTTAGCACGCTGTGCTACGAACCTATTGGGCCAAGTTCGATACCCAGCCAGGGCTAACATCAGTGAAGATTGATAATTGAGCTGGTCCAGGTGGTGTGAAGAATGGTAAAAAAAAATGCCAGTGACCAAGACGGTGTGAGTAGGTTTTCATTTAGCAGTGGATTGACATTTCGTAAATTGTTATAATTAGTAACTATCCTCATAACATCTGCACTGAGGCCCCGGATGACTAGCCAATGTCTTTTTGGACTAGTGTTATATTGGCAAAGGTGGCTGGAAAAAAAGCCATATTCGTGGAATAATACTATAAATGTAATTAATGATTGGTAGGTGATGAAATTCATATATTTTTTTAAAATAAAAAGCAAACTGCTTTACATTTTATTTATACGATTCAAACGGTTTAACCAAATAGCATACTGATGAGATTAATGAGACTTTCAAAGGAACAATATCTGATAATTAAATGACTAATGCATAGACTGACAAATGCATGAACAGCATTAACTCGAATAATGTGAAGCATATGAAAGCAATGTATGTTAGCATGGATTAATGTTGCATTTGACGCATACAATTTAGTTAATAACACGAGTGAATTCAATAATAAGAGTATTCCTAATTATTATTTGACATACAGTAGCTGCATGATAATTAAAGGCGTCACATGACTGCACGCTTGAAGCCCCCTTTAGGACGCCCATGCCTTGCCATGGTAACAGCTGCTCAATAAGGCGCACACCCCCTCTCAAAGAATAGCCGAACCCGGCCTCCAGGGGTGATGAATGAGATCGCATGGCCAAATACGGAACACAAATTTGAGATTCAGTTCTTCGTGATTTTAGCCATTCAATCACTGTCTGAGAGTTGGTGAATTGCGGATACACCCACCCACCCACTCACCCACCCACCCACTCACCCACCCACCCACTCACCCACCCACCCACTCACCATTTACTCACCTGCCACTCTTAAAGTTTAAATTTAGGGCAGTGCGAAGTTATACGCTCTGTAGTTTAGTGTTCGTTTGTCCATCAAAGTGTCCGCATCTTCCGTGGCTTGTGTGGATCTGGCTTTAACTGTTTCCATGGAAGATGTAAGGCCGGGTAGCCTTGTGGTAGAGTCGCTCGCTCGATGTTTGTGGTAGTGCATTCGCCACTTCTTCCAGAGGTTCTCGGTTCGAATCAAGTGACCGCCGTGATTAATACAGGGCGGTGTAATGACCATAGTGATACGTGTCGTCTGAGTCACAATCGAAGGTTAAAGAATCCATTGTCATCGTAAGAGTATGGCACTGTGTGCCAGTATCATGGTAAAAATGTGCCAAACTTGTAAATTATTTACTGTAATTAGAATATACAGATTTTAAAAAAACTTGGCAGGACCCTCCTGAAAAGTTAACAGACTCAATGAGGCTTTTCTGAGTAAACAGTCGTAATAATAAACGTAAAAAACCTTCCCTATGGCTTTGTTCTATGTACACTCTCACATGAAACATTTTTTTTACTTAAAATCAACTGAAAAAGAGTGTTCGGGCACATTGCGATTTTTTTTTACGAGTAAAGTCCATCCAGATAAAGTGTGAGTAATTAAGCAAGACGTTCCATATGTTACCTTTGAAGAAGTGAAAACTGCATCTTCGCAATATGAAAAAAAGGGAACCAGATGGAATAACTTTGGACATTTTCAAAAAAGCAGGACCAGATGTTGAACCAAAATTAGCATATTCATTTTACAAATATAAACACAGAATTGAAAACTCAATTGTGGAATGATGTGTTAAGTATAATTTTAAAAAATATATACAAAACTGATTTAAAGAATTACAGACCCAGACACTTTTACAAATTATTCGCCAATCCGAGGGAGAATCAAAGCACGATATTCTGGCCTCACAACACACATGAATCTGACTCGGGTCTAAGCAGAGCCTCGGATATTAACATTGATCATATGAATCATCATGGTGCCTTTGTCTGGCTTTCTGAGCCTAATGTTTACCATGAACGTTGTGGCGACAAGTCACCGCTTTATTCATACAGACGCGTGGCCTCCGTGGCGCACACTGGCAGCCAGCTGAGTCAGTGGGTGTCACAATGACCCCGCGGAGCGACGCGTTGACACAACACACGACAAGCCCTCCAGTGACATCACTGCACTCCCCCATCACCACCACCACCATCACCACAACTCTCCATCCTCAACCACGCCTCCGCTTCCCACCAGCAAGGACATTGTTACCCCCCCTACATTTGCAGCCATCATACCGCCCCATACATGCCCCATAGCTCCTACAAATTCACCCTCCCACCCACCCAATTATTCGTGAGCTGAAAGTCAAGGGAAGTCATTAATTGGAAACGTTCACTGCGGCTCAGTTTGTCTCAGGGTCTTCTTGGTTGTCACTGCCACTAAAGGTGAGTGTGTGCGCACGACAGACGTGATGTTACCGTGAGAAAGGGTCGTCCATCGAAACGTCGGTTTTTATTGTAAAAGGCATTACAGCGATACGGAATTGAATTAAAACGCACGCATTTTAACACACGACCCCCTTACCGTTTCAGCAGTTTGATTTATGAAAATTATTATTTGTAAAAAGAAAAAAGTGCTTACGTAAAGAATAAATCAGTGTAAGAATTGAGCGTCTTTGTGTGTACGTCTTAAATAGGTGTTCGCTAACAGCATTCACCCCAAAAGCCTTATTAAACTACATGGGGGACCTTTATTTTTGTATACTGCATACTTATTTCCGAGCAAATTTGGAAGTGTTTGTGAAACGTGTATTAGTGTGTTTGTTGTCGTTATTGTTGCTATGATAATACAGACATAATTAGGCGGTTAGCAAACTGGGTCTGTCATAATTTGTGTTACAAGTTCTGTTTTCCTGTGCGTTCATGCTTTTTAGCAAATAGTGACAAAGCATCCGATGAAACAATCTACGAATAACAAAATAGTCTAGAAAGAGAATAAATACATCGATGGCACGTTATTTATTAACAGCAACTATATTTTATTCCTCTAAGTAAGTACATCATACCACATTTTCCATATTATAAGACGCACTTCTCCCCCCCTTGGGATTTAAAGTAATCTTTGGGACTGTGCCTTATAATCCGGTAGCTGTATCTGTGTATGTAACCAGGTATTCAAAGCTTAATCAATCCGGTGGAAACGCGTTAATGATATTCACAGGGACTAATGTTGTGTCTGATTTAGAATGTCGCAACAACAACAAAAAACGATACATGTTAACAAAAAATAATTGATATATTAACTACCAGGCTTAAAATAGCCATAAGCATAGTTGTGGAGAACGCAAGTAATAACAGAGATAAGCAAACACCATATGTCCTTCAAATTGATATCTCCCCCACGTAAAAAATTAAAGTATTTGTTAAGAAACCCCCACAGCCCTTTGGTAGCGAATATCATTACAATTTGAGGAGCATTGATTCATGGGAAGCCATGGACCGGTTTAGATCTTCAACTTCTCATCAGCAGTCAAGCTTGCTTCAATCAATGCTGATGAACCACCAGATGTTATAGCTACAAGCAAGGGCCCTCTCTATAAGATATGGGTCCCAGTTTGACACGTGGCGAACATAGAGATATGGGTCCCAGTTTGACACATAACTCAAGTGTTAATGTGGCGAACATAGAGATATGCAGGCAATATATCTCCTACATTTATCTGTTTCTCAGTTCCATATAAAAGAAACATTTTACACGGCTACCCGATGCACGTTACAGACGTTTACAATGCGGTGCGGGTGTTTTTTTGTTGTTTTGTTAAATTGTTTAAACTTGATCTGAAGCTTTCGTGATTGCAGGAATTACTCTTTGGTTCTTTCGGATAAGTCACGTAGAAAGAAACATAAATTAAATAATAGCATACGACGTTTCGATAGCAACACAAGCAATCATCATCAGGTACGAATGAATGAGAAAAGACAAACCTAGTAAACTTAGAAATATAACGCAATACAACAGAGAGTCGGCTAACACAACAGTCAACACCGTCCCTGATTGATTAACGTTCTTCCAAAGATTGCTAAATTTGAGAGAGACAAAACACAGACACGGAGACACACAGAGACAGACACATCAGCAGAGAGAGACACACACAGAGAGAGATACACACACATAGACACACAGAGACACATTAAAATGGTTTGTTGACAGGGCATGTTAGAGCAGGCGACTCAAGTTAGCAAGTTTGCGTAAGTTAATCGTCGCCAGGGCAACTGTGTCAACTTATAAGGGGGAGGTGGTCGTGGAACAAACAAAGATTAGGGCGCTCACAACAACCACCACCACCACTACTACCATGGATGTAGCCTCATTTATAAGGCGACCAGCGATTTAAAAAGTGCGTATCCGTGAGTTTGACTCCGTTACTCTATCGTACCAAAGATTTCGGGAACGAACCACGAAACCCAACCAGGTTTGGGTTTGCCAACACCACTTTCGCCGTGAACTTGACCGCGAAGCTTCGTGTGTTCGACTCCTGGCCAGGGCTATTGAGGGACAAACCCTCACCCCCGCCACCACCTTCCCTGCTTGGTGTGAAATACCATCGTGCCGTAAGTTACAACGATGCGTAACTACACTACCATCACGGTACGCGGCTTAAGTGTGTGTGTGTCTGTGTGTACGGAGATTGTTCCGTACATCGACGCGCGTGTGTGTGTGTATGTATGTACGTGGGTGTGTGTGTATGTGGGGGTGTGTATGTATGTGTATGTGGGGGTGTGTATGTGTGTGTATGTG
>CM025607.2:16310060-16336627 GCA_014621495.2 Entosphenus tridentatus | reverse complement strand
TTATTATTTTTATTATTTTATTATTTCCCTTCTACGTGACTTTACCGCACAATGTCACACTCGCGGGCACTTATTCTCACGCATACGAGGCTGTGCGCAGGTGGCTCCGGTAGCATTCAGAATTTAATTGGTGATTATAAAAAAATGCTTTGACTGGATTTTAACGTGAAGCTTGGATGAACGATCCGAATATCGGGCATTTATTTTGGGTGCCTCTGCCCACTTCACCAGCCCACACTAACCGGCGTTTGAAGTATGGTCAAACAACCCCCCATAACCGACACGGCATGGGGGAGTCTTTCATTGAGCAGGGCATTGACAAGGGCCTGTACATTGAAGAAATGGTCCACACGTCTTATGGGAAAAATCCCATAAAGCCATCGGTCTTCAGTCTCTCTGCAGCCTTCCTTGCCTAACCCCTGAACCCTCCTTACTTGCCCAAGGGAGCCGTGAAGATGAGCGTCACCGCTGACCCGTATGTCGGTTCCTGGAGGCCCCACCGTCGCCGTGGCCCCATCGCCGCCCTTTACAGCGGGCCTGGTCCCAAGTACGCGCTCCCTGGAGTCACAGGTGAGGTTCCCCGAAGACCTTGGTCCATAGAGAGACCTTGGAAGTTTGTTTGTGAAGGTCTCGGTCTCCTTGGAACCATCGACCGATGTGAAGGCCTGTTTTTTCACAGGGCGATCTAGAACGAAGGAGATACCTTGTACGTGTGATGGTCTTGGTTCAAATGGAACCCTAACATCGATGCGGTGCCAGCCCATGTGGAGGTCCTAATCTTGAAATTATATTTGGGTGCATCCCGTGACTACACATATTTGACGAACAAGCTGTATAATTTCACTACACTATATCACAGTTGTGTGAAATAAGTGAATCGTTGAATTGCGATTAAAATGATTTGCGTTTTTGAGTGTGTTATGCGAATGATGAGCTTACACTTTTTTATAAGGATCTTAGTTAGATCTGATATCTTTTATTTTTTCATTAATCCAAAGCCCCTTTACTTGTTTGAGGCCCTAAACTTTTGCTTCGTTTGCTTATGCATAGTTCCACGCCTGACCTAGATCAAAAAGAAAGGGAGGCTTAGTACTAAAGATAAACCTTTGGCAATCTGAATGTTCTGTGGCCATCCGCATTAAACACCTGAAGTGAAAATCTTCCTTCATTGACACTGATTTAAATAGGAGTTGAGAGAAATTATTAATGTATATTGTTTTATGCAAAACCACCCCTGATCCCTTAATTATTTTCATCTGCTTGAAATGAATGCTATAGACCTTATGACAGCAGTTTCAAGTGTTTTTCCAATGTCATAGCCAAAATGCCTAATCTAAAAGAGGAATACAGTGAATATTGATGGCCTTTCATTTGGCCAAATGACAAACAGAATAAAAGTCTGTTTTTGCATTGGAGTGGAAATCAGAGTGCCCTAAAGCTCCCACACTAACATGGAATATTATTCAAACTCAAGACGGGCTAGGAACCATGTGTGATATCCTAGCTCTTCCTGATGCTGAAGAAAAAGCCATTGGTGTGTTGAAAAATAGTGCTGTAAGAGATGTACAATGACAATCCAATGATAATTGTTTTTGAGAGTCATGACCACGTGAAAAGTGGCTTATTATTCACAGGACATCAATGCGCATTGACCAGATCGACTATAAGCACTTGATGGAATCGTTTTGAGTCCACTTTGAATTGATTTTTCAGTCATGAAATGACCTGCAGATGACGAGTATTTTTTAAAACTTTTTCTCCATTGTATTCCAAATGTGCCTTTATCATATTATGAGGTAGGCATTCCCAGTCAAAATAACCATCGTTCACCATCCCGTGTTCGGGAATGGGCCACCCCAGAATAGAACTTCATAGAACTATCTCTAAGGTCTCTTCAATTGCCTATTACTTACACTCCTTTAGATATCTACACTTGTGTACACAGCGCCATATAGCGATCAAACTGAATTTTATTTTAATCCTCAGTTGAAAATTGCTAAATTCAGTGAAAACCAAATTTAATAATATTTTTTTGTGCGTTAAATTACGAGTGAATGGCCTGAGACCATCAACCTAAAATTATTTGCAAATTCAGTTTAATCATGGGTGGTTGTCCATGATTACATTTTGCACCTCAGAGTGTGCAACTTTTCTTTGAATGAAGTGACATTTTGTGGAAAAACAACATTCGTTTAACAATAATTTGCATTTATTGGATGCCTCGCTGAGACCATCAAAGTTGCTCATTTTTAAAAGACGGTATAATGACCAGTGTTTGCAACCTGCATACAAAATCCGTATCTCAGCACTGGCTCAGTTTCAACTCAGTATTATTCTTGTGAGTCACCCGGCATGCCGACAGGCTTTGTAATTTTAAATTAAATTTCATTTTTAACTCGCTTTCAATGAACTTAATTTACAATTTCCTAGCCTGTCATGAGATCATCTGCAGGCCACTTTGAATTGACTTGTTCTTGTACAGTCACATTAAATAGATTTTTTCCTCTCTGCAAGGTCACTTTAAATGCCTTTCAATTGACTTTCCGGAAACATAATCAATCACATGATTCTATGCTATTTTATGCTTTGCAATTTCATTAATGAGCTGTTGCCATAACCATTTGATGACAGTGCTTAATTGGATGAGGTCATTCATTTGTATCATTTTGGACCTGATGATACAGCCCTGGGTCCAAAAAACATGGCATGATGTCCTTGGTATATGCGTTGCATGACCTAATACAAGACGTTTAACATCTCGTTACATAAAGAGGTCACAAAGTCATCTTATGTGAGCAGAGATATATTATTGCATGTACCGTACAAGTCTTCCAGTCGACCGCTGGAACACTGTTAAGAATTTGAGGGCTGCATCCTAGGTTTAATAGCAGCAACACGGTTGTAATGCAACGTCTGACATCGGTATGATGTCCGATGTAACACGGCACGCACTGGGAGCTTCTTCAGTTGCCGAAGAAGCTCTCAGCACACGGAGAAGCTCCCTGAACAAGGAATGAAACTTCGGACGTTATGCCGAACAATGCGCGGTACAACCCGCAAACACGTCGGAGGGCTCAGCGCCAGTATTTTTACCTGCCCCACCGCATCATTGATTCGCGTGTGGAACCTCCCACACACACAACGGCCGCATCTCCTCTCTGCACGATCCGCCAACCTCACCTGCGCATTGCCGACTAAAATTCATTCGCCGTCCATTCTCGAGAGGTATTTGTCACCTGACTCGCGACACTGCCTACTCTTCCTCCGCTGTTGTGTCCCCGCTTGCAGGCCACAGCCTGCACGACCCGACCAAGTTCAAGAACCCGGCGTACAGCTTCGGCGCCCGCCACGCTCACTTCAAGGAGGACACCTCCCCGGGGCCGTGCTACCTGGTCCCGTCTGCTCTGACGCGCACCGGCCGCGCCGGGACGCCGCACTACTCGCTGTACGGGAGGCCTCGCGAGCCAGGCCTGTTCAAGACGCCGGGGCCAGGTGCACGAGTGTTCCGAATAATTGTGTGTGTACATATGTATGTACATAGCCTGGCACAAGCGCCGTGGTGACGTCACAGCCACTAAGTGGCGAATGGCAGTTGTTGTATGTACATATGATGGCGCAGATGCGTATGTCACGTTACACATGTGATCAGCTGTAATCTTTATGACATGAGTCCCTATGACCGCATGGCAAGTAGTCAGATATACCAGTTATGATGCGGGGTCAGGTGTGACCGTTACAATGAGAGAAAAGTGTAATCTGCGTAACATGGGTTCCATGATCTGGACACATCTTAACATGGGGCAACTTTTGTGGCTCTCTGGTAAATCTGTCACATTTGCTCTGTTTCGGCAGAGCCTGTGCTCCCGTGGGACGGAGCAGAGAGCTGCCAAAGATTCGCCGATAGACGCGAATCGAGTCACGAGGCCATATGACACACGGGCGTTTCTACCCTCCTCTCTGACCTCGAGCTGCATAGTACACACACAGGGTCATGCTCTCACTTGCACTCACTCACCTCTCGATGCATACACATGCACAAACCCAGGCTCTACTACATAAAGGACTTTGACAGCACTGTATTATCTTTTTGGCATCTTCCACGGACATCATAGGGACTGACGTTGTAGTGCCTGCGCTAATCGCACCTACAATTAGCACGGTTGGCTATGTACGGTGCAAAGGAAGTTCAACATACATCCACAGAAAAGTAGAGGTTTTGGGTGGGATACATCGCTAGAAGGGTTTATGCGTCCGGGAACCCTTCGAGCAACGTGTCCTACCGGTGATGGAGCGGCAGCGAGGGGAGGGAGAGCGCCCGAGAGAACAACAACCGTGGAGATGGACCGTGGTGTCGTGGGACACGTGGAGAGTGTAAAAAACAACATGGGGAGGCTTTCATCCAACAGTGGACAGAACACGGATGATGGTGGCTTTGATTATATTTTACAGTTTTGGGGCATAATGCTTCGGCTACTGTCACATGACAAAGCCCAGCGGCCAATGGTGACGGTGACGATACTCGGCTAGCAGTGATGTTTATCGGCACCCAAAAGTCAGGCACTTTTATTCCATTATTTGCATTTATCTGTGCTCCTTCACACAGATAAGAGGACAATGTGCAGATCAGCGCACGTAGGTTTTGCCAATTTCGCCCCACAAATATCAGTGCGGATAAGAGGAGTTCCATTTCGGGTCATCATTCTTCATTGTATTTGTTACAATGGATTGGGGGTTGGTCTTTGTATTGGATTGTGTTACTGTTTGAGGGCTCTCTAAATCCAACCCCATTTGTCAAATAGAAAGATGGGAAATATTACGTCGTGTTTCTTAAAGTGGCAGTTTGAGGCTCTAGCTTGGAGCTATAGAATCCCGAGAGCAGTACACGGATGAAAAGCAGAACGACCCCCCTAGAAACTGGTAGTGATCACAACAGGGCTGTGGGACCATGGGTAATTATAGCATTGCCAAAGGCAGGTGACCATCCAGTTGGACAATTGTTTCCACCAACGCTGGCAGTGGAGTACCGACCACTCACTCTGTGTTCCGTGCATGCACAACCACCACACCGTGATTTTTTTCTTAGAGCCGGTCCGTTAATTTATAGCTGTTTCGTGGGCCATTACACGGGCCACTTGTAAATATGGGGTCTGCCCCAACATGCTGCCTCCCGAAGGCAGGAAACCCCCTGCAGGCCACGCCCAGCATATGGCCAATGATGTCACTCAGCCCCTCCCATTCAGCTGCACGCATGGGAAACAGAAGTGCGACTTTTATCCCCTAACTATATTCGGGTTACAGTATCCGATTAATCGAGTAATCAAACTAATTCGTAGAGTAATTGAAATTTAAATAAACAGGTATCCCAGCGATTATTTGTTTTACTGTATTGCCTTAATGATACTGTATTATCCACATGCTCTACGCAAGCGTGGTTTTTCTCCAATTCAACAGGAGGTGGCAGTATTGACGTGTATTGGGCATAAGTGCTTTGACAAGTATGCCCCCTTATCCTTAGGCTGATAGAGCCTACAACATGCTGATGGTGACCATCTATCACGCAGGTCCACGCTACCGTTGCCCAGAGGTCGCAAACGGGTTTTGATTCCTTACCCGTACCCGGCCGCACCAGGGTCGCAAACGGCTACCCGTACCCGTACCCAGCCGGGTATGGGTACCCGTTCCCTACCCGTACCCTACCGGAAATGAGTGACAAACGGTTACTCACCAGTAACTCACGGCCTACCCGTACCCGTACCCGGCTGCACCAGGGTCACAAATGGGTACCCGTACCCGGCCGGGTACGGGTAGCCGGGTATCGGGTAGGGTACGGGTATCGGGTACCCGGTTGCGACCTCAGCCGTTGCCTCCCCAGGTGTTTATGCTGGTAGATCGCAACTTGCTGGTAGATCGCAACTTGCCAGCGCACCGGGTGCTGATCATTCTGGGCTGAATCAAGCTAGGGAAGCCCCAGTCATGCTCAAAAGCCCGGTAACGCATTGACACGTCCCCATGTGTACACACCCGCCCCTCTTGTGTAGCACTTAAAACGCATGCCTGTGCTTTGCATACACAGATGTATTTATTTTGCATTTGGAAGTGGCTGGCTCGATATACCGGTGGTCAGCAAACGTACAGTTTGCTTTCAATGGACTTGCTGACCACGAGGCCTCCCTTGAAGAAGCACCTCGCCCGCTGCACGTGCTGGGAACTTCTTCGGGAAACCGATTCATTTCAGTTCTCGAAGAGGTGCCCAGCGCGGGGGAGAGAAACGTCGAACAGCGTGCCGAACAACGGCACGCGGTACAACCCGAAAACAGATTTGAAGCTTTTGTGACTGCAAGGATTCATACTCTTAGGTTTTTTCGACTTTACCGAAAAAACCGAAGAGTATGAACCCGAAAACACGCCGGAGAGAGCCGTACAGCTGCACAAGCATGAGAATCGACATCACTGTGTGTTGCTCGTTCCTTGTAAATAGATTACGAAAAAAATAGAAGCTGACCCTTGGGTGCAAAGCGCACGCGTAATCAGGGCATCAAACTTATGACCCCTGCATTCATTCGTCCTTGCTCATTTGGCTGCTTACCCTGAATCACATCGCGGTATTGGATATCAGCCCCTGAGTGGGCTAAAAGATAGAAAAAAATCATTACTGGATGAAGTTTCACACCATGAGGATTTTCTATTCTTAGACCCTCTATAGCTGTAGACGTCTGCACACAGAGTGTATGGTACATACACTACGTCCCTACGAACGCACAAAACTCTGCCATGTCGTGCACTCTGTGCATTCGACACGGTGTGTGAAGGAAGGACTTAATCGTGCAATGGATGAACAAGTGCATGAAAATATTTTTTATTATTATACATCCACGGATATACTGTAAACAGAAATATGCTTAGCTAGTATGTGTGAATAGAAAATAACGCACTATGAGGGAAAATGTATTTGTCAACTTATATTGATGTCCTAGTTTAGAGTCAAGTATATGTATGTATGGTGAACTTCTTTCACACCGTACGTAGCCAACCGTGATAATTGGTGGTGGTGTGGTCATGAATATCAGCACTCACCAGTGCTGATAATCATGACCACACCACCATTGTAGCACAGTGCGTGCATCAAATTGTGTACCGTATAACAACAAAAAACAAAACCTATTTTAATCTTACAAATGTCACCACTTGAGACATTTTTTTAATATAATTGGAGTGTACATGTTAAACAAATACTGTAAATAAATTATTTCCAATAGATTTCCCTTGTGCACCAATTTGGGTTTCACACCTTGTTCTTGGCCAAGTCACGCAGCTTCTTAAAATAGGCTACACGAGAAACAATAGCACTAACAAAGAAGCCAGGGAAAGTGGTCTACCATACCCCTTTTCTACAGGCACATCCGAACCATGCCAGTGTGGTGCTGTCACGGTAAGGGTAGGTAGTTTTCCATTGGCTATTTGCCAAGCAAGATCAGAACCAAATCGTGATACACTGACCTCACAAGGCTTCTGAATCCTGCTCAGAGCTAAGCGAGGCCTGAGCAAGTTTCGACTCTACTCGTTCATTACGTATGACGTCTGTGCCACAGCTTGGGTCCTGCAGTGGAAAAACCTGCTGCCCTACATAGCCGCACCATGCCAGGCTGGCTCAGCACGGCTCCAGTTGCGGCTTGTTTTGGAAAGTGTAAAAGAGAGCACTTGCAAAGCGATAATTGAATGTCTCGTTCTGAACGATGCACGCATGATTTTAACTTTCTCCCATGATGCCACAACAGGAAGTTATTCCCCGGAGAGAGCGGGCACCGTGGCTTTCCGTTCAGCACCCTCTTACTCACTTACTGCTCGGACCGACAGCTTCCATCGTGACCAGACTCCCGGTGAGACACATCATTTTGAGCAGCATCAAATTGTTTTTTTGGTTCATTAACTTTTCATACTCCACCCCTCCTCCACTGCGAGCGTGTATCCCGCGAAAATCCACGGGCAGTGCGAGTATTTATTAAATCAAATGTACACAAAACCATCTGGCGTTGCTATGTAGCATAATGGGTAATAACATTAAAACAAGTTTCACGCATGACCTTTTCACTTTTAACTTCAAGTATACACTACATGCAATTACCATGAAGAGTGCTTTGTACATCATTAGGGCATGGCAATGATGCAAACCAGTCTACCAGTATATGTCAGCCAGGGACTTGGATGGTAGGGTGACATAGGCATTAAAGCTGCCATGATGGTGATGATAACAAATGCATGGATGAATCGCCCGTACACCTGCTGGGCAAGAGCAAGTTTAGAGACTCAACATATTTATCGATATCACTGCCCCAAAAAAGACAATATATATTCGGTGAAATGTTTTGTCTTCATAGCCATATGGCCCTTCGTTACAGAGAAAAGGGTCCATAAAACAGTTGTTTTGGGTCACGAAAGCCTACTTATTAAACAGAGAAGGGTCATTGCCCAAACATCACCATATTTATATAGATTTAATTTTCGGGCAGGGTTATTGACAAATGCATAAAGTTTTCGTTCTGTGTGCTTGTGCACGTCTGCCAATGCAGAAGAAGAAAAATTATTATGATTTTCGTTTAATCAATAATCGTGCGATGTTATACATTCACTACCCCTCTACCGCAAGCCAGACTCTCCTGCTCGCCAGCGAAAATATCTCCTTGCATCCCACAGGGCCTGCCAAATACATGCTGCCGGCCATGCTCGGTCCCCACGTGATCAATAAGTCTTCCGCGCCAACCTACTCGCTGTCGAGCCGTGGCAAGATCGGCAGCTTTCACGAGGATTTGCAAAAGGTGACTAATAACGATGATGATGATGACGGTGGTGGTGCTATTTAAAGAGCCTTTCATCAGTCGCACTCCCCAGATATCCCCGACGCGTTGTACCGGACTTGTGTGCATACCTCAATACAAACACTACATATGTGTATGTATTAAAAACAAATCGCCTTTTATCAAGAATCTCAAAATTCTGTACACATGAGACACTCAGCGTGATAATAACTACAAACGCGTCCGTGAGGGAATCAACGCGACATCGCCTCGTGCAATCCTGATTTCTTGACTTTTCATTCGCTTAAACGAAATTAACTAATCTGTAGTCATACAATGTCCAGAATTTGTTGTTGTTAAAGTAATTGGAATGTGTTATTCTATAAATGTGAAAAATAACTGTCTGGGTAAGAACAGAATGAAAAATGCAATAATTAGAAAAGCTGTATCTGTAAATCTTACCGAATTATAATTGCCAGAATGTTCAATTACTTTAAATAATTTTACAACCACAATCTCCACCAACACCATCTCACTTCTTGTCAGGACTTAGTCCCCTCGGGGGTTCAAATATTATTCTCAGTGTGATAGTCCCCTTCAAGAATAAAAGGGAGAGTGGGAAGTGGAGCTGGGGCACAAAAGGGATGTTATTTTTTATCTGCCCCTTTTAATCGGGAAGAGTGAACATCTCTCTGGATAAACGGAAGCTGTAATATTTCGGTATAGCAATAACCTCCCCTAATCCCTACAGCCCATCACTAACACTAACCTCTCACAATAATTCACAAACATCTCGCGAAAGACACGACGCAGAAGATCAGAAGCTTTAAGATCTTCTGCGAAGGTTGCGGGCCGCAACTCTAAACAACGTCCGCACAAACCATGGCAGCTGCGGATACTAGATGCACAAATGGAAAATTTAAAACTCTTCTGTGTGCACCTGTAGTCACACAGAACAGACCATGGAGCATATGACCACTTAATGCCCGACGAAATGAACTGGCTCAACCACCGCAGTTGAAAATGTACAGTTGTTGCACTGCATCAACATCAGTCATAGGAAGAAGACTCGCCTCTAAACTCGTTATCATTGTTGTCGCTATTAAATCTCCACTCTTGACTAGACCCCTGGACCAGGCACATACCACATGGTGGAGTCCAACACTTACCGGAACAAGCCGCCGCAGTACAGCCTGACGGCCCGCAACAGCTTGCCGGGTGATACCACTCGCAAGCCTGGCCCGGGTGCCTACAGCCCAGAGAAGGTTAGTGTATGTGTGTGCATGTACATGCGTGTGTGTATATATTATTTTTGTGGGGAGAGGTGGTGCAGCGGTTAGCGACCTGCGCTACGAACCCGGCGACCCGAGTTCGAGTCCCGCTCACGGCCAACACCAGTGGCGATTATCTAAACTGGTCCTGGGCCTCCCCTAGGTCGACTCAGCCTCAAATGAGTACCTGGTGCAGTGTGTAAACATTGCCACTAGGGAGATAATGGCGGCCGGGCGTGGTTACTGGCCACCCACCCCCTCGTGTGCCGTTCAGGCCTTCATAAGCGCTCGCTAACAGCACTTGCCTCAATGGTATGTAAGCCTGTACGGGCGTTCTTTGTCTTTATATAAATGTTGAGAGTGGGAGTGCAGCAATGAGCGCACTGCGCTACGATCCTGGCCACCCAAGTTCGATTCCTACTCAAGGCCAACACCAGTTGATTTGTGGACGGTCTGACAAAATCATGAGCAACTTGGACACATTATGGGGATGTTGTGGATGATTTGTTTTCACTTGGTATTGGCTTGGTGTCAGTTTTCGACAGCTTTTGTTCAACATTCTTCCCATTCTGATTGCCAAGTTCTTATTATCGTAAACATAGATGATGATATCAATAATAATAAGCAGAGATCATTTTTCACGTAATTTTTAATCGTGGACATTATTTCAGAACACAATTCTACTTGGATACAAGTCTCAAACTAAGTTGTTCTTCAGTGCATTTTGTTGACGATTTCGTCAAAAGTCCTTCCTTGATTGAGAAACTCGACACATTCATCAATGACAGCGTGGCCTTCAAAAGAAAAGATTTATGACGGGTGGAATTTCGGGCAATGGCCCTTGACTGCACATCGAGAGTCCAGACAAATAGAGTGGAGACGAGTTTGGGACGTCACTTTATATCACGCCGTAGGTGACGGTGCTATTGACGAATGTGCTTAGTGTTTATTTGTTACTGCCCGTGCTTGTGCACCACCGTCAATGCACGATCGCCAGATAATACATATATATGATTGAGCATAACTTGGTGACACGCATGTACAGTACAACGATCAACTGAGTGAGCATGTAGCGTCCATAGTTAGTAATAAAGTTAGGTTGGGGTTTGAGATAGGGTTAGTGTGTACAGTTAGGGTGATGACAATGATTCTGGAAAGAGGCTAAGAGGTATAGTTTGAGCAAAAATTTGCACGAGAGTTAGCACAAGGGCTTTGTTCCGGCGTGTGCATGTAACATTATTGACGACATCGTTTGTCCCAGTCTCACTCTAACGTGGAGTTGTTTTTCAGGTGACGTTGACACATCTCCACGCGCCAGGATATTCCTTTGGACTGCGTCACTCAGACTATGTGGCTCCTCTCATCATTCATACGGAGGAATAACAGGACCCCAGGCTATCCCACCTAAGGAATCCCCATCCACAGCAGATCCAGGGCAATTACAATACAATACTGGCACATTCTGGAATCGATTTCAAGCAGGAACAATATTTATTTTTCATTGATCAAAATCTAGAGTGATCAGTGGGCTCCTACTGCCCTTGTCGGAGAGCCAGCACTTGCTGTGTTTGGGCTCTGCTCCTGGCTGGGAATAATTAAACCGACCTTTCAAACATATCAATTTCATGGTCTCAGCACGGTTACCAGTCACCCTATAAAAAGATGATTATATGAGTAGTTATTCACGTAATTTAGGAAAGCGCCTCTCTGTGGGACAAAATATTTATCTCGCGCGATTGAAATGAGGTGAACCACTCTTTACGGAGCACGACAGAAAGGCGTCCAGTGTTATGTGTGAGAAGCCTGTTCAAGTGAAACCCACGGTAAGTAGTTGTGTGACATTCGGGAACCATTTCCTGACGTGAGGCAATGCGTGCTTCGTGTTCAGAAGGATATTTGTTCTCCAATTCATGAATAGGCTTTGGCATTCGAATTCCATTTTTTTAAAAGTCAAGATGACGGCGTTGTCACGTCTAATGTCAATAAAGGTGCCATAAATGATGGAAAACAGTCCAATCGTTTCCATCCTCGTTCGCAGATTGACATTTGATATCCACAGTCGCAGTCCCATCCCGCGCATTGCAATCGGGTTTTTATTTTTGGTCACTGACCTTTTTTGGATGCCACTGAAACGCCTGTCTTGGTGACCCAGCCTGAAGCACAGTACTTGGTTAGGTCAACGGGAGACCGATGTATCCTTTGCATCATAGGCACGCTGACAGTATGTCTCCTCTACATGTCTATCTCTCCGCGTGAAAAAAAAAAACACATCGATATATTTTACACAATCCGTTGGCTGCACGGCCTCTGGGAGTGCGTCATTTCAGCAGAAATTGATCCCGTGCGTGCAGACAAACTTGGAACAAGTTTTCTACACAGTGTCATCAATATAGTCGGCTTTGCTTGAATAAATCCTGGCGAACTGTTACACATGAAAGGCAAAGACTAGCCCCTCTTTAGGATATGGTTCTCGTAGTTCAAACACAAAATCACATAAAATAAAAGCGGTGCAGAGGTTTTTCTTTTTTTCCGCACTGCATCAATGTTGCTGAAACAATGCACTCCCAGAAGGCCATGGGGCTGATGGGTTGTGTAAAAATTACTTTTATATTATGTCGAGAGACAGATATATGACAGGAGATGTATTGTATGCGTAATTATTTTATTTTGTTCTCTTCAACGATGTAAATGATTATTTTTGTGTTACCTACGAGGAATTTAACACATGATGTCATCTGGCAATTGACGGCATTTTTGGCAGGAAAATAACAGACGTGACATAATGTGATGTCATTTAAGGTGACATCATACCTTTACACCAACCCAATAATACATTTATTTTGGATCGTCTAACATTTCATATCTAGGGGTAGTTTCCATATTTTTCGATTTTATTTTGTAAATCAGTAACACGCCCCAACTACCTACGAATGCCTTGCTGAGTCACTCAGTCCTGAAGACGTTGAAAGGGGAGCCTGTTTGGGATGCTGGCCAATGCAGGGTCAGGTGGTGCACACCGCGTCAGTGCTTGGAGGGTTTCGTGGACTATGGAAATGTGTGATACTGTCATACCCGATGGGCCACTAGGTGGCCAGCAGACGACGGTAGAACATCGGATAGTTTGTTGTCTGCCTGGGCGAATCTTCCAGTGCCGTCCGCTCTTAAAGAACGGGTCTTCTCCGAGTCCTCCGTTTATAGGAAATACTCTTTTAAAAAAGCATTGGCCAAACATTACATTTGCAGGAGCCTCCCAAATGACACCCGAGACTCGGTAAAGCTTTCCTGGGTAAATCAATTATATTATTATACATTCCTGGACTATTTATGCTTGTCACGATATCAACGGGTATGAGAGAACACCCAAAGTTTTGCCAAACTGGTTCAAGATCAAGATGTCACCAACGCCATAGCCGTAGATGTCACCGCACCTCGGCCGTAGATTTCCACCCTCTGCACGTGGTCCCGCAGCTTCTGATCAGTAGAAAAGACACATTTATAAATTTAAAAAGTAGTATCTCAGCTGCCCACTAAATCACTTTCTCACATAATGCTGTATGTGATCTGCGTAAGTTATTTTATGCAATTCGATTTGATCACTAATTTTATTCTCAATTTTTCTCTCGGGAGTAGAATCAAATTGAAATGATGAAATGTTCGTTTCTTGAATCCTACGGGACAGTCGAGTATCGTAATGTCACTTTAATAGGCCCTCGCTGACAACACAATACAGCATTGAGTAAATTTACTTCTGTGTCTTACGTAAGTGTAACATGTTTCAGTCCATCGGCGTATTGGCCTTTGAGCCACATTTACGTGCACCATGTGTGTGAGTAAACAGAGCCTGGGCAATTTTTGATTTCTAGGCAGATACTGCTGGATTTAACAGATGTTCTAAGCAAGGGTGCTCACTTCGAACGGATGGGCCTTCTGGCATTACATTTTTAAAATGATATTGTTTAAAAGCCCATACACAGTAATCGCACGTTGTGGGTCATTGCATAAATAAACAATTACATTCTATGGCATTCATAATTGAACAAATGTATTTTATTTCATTACCCACAATGCCCCCCCCCCTCTCCCACCACAGTGCATGAGTTCCTATACAGCATTAGCTTGCGCACTGTAAACAGTGGTTCACCGCGCAGACGTCATTGCGAGCTCCCTTCGCGCGCCCGTGCACGAATTATTAAAAGCAAAAACTAAATCTTAAACCAAAAAAATGTGTTTCATGTGAATTTAGTCAAAAGGAATCCCCCCAGAATACGTTGAAATACCTTCACGAATTTTATCCGCGAATCTCCGATGGTGGTCGTTACAGGGTGGTTACTGAGCTCCCACCGTGCGCCTCTGGCTCCAATGCCAAAACTCTCAGCTTTACCCAACGCCTGTCCACCACTCGGCTGCCAAACCGAACGGATGGCGCTCCAAATGCCGAGGCGTGTGTCGCCGTGGCTGAAATGCCAACAGATGTTCGCAGTTTCACCGCAGTGGACGTGGTGTGCCCGGTAGGGGTGGGATAGATATCCAGCCAATTCAAGTTTTTTTTAATTGTTGAGCAAATTTGTCCCACTTGAATGCACCCCCCACCCCCTCGTCAATCAACACAAGTTGTTCTCAGTGAATGTTATTAAATATGAATACGTGTCCGTTTGCGTTGCCTTGTTTGAGGTATTTTTTCTTTCTTGTGTTAATTTATTTGTTGCGACACATGCCAATCGATAGAAAAATATTCGTGTTTCGTGATATGTCGTTTTAATGAGAGTATATTTACAGGGTTATACAATAGTTTCCTCACCCACGTTCTAACCACGCAGATGTCTTCAGAGTTGTAACATTGAATAGCTAGGTAACGGTGAGGGTGCAGCCCTGCAATTTAATGCTTATGCTATTGCGACAAAAAATGCTTCCGCTACTGCAGGCCAAAGGGCCTCCATTAGACATTCTCGAGAGGTCAATGTAAGGTTATTTTGGCCTACTAATTCCACGCTGCCCAGACGTATTAGAAAGGGTGGGAATACCCACACGCCGTACTGCCACACACGACCTGCCTATCGTCTTAACTGTGGTGAACCCATTTATACTACCAGGTGGATAGTGGCTAAGAGGTGGGGATTTAAGAAACTTGCCCCATTGTTCAAATTTTGTGCTGGGAGGTCGACCCAGCGACCTCTGGATTGCAAGTCCACTGTGATTACCATTACACAACGGTCGCATGCCTCCATCGTGACGATATACATATGTGGCAGTAAGGTAACTTTAACATTATGGATCTCATCAGCAGTCAGTCTTGCGAAACAAACATTGCTGGATTGCCAGATAATATTGGCAAGAGCACTCTATATAAATTATGGACACCTTTTCAAAGCAATACCACACACAAACTCATGCATTGCTGCAAGTATGTTGATGTATGTATGTTGAAGTTCTTTCGCATGGTACATAGCCAGCCATGCTAATCAGCGGTGCGAAATCTCTGTGGAGTGTCATGGGTAAAAGCAAACGAGTATGACTATTGAGCTGCTTTGCCTCTGATTCCCTTCCTACTGACCAACACACGTGCAAAGTAATATCAGTAAGCGATGTCACTCATGGGAAACTTGGTTTTCCCAGTATTTCCTTTTTAAATCCTTTATATTAAGTTCACTTGCGTGCTTGCTTGCTTGCTTACGACCGTGCAAATCTTTCGGTCGTTTTTAACCCACTTCCCGTGATCCAATCGAGCTGACATTTTCCACACAGACTCGTTGTGCGTGACAATTAATGTTCGTGAATTTTTTTTCTCCAAAATTTTACATTTTTTAGGACTAAAATATATTTAATTACCAATTGCTTAATGCTGGCATGCAATCATCTGACCCATAGGTGGCAGCCATCTCAAGCCAGAGGACGAGAGGACTCTAACCGCCACGCATATAAAGGATTTATAGTGAAAAACTTTGTTTTTACGGGTTAATTTTTTTGAGGTATAGCTGTCCTGGGAAATCTGCAGGTCTTCTCAGGACAATTAAAAGTCCTGTTTTTTTGTTAGTTGCATAATAATACCAACACAACACTCGAGACAAAGCGTGTACATGTAGGGCTCTCTTCTTCAGGCATTGTGAGATATTCTCCTTCACGTGCCATGTCAAAGTTTGTCCGTACCTCAGAGGTGGCGACCGTAGTCCCAGAGGTGGCAAAGAAGGACCACACCAAGGCATACAATTTTAAAAAGTTAAACACTCAACGCCGTCGAATCGGGAGAATCAGTAGCTGCACACAATATGCGTTGGAAACACGTTGGTGAGCAGCAGCATGCATTTGCTGATTTTCTGTGACAGCACTTTGGAAGGCTCGTTGAACATCCTTGTTTTTTTTTATTTCTTCAGCAGCACGCACGCTCCGTTCCGCTGTGCCCACGGTGCCATGAGCACGACGCACAAAGGTCGCCCAATCCAACCGAGCGCTGCTCAGATAGCATCGTCAAAATGGTCTTCGCCCCTGCAGGCCGTGCCGCCGATCGTGTTTAAACGTTTCCACAATGTGAGTCAAATCCAGGCTCTTGGTGAGGACCTCCATCGGTTCCTCGTCTTTCTTGGCTTCCTTCCAGAAACTCTTCGAGACTCAGTTCACCTTGAAGGAGACAGGGCACGCGAATGACGACTGACTGCGTGTGGTACTTGCAGTGTTATATGAGTACTGCATGGCTAGACCAACCCAACACCTCAACGCCTCAATTCAATTCCAATGTGTAAACGTCATTTAATATTGCGGTGAATGTAGGGCACTGTTATGCAATACATCTGCTAAACGACGACATCGAAGGCCGTTATGCATAGAGTGAATGTTTATCACCTGGCCAATGAGCACGTGCTCTGGCAGGCACCCGATCTTGTCAGAATATCGGAAGCTAAGTCTGAATGGTGCTTGTATGGGCAGCCACCACGAATACAGACAGTTGCTATATGTTGCTGTGGGGCTGCGTTGTCAGCAGAGAGCAGTGGGGATAAAAAAAAAACCCCGTTGTACTGTATTATGCTCCGTCAATGCTCCCCCGCTTTCACCAACCCCCACTGACTAGTGTGGTGAAATATCGCCAACATCAACCCGCCACCCCCCGTACAGAGTGCGGAGGGCCTTTGTCCAGCAGTGGGCTGAGCGTTTGTGCGGCACGTTACTCGCTCTGCGGTGACACCTTGCAGAGTGTCACGCGTGGCTGGAATCGCTGTGGGTGCCAGCGTCGTAAACAAGCCAAATAAAATCGGCACTGCGTCTAAGCGGACGGCTGCAATCGAATCTCGAGCGAGAGGGGCTATTAAGGCTGCCAAATTTTACGACGTGTAATACGTTTCTTTTTTTTTCCACGGACCAATACCAAACATTTTGAAATCGTGCCTCATATATAACTGAAATAAGCAGCGATTTGGCGAACACACTACAAGAACTACTGAAGCTTGAGAGTTTGGTATACGTGTATTTTTGTTACACCTCGAAACCTTTGGACCATGTGCATGAGATCTATCCAAAAAAGTAACATTCGTGTCGGGGTATGTATCGTGACGTGATCGTGGTACCACACAAACTGCCCGTCGCACGTACCCACTGGGCCCTGCCTGGAAAGTGTACCTGATACGTCACATTCACGGCTTGTTGTGGCCTGGCCAACACATGTGCTGGGAAGAAATTTCCATTGCCCGCAACATTGACGATTATATACAGGGATTCCTCTACTTACGAACAAGTTATGTTACAGAGGTCTGTTCGTAAGTTAATTTGTACGTAAGTCCAAACTTTATTCCTGTCGATTCCAAACATATTGTATGGCATTTACATTCAACACGAGGGCATGGCTTTAAACGTTGCATAATCTCCTGTAGACGTAGATGCCACTGGTTATTCATCTTCTGCAGATGTAGATGCCACCACCGCCGTCTATTGCGCGGCGGTTAAACTTACGACTCTTGGTCCGAACTGGACATACGGACAGGTCTGTTCGTATCTCTGAAAGTTCGCAAGGCGAATGTTCCGATTTTTCAGTTTAAAGCCACAGCGTCACGCACGTGTTTTTGGGCAATGGTCCTTCTTTGCAGCACATAAGGACCGAGGCGAGCGAGATAAAGTGGACGACAACAATTGGAGACTGCACTTTACACAATAGGGGGAGGAGGGGGGGGCTGATGAGAATGACATGTTAAGGTAGTGGTACTCTACTAATAAACCTGCTGTTGCTGCTGCTGCTGCTGCTTCACTGAACCCGGGAAGTTGCTCGCCCATCGCATGAAACAAACACGGTCGCGACGCCCCGTCACAATCAACATCGTCATCAGCAACATCATCGCCACTGCCACCACCACCACGACCCAGAAATTCAAAATTCAAAGTTCATTTATTAGGTATAGCCCTGTGAGCCATTCGGCTCTTGAATCGGGTGCAACCGCAACAAACAAAAAACAAAAATATGAACAAGAAAACATCTTAAAGGGAATATGTGCAAACAGAAAATCCAAGAAAAGACAGCAAAATATTGCAGAAAAAATCACCGTACACCAACCTTGTGCAAATATCCCAGTGGGATGCAAGTCAAACAACAACAACAACCACAAGACAACTTAGAAATCGTCCATCACAGGCGGAACCGCGCGTGTCATCGTCGGTGCTAAGTCCAGCAGAGACGAGGACGAGGAAGAGGAGAGAGAGGAGGTTGAGTTCATTGTGCTCGTGCACCACCTCCACCGAGTAACGCGACGGAGTCCACTCACCGTCCTCATTGATATCGATCATTTTTAACACCAATTCTGTGAAGTCCTTCGCTGATAGTTTATGTTCAAAGCTGCTCAGCGATCGAACCGCCTGCCGAAAGGGGGGGGGGATGTGCAGAAGTGAGCTCCGTCTGATCAGTGCGTTAAAAGGTGACAGTATGGGTAGCCACATTGATGTTTTCTATAATTAGACTACTATTTAAAATGATCTATGACTCGAGTTTTCTGCCAAAGAAGGCTGTGTCCGATGTGGGCCAATCCGTTGCAAAGACGCTGCGTATATTATAATTATAATGTATAATCAGAGCGTGTTCGTTTGCACGCTGACCACGAGTGCGTGTGGTTAATTCAGATTTGCTTGCCTTGCAAAAGGTTTCTATTTGTTTTTTTGAACATCTTAACACCTTATGTTTTATTGCCAGAAATGGTAAAAATATAAATATTCTTATTCAATCATAATTACCGCATTGTTAGTGGCCACTGAAGCTACTAGCCGGGTGGGTGGCCAGCACCACGCCCGGCCGCCTTTGTCTCCCCAGTGGCGATGTTTACCAGGTACTGATTTGAGGCTGAGTCGACCTCGGGGAGGCCCAGGACCAGTTCATAAAATGGTCACGAGTGTTGTCGACCCTGAGCTGGAGTCGAACTCGGGTGGCCGGGTTGGCCGTGCAGCGCGCTCACCGCTCCACTGTCGTGTGTGTGTGTGTGGAGGAGGCACGCGCACGCACACACACACGCGTATTGATAATTATCTAACCAATGTGCGATTGAGACGGTGTGGAACCGCAGATGGTGCAACGGCCAGACATCTCATTCGTTCAACACGTGGCACCTGGGTCTGTTCCGTGACCTGCTGCCAATGGACCATCGACACAGCACGTGGCCTCAACGTGCACCTAGCATGGCACAAGCGCCGTGGTGATGACACCGCCACTTTAGTGACGAATGGCGGTTGTTGTTGCGTGAGTGTGTGTGTGTATATAAACCCGTATAATGTGATAGAACTCCTTCTTGTCAATGCAGCCATTCCCATCGGTACCGTAGAGCGTGAAGTACCATGTCAGCTCCTGCTCTATCTTGCCGGGCAGGACCAGGCTCAATGCTGCCACAAACTCCGTGAAGTCAACGTGGCCATCCTGAACACCACCACCACGATAGCCATCATCAACACCACCATCATCACTACTATTACCATCCATTATCACCAGTAATGGAATCGGCACCACCACCATTATAATCGTCACCATACCATCACCAACCACCACAATACCACTATCATGATGAAAACCACCACCACCACCAAGATAACCATTTTCATCAATACTCTTTGGTTCTTTCGTTAAAGTCACGTAGGTATATAATAAAATAAATAATTACCTACCTACGTGACTTTACCGAAAGAACCAAAGAGTATGGATGCCTGCAGTCACGAAAGCTTCAAATCATTATCATCAACACCACTATTATCATCCATCGATGGAACCAGTACCACCATCATTAGCATCATAACTGTACCACCACCATCACTACATTAACTACTATCATCAAAACCACCACGACGATAGCCATTATCATCAACACCACCACTATTACCATCCATCATCAACAGCAAAATAATCAGTAACTGCATCACAAGCCTGATCACCGTACCACCACTTCAATATTCACTTTCATCGTCACCACCACCCAATGCATATTTACTGAACTGCCATCTGCTGGCCACCGCAAAGCGCAACGTGCTCGCCCATCCATCCACTATCCAGCCTCACTGTTCGATGAGTTCGGGAAAACAATAGTGGGTCATGGGCACAGTGATGTGTCCACATATTATCGCTATTGTGTAGAAAAAACAACAACCAGAGTCAACCTTATCATCTTTGTCATCATCATCTCCATCGTCGTCATCATCATCTGCATCCTCAGCCACCCGTCGCCAGGTCACATCAGGACAACTAATTCGGCACGTGTAGTTTGCTGGGAGTGCTCTCATGACAACACAATCCCACGAATAAGCGAACTCGGCGTAAATCACCAATTACATACAATCCCAGCTTTGGCCTTCACCTGAAACTCTCGAGTCCCATTCGGACTAAGTACGTAACAACACAGAGATACCTCACTGAGGCAATAACCCTCTCTCATATGATAGTTTATGCTCTTCACATGCATTATACATAAATACTTTATATATATAAACATAACTTTTGTCCAATAGTACTTCAATGTAAATATGTTTAATACTTTTTTTAAGTATGGACCAGTCCCGGGCTCCTGTCTTTTAGAATCTTTGTGAAGCCCTAACGGATACATTTGGAACTAATTCGACTCATTTGCTCATTTGAGGCTGAGTCGACCAAGGGGAGGCCCATAACCGGGGTCTCCAACCACAGTATATGTAAAGACAGCCCTTGTTTTTGCCAATCTACTGCTGGATGAGGACCTCGCCACGATGTGACGACGTTTAGTCGTGGGGGCTGTTTGACCAAACTTCATCACCACGCCGGTTAGTGCGCGTCGGTATACAGGCCGGAGAGAATAAATGTGGGAGCATAGAAGTACAGTTCACTGCTGTCTAATGCGTAACACATAGTACTTACGCAAATTTTTGTTTACGAGCATCTCAAGCAGGACCCTGCTGCCTTGAGACTCTGAGTTTTTGTTTGTCCTTGCGTGGGTATATTTTAAACTACGAGTCATATGACTAAAGATACGGTATGCTTACGCTGAAATACTGTAATCACTGTGATGGCTGAAATACGAGATTTGAGATGCCCTCATCGCCCTGCCGATGGGCGACTTACGCTTGAAAGACACCAAAGGAAGCTCAAAGAGTCACGAAACATCACTCGCTAGACCTCCTGAAGTCGACAAGAAAGTCATCGCTAGATTATTGACGAAGTATTACTGTGGGTCAACTGATGACTAGAATCCTTTACGTCGGCACAGAATAGCTCGCAAATCTGCAAAATATCCTCTTGGCGGCTACATTTGTCATCAGCGGCAAATGTTGACGGAACATTTGCCGCAAAGGGCAACCCCAAAAGTCACTCAATCCAGCAACAAAACCGCTACGTGTTCCCAGTAAACATGCCGACGTTCGCCCAACGTTCGATGTTTGCTGGGTTAGTATCTTATGTGCAATGAGAAGTGCCAATAGCAGGAACAGTAGCAGACGAGGCGTTCTCCTCTCATTAGTAGAAGTTTGCCGTGCTCGCTGGGAAGCCATCAACATCCCTCTCCATGGCAAGGAAAGAAAATCATAAATTCACAGGCAATTCGTACTCCAAAAGGTAAATTTCTCAAATATGTTTTTTTCGACAGAATATTTCTACATTTTAAATGTGAAACAAACAAAAAAAACGCGTGGTACTAGATTCGCGAACCTGCAGTCGGTCCCAGGTTCAACCGCAAAATAGTATTCGCCAGAACAGCTTCGTGGTGGTCTCACTCTGTTGCCCTAAACCTCGGAGGGTGGGGGTTTTGACTACACACAGAACCATTAATGGGGTCAGTTAGTGAAACTTTTTAATAAAAGAGCATCAACGGCTACGAATGTCCGAATCGAAAAAGAGAGTCGCTTTTCATCAATCTTGCGGGGCTTTAGTTACTGCAAATGCCGCTTAAAAGAAATACGCAGATGGATATGGGTGTCGCAATTTTGGCACGAGCTGCGTGAAGAATAAGAACGAGTTACAAATTTAACATAGTATCAGATTTTAGTTGAATTTTTTTTCACGACAAATGTTTTCCTTTTTCTCAGACATTTTGAATTTTCAGGTAATTTTACATTATTTAGCATTTCTTTAGGTGGCCTCGTGCAAACCAACATTTCGTCGCCTGGTGGCACGTGTGTGGCAGCAAAAGTATCGAGAGAAGAAATCGAACTTTCCAACATTTTGTATCTCGACCTGGATTTTTCGGATTAGGCCTTTAAAGCGAGATAACATCCTTTACGGATACCGATGCGTTTAGATCACGTAAGGACAGCTGTTGATAACACGCACGATAAACAGTTACAATGTTGACTGTTTTATGCGTAGACCAGATAAAAGCAGGTTATGTACTTCAGCTTTCCCCACCACTTTGTCGCCCGTTCTTTGATTGCAATTCAAAGACAGAAAACTCAATACACGTGTCAACAACACTGTGGCCTTAAACAGAATAATATATAATAGGTGACGTTTTGGCAAATGGTCCTTATTGATAGCAGATTAATAGAGAGGCCAGAGATAAAAAGTGGGTAATAAGATTTGGAGTCTACACTTAACACCATGGGGACTGATGACAATGAAATGTTAGGCAGTTTTTATTGGTGAATGTGTCGATTTTTTTTGGCATGTGTCCTTGCGCACGACCGCCAATGCAGCATCATCAAATTAATTTGTTTACTTGAAAGAAATATCGGGTGGAGAAACTAAGCATTGCATGGCCTCAGTGCCAATTGCATGTGACATTCAATGACCCCGTGGACTTGATAATCAGAATCTGTATTTATCTTGGAGAAATGAGCTATGAAGCTCTTTCCCCCCACAAATTCCCAGTAAGGGTGGGTCAGAAAGTAGCAACAACAAAAAATACAAAAAAACTATTGGAGTGCAAAGTATAGGAAAGGTAGGCAAATCACTAGCAATACGTAAAATAGATCAAGTATAGCAGTGCAAAAGTATCTCAATTCTTGCCGAGTTTTCAACACTGAATGCAAGCTTGGACAATGCAGAATCACGACAACAGTCCCACACAACAGCAAGACAACACACCAGTGCCTCAATAAAATTGCACATTAAAATTGAACTATCAATACACGCGTGAGGATCAAAGTTACAAATCACATTTGCAAACGTGAATATACAAGCAAGGCCGGACTAAGTTTTATGGTGGCCCAGGGCTCTGATAGTTAATGGGGCATTTCCGTTGATTTAAATCCTTCTCCATTACCTTCTTACCACAATCCATGCCCAAGGCAACTCACTTCCTTTGTTATTTATTTCAGTTATTTCAGATGGTGTTTTTGGTACGTGCATTGTAAAGCTAAATAAAAGTTGGAACAAAAAAAAACAGTTTTAATCTTGGCCCATAACGGGTTGTGATAAACGGTGATACTTTGCCTTAAATTACCAAATTTCCTTTACGAATGGTCATCTAGGGGCTTTTATGAGCACGGTGTGGGCTCGATATTAGATGGCCAGATATGGTACTATTCAGGGTATGCACACTCAAATGCCAGCTTTTTCCAGACCTGCACACATCCACTGCCCATTCCAGCCTGTTCATTCAAAGGCCAGGAAGATTAGTTTATTGTGGCTTTGTTAATATCCAGTTCCCCAAGCTGCAACTTAACACAAACTGTAATCCTGCCTCAAATACCCGTGTCTTAACAATGAAGGAGAACTCTAGACTCTTCCAAAGTGGTTTACATAGTTGGTAAAAAAAACATCCACAGCTCTGCTAAAGCAACAATCTCTTGACCTAGTTCTCACAACCCAATGCATCATGCACATTCCCACCTGCACAAGCCCAACCCTCACAACCCAATGTGAAGTCTCTGCCACTGTAGTCACTTCCAACTGACAACCACGAGGCTACTGACACCCATGAGGTTCATGAGAGCCATCCCTCCACACCACCAGCTGTAATTTCAAGGCTAGATTCGCTGTAGTGTGAATGAAGCTCATTGCCAGGGGACATATTGAAAGCTTTTTTACGAGGTGAAATTGTAAATAAATAACGTATACTCATTGATGTTTAATTTGATATACATTAAACAATGTATAATAAAAAGTGATTAAGACGTTATTAATTAGAATAATTTGGCCCATGTTCTGCTGGGTATGCCACCGACGTCACGTGACCATTGCATCACCATTAGCAACATAACCACGATGCATGTATGTTGAACTTCTTTCGCACCATACGATATCAGCACTGTAAAGCCGGGACATCATTATTGTTTCAGGAACGCCTCACTGAGTCTCAAGGCTTTATTTCAGGAGGGTCCTGCCAAGTTTTTTGCAGCGAGGGCCACATTGTGATGGATATATCCAAATGAGTAATATTGAGGTAATTTTTCAGCATTGGGATTTCTTGGCGAATATCTGTTATTGTTTTTTTTTCGAAACTACCGAAGGTACCTGGAGAGCCTGGAGGAAACCGACGCACAACGGGGGGAGAAAATACGCTCTCCGCACTATAAACTAAACTAATTTTTATTTGACCAGGTAAGGCCCACAAATTATAGCTCAACGAAGTGGCTTATCGCGTGGAAACTTAAAAGCAGCAGCCAAATACTGCAAACGCGGGTTTCTCAATGTGGAGGGGAAAACCGGAGGACCCGGAGAAAAATCCACGCGACCACGGTGAGTGAGAGAGAGAGACGCTCAAACTCCAAATATACAGAGACGGGATCGAACCCACCACCTCCTCCATACCAGGCGAGGGAGTTCACATCTCGCTAAAAGAAGATGCCCGAGTCGGTACTCGAACCCAGACGATTCTTGCTCTGAGGCACAAGTGTACAAACCCCACTCCGCCACCCTAGTAGCAATTGGTATACAGTAGATAATCACCTGTCAACACGTGGTGTTGGTGGTGGTGGGGTGAGCCCAGGTCACTGGAGACTGCCGGCTAGTAATTTGAGGCTCTCGGCGTGAGTGAGGCTCTTGCAAGTGCTGATTGTACGAAGGCTTGCGTGGCCGGTGGACACGGCCATGGTTTAGTTTAATTTGTTTGTGTTTTGGTGCTTTGTTTACCTTTCTTATGCTTTGCACTACTATCGTGTTTTTGTACTGTTTGTTTTTGTAACGTTCTTACCCGCCCCGACTGGACAATCTGTGAAAAGAAGAGCTTGATAGCTCATCGGATTCCTCCAGTAAGAAATAAATGTTCCGATTCTGATAATGGCGTTGATGGTAATGGCGATGTTGAGGATGACCGTGAGACCTGGCAGCCCTGACACAACGACAGGATTACACCCCCCCCCCCCTCCTTTGCCTTCCTTCCTAAGGGCCGGGCCCTAAATGACGTAACGCACCGGGGGGGGGGGGGGGGGCAGTTTTTGGTGGGGTGGTGGCGGGGGGGGGGGGGTGAGAAATGTGACGTCACATCAAAATGCGCAACTTTAAATAAATATAAACAACACGTTCTACTTAATTAAATAGACTTTTTAATAAATGTTTTCTCCTACAACATCAGAGTGCAGCGCCACATTAAATACGCTCTACAATGACAATAGTTTAAAGCGATTTGAAGCATGTTTTATATTTTTTTTGGGGGGGGGGGACAAAGCTTTGTGACGTCATATTTGAGGGGGAGGGTCTGACTTTTTGTGACGCCGTGTGACTAAGGCGGGGGTGGGGGGGGTATCAAAAATCGTCCAAAATCGCGTGACGTCATTTATGGACGGCCCCTAACCCTCTCAGCGGAGTCTCTCGGCTCACCATTTAGTAATCTCACACACCACCTGGTGGCCCTCACCATGCATTACCCACCTCCCAAGTGCGTTTGGTCTGACTCGTGTTGGCTCATCCATTCCTTAACAAGTGTCTGTAACGGGCACCTTAGGCTGACAACGACATGGCTTGGGCAGGAATATAACCGGGCAGGTGGTGGCTATGCACGCCTGTCATGCAGCGCTGTGGAGACCAGGGTTGGTGGATCACAGGAGCGTTGTGAAACTCCCCGCGTGCGTACGAATGTTGAACTCCTGTCGCACCGGACGCAGCCGAACGCGCCAATCGGAGGTAGCCTGGGCTTAGGGGCCGTCCATAAAT
>CM025607.2:16283182-16297207 GCA_014621495.2 Entosphenus tridentatus | reverse complement strand
GGTAGTAACGACGTTATCAGTGGCGTAGTAACGAAGTTGTCAGTGACATAGTAACGACGTTATCAGTGGCGTAGTAACGAAGTTGTCATTGACGTAGTAACGACGTTGTCAGTGGGGTAGTAACGACGTTATCAGTGACGTAGTAACGACGTTGTCAGTGACGTAGTAACGACGTTATCAGTGGCGTAGTAACGACGTTGTTAGTGGGGTAATAACTACGTTATCAGTGGCGTAGTAACGACGTTGTAAGTGGCGTAGTAACGACGTTATCAGTGGGGTAGTAACGACGTTATCAGTGACGTAGTAACGACGTTGTCAGTGACGTAACGACTCGTAGCCTTGGCACTCCCCCCCTAACCCACGCAAGTCACTCTAATGAACTACGGTCATCATCATCATCAGCAGCATCGGCCACTATATATACACACACACTGACATCCTTGGAGAGCTCTTTGGTCTTGGCCATGGTGGAGAGTTTGGAATCTGATTGAATAGGTGTCTTTTATACAGGTAATAAGCTGAGATTAGGAGCACTCCCTTTAAGAGTGTGCTTCTAATCTCAGCTTGTTACCTGTATAAAAGACACCTGGGAGCCAGAAATCTTTCTGATTGAGAGGGGGTCAAATACTTATTTCTCTCATTAAAATGCAAATCAATTTATAACATTTTTGACATGCGTTTTTCTGGATTTTGTTGTTGTTATTCTGTCTCTCACTGTTCAAACCAGGTCCCTGTGGGGTGGGCTGGTAGGAACAAACAAATGAATGGTTATAATAAAATTAAATGGCAAAAAATGGGCGCCAATAAGTGGACGGAAACGTAGACGTAGTGGAACAAAGGAAACAATAAAGTAGTAGTAACCGTTGTGGAAAAAATACTAGTATTGCAAAGTATGTACCTACGTGAGTGCAGCTTGGAGCAGACATAGTGAGTAGTAACAATCTGCACAATATGCAGATTGTTACTACCCCTGCCGCCGTAGCCCCGCCCAATACACCCCTAGCGGGGGAGAAATTTCCAGGCCTGGCTCTAGGCTGGAGACCCGCCGACGACGGGGAGGTAGGGAGTGTATTTTAATGTAAAAGCTTAAAATTTAAAAGTTTCTATTTAAAAACATGAGGGAATGTAACAGTGTTAAACATTAACTCCCTTTCACACACGCGGGGGTACAATACGAAGGGAGAGTGTGAGGCCTAGTTCTAGGCTTGAGGCCTAGTTCTAGGCTTTAGGCCTAGCTGTAGGCTTTAGGCCGCTGCGAGTTAATTTTTAATTTAAAAGTTTTAATTATTTATGTAAAAGCTTTCAATTTAAATGTTTCTATTTCAAAACATCAGGGAATGTAACATTGTTAAACATTGACTCCCTTTCACACACGCGGGGGTACGATACGAAGGGAGAGTGTGAGGCCTAGTTCTAGGCTTGAGGCCTAGTTCTAGGCTTTAGGCCTAGCTGTAGGCTTTAGGCCGCTGTGAGTTAATTTTTAATTTAAATGCTTTAATTATTTACGTAAAAGCTTTAAATGTATTAAAAACATAAGGGAATGTAACATTGTTAAACATTAACTCCCTTGCACACACGCGGGGGTACGATACGAAGGGAGAGTTTGAGGCGTTGTTCGAGGCTTTAGGCCTAGCTGTAGGCTTTAGGCCGCTGCTAGTAAATTTTTAATTTAAAAGTTTTAATTAAAAGCTATCTGTGGGAATTATAAGGGAATGTTATACACTTGTTTCGACAGGAAAGCCGAAAGCGTCACTGAGTGTAAAGGTTTTTGTAGGGTCATGCCAAGTGTTTGCAGTAGGGGGCGATGTTGATACACGGACGGACGGACGGACGGACGATATAATCTATTGTTGGCTGGTCCACTTCGTTCCTACCAGTATAAACCTATCATTACAATTATAGACTGATCATTTCTTTGTCAGTGGGCAAACGTACAAAATCAGCAGGGGATCAAATACTTTTCCCCTCACTGTATACACACACACACTGCTGCAGATGAAGGCTAACCGCACAACATATTGGGCATGCGATAAAGGCCCTTCAGGACGGGTTCAGGTGTCACTCGTCAATGACGTCATCCGCGTGGCTGAAGAATCTCGAACCCCAACACAGCGAGTTTATGTGTAAAAACGCAGTGCGCTAACTCGTGCGCCACCGCTCCATAAAACAAACGAACAAAATCATTATCAATTATCACGATGCTCGTACTTTCAGTCGCGCTGGAAAGTCGAATGGTATTAGCATTAAAATAACAAGACCCAATAATGTTCACCGACTCCAGCATCACAGCCGTCGTCTCTGCAGACCAGGATCGTCACGGAGCGCACGCGATCCCGCCCACACGTAACCCCCCCCCCCACCACCGTCTCCGCTCTCTGCAAATCCCTCGCTCTCCCCTGCGCACTCTCCCCTCTGCTCTTTACATCTCTCTCTCTCCCCTCCCTCTCACTCTCGCCGACCGGCACGATCACGCCGTGGATCACGCGGCGCTCCGATTTTCATCTTCGTCGGACGCGAAGGTCAGCATCGTCGCCCGCGGTGCGCTTATTTGACTGCCGCAGTATCGAGTAGAATCCAACGGCGACATTAACAAGATCGTCGTCTTCGATCCCGTGATCGTTGTTGCGCGCAGGAAGGAGGAGGAGAGAGAGAGATCGTCGCGTTCGTCTCTGGCTCAACAGGCGCTCACTGCGTGTGTTGCTTCGTGTGTGCGCACGTGCGTCGCTGTGTGGTCCACGCGCGCTTGAAGGAGATCGAGAAAGACTTCCAGAGGTGACAGTGCTTCGGAGACGAAGTTAGAGGCGAGAGGCTCAGGTTGCGAAGAAAAGGTGAGTGGTGGGGGTGGTGGATGGTGGTGGTGGGACACTTTGAAGCGAAATTTCCAGTCAAGGGTGTTGAAACGAGCAGTGGAGGCGAGCAGAAACGGATTATTAAACAGGCTGCGAGATGAAGGAGAGAGAGCGAGAGAACAGGCTGAAGAGAGAGTGCAAATATTATAAGCTCAGAGAGAGGGGGAGAGAAGATTAGTGGGGAATATATAGGCGAGCTGCAGAGAAAAGGGAGGGATCGCAGAGGTAATGCGAGATCAGATCGGAAACTAGGATAGGAATGGCATGTCGTTTATAGCGACCATTAGCGCTTAGCAGAGATATATACACGAGTGTAGGGGTAGGGAAGCGTGTGCTGTTGTTTTTATTCACCAGAGACGGGGAGGTTTTAGTGGAGGACCAGGCGACACCAACGATTGGAATTTGCCGCTCGCTTAGACTGCCCCTCCCACCCCCCCACCGTGTCTCCCTGTGCGCTCCTCAAGGTGAGATGACCTTCCCCATCCATGCTCCCCCCCCCCCTCCTCCACTGCCCCCTGCCCCTTTCCCCATCCTGGTTTGACGCTGCCCAACTTTGCCCCGCAGGTCCACCCACTGACCTTTCACGCCCTTCCTCAGTTCTCGTCGTTGATCTTTCCTTCATCTGTGGGGTTTTTTCTATTTACAAACCTGCCGCTTTCCTACTAAGGTTGAAAGCGTTATCGCTTCGGCTATGTCTCTCTCTGTCTCGCTGTAACGCGGTGGAGGTGGCGGGGCAGCAATGATGATAAGTCTAACGAATAGTTCCTATGACAGACGCGTGTAAAAAAAAAATCGATGTCGAAATTCATGTATACACATCATTGTTTTCTTACTGGTCTTCCGGGGTCCTGCTTTTGCCCTTCAATGCCCTTCTCTGCCATGTCCCCACCCTTCTCTCCTACAAAGTCCTCTTCTGAGCCGCCGCCGGTGTGTGTGTGTGTGTGGCACGTGAGTGACCATAAGATTTCTCAACTCCCGTTACCCACACGCACGCACGCACACACTATGGCACCTGTGCTCAATGCAATGTGTTGGTCGTGGTCGTGTGTCACAAACGCAAAGCTGCCCGGGCACGTGCGACGTCTGTGCGTACAGATAAAGCGTAGTGCCGGTAGCGAATGATAACGCGTGTGTGTTGCTCGCTTTCGCATATTGCATCGGCGTATGTTGTGATGTGAGTAGAGATTTTGTAATCTATATATACGTAACGTTCTAATTGCATCATTATACAAATATGCATGCTCCAAACGATGTATGCGCGTTGCTGTGGTGCATCGTAAATAGTATCAGTTGCACTTGCTTGACACAGCAGTAATCAAGAGAAGGCTACGCACTCACACATATGCTACGATTTCTTCATGTCTTCTGGGATGAACACATTATCTCAACGGTTCGGGCCACTACCCTTCGACAGGGCAGATTTTGCTGGTTGCTTTTATGAGTGAGCATGTGTGTCCTATTTCGTCATATCCGTCAATAACGACAACCCCATCGAAGCGACTGCGTATCGTTGTACGTTCGCCCGATGCACTGGTAACGCACGCTCAGTCTAATGACATTTTCCTGGAATGCACAATAATAATAATGTCATAATGATGCAAAACGTGCTGCTGGGCATTGTCACAATGTGCAGTGCACATATTTGTCTGCTATGCGTTCGTTGTTCATATGCACTTCGTGTAACATATCTGAGCTCTGGTGCACTGTGCGTGACATATTCTAATAAATGCTTTCGTCATGCATGTATATATAGAGAGAGGTATCTCAATAATGCATAGCATCATAATTATCCATGCTACGAACACTACCGGATGAATGCCTCAGAATATCTATGGGACCTTTGTTTGCCAGGATCAGAGTATATTATTTTCCATCTCTCGTAATCTTCATACAATTTATGGAGAAACAAGCAATGTTCGATTTTGCGCGCTGTATTGTCATTACAGAGCAGTTGCGCAGTGGTTCGTTAGCACGACACGTTGTGAGCACGGCCATCAAAGTTGCATTCCCGGCCAAGGCTTGACATCAGTGGCGGGTGATATGTGGAATGGTCTCCCCCCCACCCCAATCCCACCCCACCACCCGCAACGGGTACCGACCAGCATGATCAAATAACCCTCACGACCCGCACGGCATGGGGAGACTTTTAACCAGCAGGGGGTCGACAACTGGGCGCAGATGTTTTATTCAAATGGTGTCGGCACTATGCTGCAATGTATTCTGGACATGTACAGCGAGCACGGATATTCATCTCGGTGTGACAAGCAAAGGGCGACTGTGTATGTGCGCTTAGCGCAATGGCAAAGGTTTAATTTGAGTTCGACCTGTATCCCCCCCCCACCCTCGGCGAACTCCACATACGGTGGTAGTGTGGTCGTGAACATTGGCACTGGGAAGACAAAGGTGGCAGGGTGTGTCATCGTGTGTGGAGCTGGCCACACCACCCATTCGCGTGCCACGCTACGTTGACATATTTTGCCTTTGTTGTCAGAGTGCAACATTCATTGAGCTTGCCCCTCCTTTCACACTTGAAACGTCCATATTTCCCTCCATTCCTCACCACTTGTAGGAGCCGGCTCACGGTCTAGTGAAATGTTTGTGGGTTTTATGACGATTAGACCATGTGATTATTGGTTTTTTACCCTTTGATCTGGCAACAAAACTGACGCCTTTTTTACAAGGAGTAATGTTTGTATAGACCACAATACCTGCAGTCGTAATGCAAACATACATTATCAGAGTTGTGTTTTTTGTTTGCATTACGACTGCAGGTATTGTGGTCTATGCAAACATGACTCCTTGTAAAAAAGGTGTCAGAGGTTCCAATTGTGATTAGACCATAGTTTTGCGAAAGAAACACGCTCGGATATGTGATGGGAGATGGCGATCGCTCTTGGAGGCCTTCATCCAAGAGTGGATTGATCATGGCCAATGGTGATTATGACAAACATTGGCTTCACATAAGAGTACACCTGAGTAGACAGTATTGCCAAGATGGACACCACTTTCAAGATGGCCACCAATAGTGCTGCAGGATGGTGAAATATTTGTGGCTTTTAAAATTAAGTCACCAACATTGGCAAAAGCTAGAGGTCAGCAAACGTTGGGTCAACGTTGGGCATGTGGTTGTAACTGTTGGACGAACGTTGGGAAAGAGAGAGAGAGATGTAAAGTGAGCCAATAACAATGCAATGTTCTTTGGCAATTCCTCAGTTAGTTGGGGGCACTTGCCCGGTCCTAATAACGGTGTCTGACGCCTAGGGCTATGGAGCACTTCAATTATTTACAAAGATGGCCGCCATTCTCAAGGTGACCGCCAAAAACGTTGAAAATAAAGGCTGATGATACCGATCAATCGGATGCACCGTTCGTCAGTATCCGGCCGTATTTTACGATTAGGTTCCAGCTGCATGGTGAAAACTCAATAATGTGAAAAACAGATAATAACATTTTGTTTTTCCCTCAAAATACGTTTAATTTTTCTACACATTCCATAAGAATGTGTGAAACATTCCATAAGAACGTATAAAATAATTACGTGAAATGTCATGTGCTTTGTGCAGCCTTTATGGTCACATGATGCGTGGGGATCGAGGTTGGGGGTTGGTGGGGGGGGGCTGGAGAAGTATGGCGACTTTGGTCAGTCCAGTACCCATGTGCTGTTATCGCTATCCCGTATGCCCCTCCTGTCTCTCTCATCTCTCATGCCTTTTCTAAATACATCTCATATCTTTCTTTTATCTGAATGCGTATGTCTCCTGTCTCTTGTATCTCATTTGTCTTAATGGATTTATGTCCGGTCATCTCTCATATCCCTTCTGAACCCATCTTTATTCATATAATCTATGATATTGTCTGAGCGAATCTCCCATTGTCTCTCATCTAAATGTCTCTCTTTACCATAACCTGCCTCTTATATTTCATGCACTCTCTTATCTCACCTGGATGCATCACTCACCTGTCATCACTTATCTAAAACACACCCCAATCGAGGCGCAATTTCCAAAAGGTCCAGGAATTACTGCAGAAAGTAGACCTGACTTACCAAATCAATTGGCTTTAGAATAACAATCGGCAGCTCAACAAAAAAATCCCAAAAGAGGTTTTTGTTGTCTGTCAAATTAATTAAAAATGAAAATTTTATGGGATTCTATTCTTTGTAAATGGCGACAACGTGGATTATGGGAATGTCTTCGAGCCCCTCGGTTTCCCACTTTGTTGAAGTGAGATTTGCCATTGCCAGCATCAGCCTCTCCTCGCCATCGCTTGACGACTCCCTAAACCTTCGGTCATCGATACTGAGCAGGGTTTGCTGTGAACGGTGCAAAATAAGTTCCATATACATTACGGCCGTGCGGTTCCTCTAATTTAAGACCTTTTAGAATCTGTGGATGGTAGAGAGGGATATCGCCTTTTTGTATTCTGACAGCTGAGTCGCACCTCATGTTATTCCATCAAATGTCCCGAGATTGCCATGGAGTTCCGTTGAAATAGCAGCAAGATGCCTCTTTAACTTACTGCGTAGGCTTTCGTGGCTGTGCTGTACCGCTCTCCGATGTGTCTACGAGTTGTTACCGTGCGTCTTGCTGGGAGCTTCTTCAATAACTGAATTCAAATTTTCTTCAGGAACTGAATTTGTGTAGACTGTATTCAGTTTCTGAAGAAGCTCTCGACAGGTGAAGCAAAACGCCGGACCTTATGCCGAATAACACATTGTACAACATAAACATACATCCGGGAACTTCTTTAACTTATAATTTGCTTCAATCACAGTGCGTAGTGATTGAACATTATTCTAGAAATGGCCATTACACAAAGGTGGAGTGTTACATAATCCAAATAACTACAGGCCAATTTTTCATGTGCTCATTTTGTTATAAAATCCTGGAACAAATGACATTGTATCACACGCAACGTGTACAGCTGAAACTATTGATTTGTTATAGAATTAATAAATGAAGCAGTTGATTATTGCTTTGATTATTATATGTGTTTTAAATAGCATTGCCCGTGAATACATGAATAAAGCCACCATATCTCAGGTTAAGCTGAGCAGCCATTTAAGACGTCATCATCGTCGTCATCACCGTCATGATGCGCGTCACTGCTGCGAATTTCCACACCTTTGAAAGGCCGCATGCCTGGCGTCCTTCATTGTCAAATGGGTGCCAGTCGATTGGTTATAAAAATTGAATGATGCATTTCAGCACTTAAAAGGATCCCAGACTAGTTTGTTTCATTTAAATTGCAAAGGTAGGAATGTGCTGATGCAAAGCTAATATCGCTGATTGCATCGTCTTACTCTGGCGGTGCTTAGCAGGACCACGGCAATTCCTCTTGATAGAGTTGAGCGACAAATGGGCGTCGTGCAAAGTGTGTGTGTGTGTGCCAGGATTTCAACGAAAATGCCGAGAATTATTCATATTTTTTTCTACCGGCAAAGCTCATCGAGGGGCGATCGAAACGGTGGCTAAAGGTGACAATTCGGAAAACTGAGGCGGCAGAACTCCCAGCGGGAAAACGACCGTGTTCAGAATGAGAATCAAAATATGTATTTATACTGAAGGAATACGATGAGATATAAAGATCTTTTTGACAGATGTCCAGTAGATGCGGGTAAGAAAAAACACTACAGTAATGAAAAGTAAATCAATCACACAAAGACATACAAATACAACTAAACCATCCCCATTCTACCAGGCAATGCCCACTGAGGTGTTAACTTATTTTTCAGCATCGGCCTGCCCACAAACGGTAGCTCAACAAAGTGGCCCATCATTTGGACATTTACCATGAACAGCGCCATCAACGGAGATCGTGCGTGACGACGACGCTATTCGCTCTCTTTAACCGCAATTGACTGTCGTGTCGTGGATTTGTCCCAAATGGTCAGACACTGATCGCCGCCAGCCACATCAATGCGCGAAGCTCAGGCTAAAGTCAACTTTAAGAGAGGCCCTGGCGAAGATTCAGATCCCAAAAAACGTGATTCTTGGGAAGAAAACCTGGTTCGTGGAACTAGCTACTACTACTTTTTATTTTACCAGTTAAGGCCCACTGAGCCACATAGCTCTTTTTCAGAAGCGACCTGGCCACAAATGATTATTCAACGAAGTGGCTTATCACGTGGACATTTATTTCAGCCAAATACTCTAAACGCGTGTTTCTAAATGTGGAGGGGAAAAACGGGGGACCCGGAGAAAAATCTACGTGAACACGGGGAGAGAAAACATGCAAACTCCAAATATACAGGCATCAGGGTTGGGATTAGAACCGATATAAATTAGACAGTCGTGTTTCCATGCGCTGTACATTGTCAATCCACTGCTAGATGAGAGCATCACCACGCTGGATGGATCATGGGGAATTATTTGACCATATATCACCAGGTTGGTCATTGTGGGTTTGGTGAAGGACGGGGAGTCGAGATGTGGGGGTATTGAAGCACAGTACAACAGTGGATTTTGCTGCACTGCCAGAAGTGTACATAATGGTCACCCATCCAAGCCCTATGCAGGCTCAAGCCTGCTTAGCGTATGATGTGGTTATAGGCTTTCATGTATAAGTAAGTGAATGTTGTACATATGGAGTTATGCATGTAGGCAGAAGCAGTGGAGGGTTGCACATCAGGAGGTGTGCACATTGCTGTTGACCTCTATTTCATACGTTCTTGTGACATTTAAAACAAATTAATACGTCTTACTAAAACATCACCACATTTCAAATGATATAACTCAAAATAACCCCTTCGCGCACACACAGAAATGCAAACACCATCTACACACACACACAATCGTGCCGGGCATATCTATCAGTGCCAAAGTAATGGTCGTGTTGTAGATATTGCCAATAGAGATTGCAATGATACGGACAATTCCTGGTTTTTATTTTACAAAAAACGATTTTTCGAATTGTATTTGGACGTAATATCTGGTTGGGGTGGAGTGGTGGCACAGTGGTCAGTGCACTGCGCTATGAACCCACCGATCTGAGATTGATTTCTGGCCACAGCCAACACGAGTGGTGGTTGATATCTGAGCCGGTGTTCGATAACCCCCTCCTTCACCAACCTGCACTGACCAATGCGGTGAAGTATGGTCAAACAGCTTCGATGACCGACACGGTATGGGGTGGCCTTCATTCAGCAGTGGATTTATAAAGGAGTTGGAAATCTATGGTTTCCCCTCAAGCTGGTAACCGCATCTGGGAGAGGCTTTTATTTTGCCTAAAACAATAATGCCCATCCGCAGAGTCTTAAACCGAGGTTGCTCAATATTTGCATTTTACAAATTTAACTCATATTTCAATCTGAGTAATTTACAAAGATTCTTCATAGATTTAGAAAATGTATGTATAATGTTGTCATTGATCTAACACATTAAATCAAGAGATGGGCCAGAGCAGGTCGGAGTGCTTTTTGGAAAGCTGAATTTTGATCATGGAAAGGAACTTGCCAGGGCGTCCGCAAGGATTTCCACCGAGTAGGTGGAGTGGTGGAACCGGTTTGTTTGCAGGAGCTGGGTGGATTATGACATCGCAGGTGTTCGTGTGAGGAGGCACTGGCTTGGGGAGGGCCTTCATCCAGCAGTGCATCGGTCATGGTTGATGATGACGACGCTTGTGGTTCTGTGAATCGATTGCATGATGATATCTGAAAATAAATAAAATAATAGAATGCGACGTTTCGATTGCAACACAAGCAATCGTCATCAATCCTTGCAGTCACGAAAGCTTCAAATCTAGAATCGTCATCAAGTACACACAGACAGACAGACACACAAGTAGAGAGAGACAACACAGAGACACACAGAGAGTGTGTCTGTCTCTGTGTACCTATTGACGATTGCTTGTGTTGCAATCGAAACGTCGTATTCTATTATTTTATATTTTTATTTCTACGTGACTTTACCAAAAGAACCAAAGAGTAATTCCTGCAGTCACGAAAGCTTCAAGTCAAGTATGATATCTGAACAAAATTAAGCCAAATATTACTTTGTCTTTTAAACGGCTGTAAATTATTTCGCTACGAGCAGTTTATCTTTGTTGTCATGTCAAATCCCCAATTCTAAATCGATATGAAATCCCAGGCTCCGTTTTTCTCAAAAATGTTTTGTCATCTGGATGTCGGGACAGCTCTTGGTTCTTTAAACCCCTACCAACTCGGTCTGTCCTTAGGGCATGTACAGTCTGTTTGTCATTGCACTGCTGGATGAGGGCCTTCCAAATGCTGAGCCAGCCATGAGGAATGTTTGGTTACACTTCCACGCGGGTTGGTGAAGGTGGGCAGCATAGATTGATGTAGTACAGTACAACAATTCAGCGTTGCTACACTGCCTTCTGCTGACAATGTAGCCACCGCACCAGCCTACAGCACCTGCTTTATACATCGGGGTCGCCCATCCAAATTCTTTCAAGGCTCAGGCCTGCTTAGCTTCATGAGATTTTGACGAGCCTCTGCAGGCACATTGCGGGTGATTTGGTCATAGGGGGAACCCTGCGGATATCTGACCATTATTTAAAACAGGGGGTTTTCCCTTTTTTTAATCCTTTATATTAAGTTCACTTGCTTGCTTGCTTACGACCGTGCAAATCTTTCGGTCGTTTTTTAACCCACTTCCCGTGATCCAATCGAGCTGACATTTTCCACACAGACTCGTTGTGCGTGACAATGCATTTTCGTGAGAAAAAAAATTCCAAAATTTTACACTGTTTAGGGAATTTATTTTATTTTATTAATTACCAATTGCTTAATGCTGCCATACAATCATCTGACCCATAGGTGGCAGCCATCTCAAGCCAGAGGACGAGAGGACTCTAGCCGCCACGCATATAAAGGATTTATAGTGAAAAACTTTGTTTTTACGGGTTAATTTTTTGTTAAATCAGTCGGATGTGTGTTACACTTCTTGGTTACAATTTCCCACGTTAGAAAACAGACATGTGCAGTCTTACTTTTGTATGCACCAGTGGTGATGAAATACAATCAAATTACAGACCAATTTCAAAGGTATACACTCTAACAGAGGGTTCTGGAAATAAAATAAACTGGCAGCTGGTTACAATTACGGACTCAAAATAAAATGTTAAATCCATATCAAGAGTAACTGCGATGTCGTCTGGCCACAGCAACTCGTCCTGACATCTTAATTGTGTTGAACTATTTCCAGCACGGTTGAGAATTTTACATTTTTATCACTTTTTTTTATTTGTCTCTGGTCTTATAGAGATGAATCATAAAGTTCACCTCACAATTATAAAATTAAAACTACAGCGAAAACCCACTCTAAATTATGCATCCTGCAGAGTCTATTATGTGTCATCATAAAAATATAAACACAAGCATGGATGAAGGTCTCCCCTTGCTTTGTCCATCACGTGGGTTATTTGATCACGCTGCTCGCTACTAATGATGACCGTGGCCAGGGAATCGAAGCTAACCGCTGTGCCACCACCTCTACAGCTTAACGCCTAAACGATCGACTGGCGCTACCGTCCGAAAGCCCTTTCAGATGCATATTTGCTTCTACGAACTCAAAACGGGCCTTTGACCAAGTCACCCGGAACGCGCCCGATGGCGTCCGATCTCAGAAGCTCGGCGCGGTTGACCCCGGATAGCGCTTGGATTGGTCACCACCACACGCAGAAGGCTGCTGCAGGTCGATTGTGGGACTGTTTTGTAAGCCGCAGAGGGCAATTCCAAAGAAAAGAAAAACATGTTGTGCTGTGCCAATGATGTCATGTCTACGCTCACTGCCTTCACCTTACCGCACTGACGTGAAGTATGGCAGAATAACCCCACGGCGCGGGGATGCCCTCATCTATCAGAGGATTAACACGACGAGTGCTTACAAGGTTGGGGACGTGATTGTAATTGCCCAGAACTAATTGCGATGGCGGTAGTTACAGAAAGATATACCGGTATTGATTATGCGTCCAATAACGAGGCCGTATCATAGATACGCTGCTTTTTTGTTCACATCTCAATATGTACAAAGATCAATCGTTATTGCTCACATATCAAGCTACGTAGTTAATACATCTAAAGATATCAATACACATCAGTACATCTATAGATACCAATACATATGAATGTGTGTGGAGATCCCGCAGACGCGTTTCTACCAAAGTTTATTGGCGTTCTCCAATTTCCCGATTGAGGACTGTTCTAATTGTACAACAATTGGCAGCACAAGCGTCGATTAGCAAGAACAAGATTGTGAACGCACAATTAGAGATACATTCGTAGCGAAACACAAATCCGTTAAGGCTGGAAGCACAATGCCAACGAGAGGCGCGGCGAGTTTGCACTTCGCTGAATCTTACGGCTGTGATGATTAACGGTGTGCACATTTTCCATTTCGTCTGGCCACCATGTGTGACAGTGTGCTGCTGCCGATAAGGGTGTTTATTTGCGTATGCTATGTCAATATTGTTGGCCAAACGTTGACAATTTGCATTTCTGGCTGTGATGTGAATCTTTCTTTGGATGCGTTGTCTTCGAGATGTCAACTCAAAGGTCAGTGTCATGACTTCAGCCGACATGAGTTAAGCCAAAGCTTCGATTTAAAGCTTTCGTAACTGCAGGGATTCATCTTCTTGGTTCTTTCGGTAAAGAACCAAGAAGAAGGGAAATATATTATTTTATTATGTTTAATAGTATATTTTATTATGTTATTATGTTTTATTTGTATTATTTTATTATTTCCCTTCTACGTGACTTTACCGAAATAACCAAGAAGATAAGCCAAAGCTGTTTAATTGTCAGAACTGGAACAAGTTATAAGTCAGCAAAACAAAACAAACTGTATTTAATATGGTGGATGCAGATCGGTCATTGATGAACAGGCCCAGGTAATCCACTCGCTACACTTGAAAACCTGGTTTTAAGGGTGCGTGTCTACCTGGATTTAAACTCAGGAGTCCTTGCCCGTTGTTGTCTCCTCAGCCACCTAGCTACCTGTGTGTGGCCATACAGACTGTTGTGGCAAGTGCTGTTCGCCAGCACCTATATTTGGATGGCGCAATGCACGTGGGCAGCAAGGAAACCCGGCCACCATTGATGTTTATCCATCCCCCCAGGTACCCAATTATGTCAGAGTCCACCAATGGGAGACCCAGAAACTGCTTGTCGCCAGCACCTGTTTTGGATGGCGCAATGCACGTGGGCAGCAAGGAA
>CM025607.2:16266534-16283172 GCA_014621495.2 Entosphenus tridentatus | reverse complement strand
CGCCAGCACCTGTTTTGGATGGCGCAATGCACGTGGGCAGCAAGGAAGCCCGGCCACCTTTGATGTTTATCCACCACCCCAGGTACCCAATTATGTCAGAGTCCACCAAATGGGAGACCCAGATATCACTCGCCGCTGATGTTGGCCCTGACAGAGGACCGAACCCGAGCCGCCAACTTTGCAGCCCAGTGCCCTAACCAGTGCACCGCTGCTTCCCACAGACACGCAAGCAATAAACACACGTAAATACACACGCACACTCATGGATGTAACTCGCACATGCACGCCGGCTGCGGGCACTAAACCACACCACCGCCTTGTGCTCCCCCCGGTGCGGCTTAATCACAAACACTTCCCCCGCACGAAGCATGTGACTCCCCCTCCCGTTTGCGGAGGATTTGCGTCCAGATCTTGGGGGGATGGATGCTTCGAAATCAGCGCCCTTCCTATCACCCGCCCATGCAAAGTGCCACGTGGAGCATTTCGTGCTGCGGTGAACCTCGCGCACGCGCCGCTCACCTGTGTGGTGTGTTCAACCACAACTGAGCGTGTTTTTTTCGTATTTCATCCCACTGCCTAGCAACGTTGACTGAAAGCTCGCGCGTTTCCCTGGAATTTGTTTACGCTCGCGAGCTCAGAATTACGGGCGCTTCAAGGCCTTTCCGAATTTAGCGCCGGGGACACAACAACAACAAAAGGGAGAAGAGGAAGAGTAATGGCGCTGTTAATTCTACACTCGTTGTTGATTGGACATGGCAACGAGGATAAATTGCTTGTCGTGAAATAATCCACAGCTGTTGCAGGACGACCGTTTAAGAGATTAAGCCATTTTGAACATAATATCGAGCCTAATTCTGTTGAGACGTCACTGTACGAGTGATTCATAGAAATACAATAAAGCACAATTAACATCAGCCACGGTCAATCCACTGCTGGGTGAAAGCCTCCCCCAAGCAGCTGCCATCTCTCACGATGCTGCGATGCGACAATTCCACCTCGCGCCTACGAACACACGAGCCGAACTCGCCACTCCACTCCGTCACTATCTGGCCAACGGCAACATCGTCCCTTCTTGCGACGCGTGCCACCCCAGGGCCCCAACTCTAGCCCAGCCCCCCCCCCTTTAGTTCGTTGTCCTTTCCCCGCGCCTCAGATTATAGCACGGTTGGCCACGTACTGTGCGAAAGAGGTTCAGCGTACGCACGTGCTCACGTCTCATTGGTGAAGCTTTGTTACTCAGCCGGTCTTACGGAACAACATGGCTGCGGTTAAGCAGCTGCTGCCACGTAAATTTGTTGTGTAAATTAAGCGAGTAGTACCTTAATTAACAAAAATCATGTTAAAAGATGTGCATGCGGCATGGTTTGCTACTACTTTAATTCCCGTGCACCAGAACAGATTTTAGATTTTTCCTGAGATTGCAACATTTTAAGTGGTACCGAACTTTTTATATATCCGTAGACATTACGAGAGATGGCGGTGGCTTGGGTAGGCCTTCATCCAGCAGTGGATAGGTAATTTCCGGTGACCTTGATGATCAAATCCAAGAGATTGATGTTTGAAAACCTTAAACAAAAACTATTGGAATATCAGCGTCATTAGTGAATTTATTTTATAACAGCACCGTTTTGTCGCCTTCGTTGAGGGTGCATTATTTTGGGGATCATGTGATCAGACCAAACGTGCCGTGGTCTCGAATGTGACCTCAGCACGAATCCTTAATTTTGTCAAAAAGTAGGTTTGCCGCGATTTGACGATACCGTGTAAAATCTCGTCGTTATCCTAAGCGTAAGAATCAATTGTGCCATGCCCATGACCAAATCACCAAAAATGTATCCGATCTCATCAGAGCTCAGAAGCTGAGCGAGGTTAAGCCTGGGTAGTGATTGGATGGGCGACCACCCTGCTGACGGCAAGTGTTGCAGGCTACCGCAGGGCTTCATTGCTGGGAAATGACGGTGCAGAAAAATAAATTGTTGTCCTGTGCCGTGTCGTTGATGCTCCTCGCCTTCAACAACCCACACTGACCCGCGTGGTGAGGTGGTACGGTCAAAACAACCCCCGCGACCTGCACGGCGTGGACGGGCACTCCTCATCCAGCGGTAGATTGACAAAAGGGCTGTACACGACCTTGTACATTTACGGTCGTCACTTGCAAGGTAAAAAGGGGGCCATGACAGCCGGTGTAGATGTCCCCAATTGAATTACAACGTCCTCAGTTTGATTTCCAAGCGGAGACTGTTTTAATCAAATTTTGCTAACGGTGATAAAAAAAAAAGTTTTTATTATGGAGTTAATTAGAGCCACGCGCCTCTTGTACAATGATTTCTCATCTTGACGAGTTAATCACCACCTGACTGGAATGTCTAACTGATCTTGATTTAGTCTGATCTTCGTGATGCTGTCTATCCAATCATTCAGAATCGATCAGTCAGTCGGTGTGCATTTGTCTTGATCAACGTGGCCTTTTTTCAGCGACTTGAGTTATCTTGTCTGCTGGCAACATATATTTGTTAAATGTGTGTTGTTAGGAAGCCGCAACTTGGTTATCCGAGCCTTATGCACTTCCACGGAGACCTGAGAATCACGAGAGAAGAGACAGAGACATAGAGAGAGGCGAAGAGAGAGAGAGAGACACACACACACACGTTTAGTGTGGAACGCAGGTAAACACAGACATAGATGTAGGGGAGAGAAACGCAGTGTGTAGAAGAACGTGGAGAGATTGAGATACTGTAAACCAGAGGTGGGGAACCTTTTTTCTGCCAAGGGCCATTTGGATATTTATAACATCATTCGCGGGCCATACTAAATTTTCAACTTAAAAATTAGCTTGTTATATTTGGTCAAACATTTAATTAACTCACCCCTAATGTGATGGCTGGAACTGCTTCTCTTTGGCGAGGCGTGTGATGTTAGCTGGTATTGATGATGTTGTTGCTACTCGCAACTGCTTTTCCAGGTTTGCTTCTAGATTTATTGAATTTCGAGTCCCGCCTGCGGTTGCCTTTGCAGGGCCAGACCCAAATGATTTCGCGAGCCTTATATGGCCCGCGGGCCGGACGTTCCCCACCCCTGCTGTAGAAACACGGACAGGGCCAGACGTACTGAGAGACACAGGGAGACACAGAGGGGTCGCCCAGTCACATGGAGATCCATGGAGAGAGAGAGAGAGACACATAGACGAAATGAAGGAAGAGACACGGAGAGACAAACAACGGGCCATCCACAGATTGAGACACGGAGAGGGAGAAACAGACACGGAGAGAGACAAAGGGACAGACAGAGACATGGAAAGAGACAGACAAGAATATAGAGTGTAAGACACAAAGGCGGAGATAGGGACGGTGTAAAAGGCAGAGTAGGTTATTGACAAAGACACCAAGAGATGGACAGAAGGACATTGACAGGGACACAAAGGACATTAGAGAGAGAGATAGACATACACGGATAGACATACAACAGATTAATTAAAAAAATGACATTTATTTCACTGTCAGCGGTTTAACGGGAGGATTAAAGGGAGAATCTTACATGTAATGGAAAGCGTAGGTGGGGTTGGGCGGTGGGCTATGCCAGATGATGACTTCGCCGAGGTGCAAAGAGTCATCAGCGCTTGAAGATGTTTAATGTGTCCCAGAGAGTCAACGTTTGTCTTTTGTCACTATAGCGTAGTGAGTATTCCGAGGGTGTGAAAAGGCTCAACAGGGTGGGGGGGGGGGGCACGACAGTTGTCTGAATGTGACCGGATTAACAAGACCCGTTGTCGTGACCAGGACGGTGAATTTTGAAGAGGCTTTTAGGAGACAGGAAACTAAAGGCCTGGGCAGTATGAGTGTATCCAGTTTTCTGCCGGTGTGAAGGGGGCTATGTGAGAATGCCAACATTAACTATATATATTCATAAAAAATGACGTGTGTAAAAAAGATGATCAGGTAATTAAATCAACAAGAAATCACACGGGCAGCGTGTGTGTTTATACATATGCACGCATTGACTGGGGGATGCGCACTGGGCTGGCATGTGCTTGTCTGCACACGGTTGGCTACGTACGGTGCGACAGAAGTTCAACGTGCATACATCTGAACAGAAAGTTTGGGGAAACCAAGGTTGACGCTGTGTGTTGGTTTCCGAGACTCAGTACAAGTCTCTTCTCTGCCTGGTTGCAAGAGAACGGACTGGCAAAGTCGGACCCCTTATGGACGTGTGGCCACGTCAGTGTATAGGCAGTGTGCCCTTTGGATGTAAAATGCTCACAGACTTTTGCGGTGACGGTGATGTTCCCTGAATCTGTCTGCCAGCCTTCTCCGAGACGGGTTTCGCCAATGCACGTGGCAGGCAGGACATTGTCTGCACGAGATGCAGTTTATCAACATTGGCCTTGGCAGGGCTTCTTTTCTCATGGAATATTTTCCAGCCCCCCCCCCGACGCCTCTCACCACAACTTCCAAATCCCAATCCCCCAGAAAGTTTCGGCTGAAATTAAAGCCTGGATCGTGCAACACATGAACTTGTGTCTTCTGCGATAATGTGGGTCTGCTTGGTTACTGCACAGGGGTGGGAATTGTGATATGTTGTGAAGGTTTTTTATGGTGGCTGTGGCAGGATGGTTTTGTTCCAGGTTCTGCAGGTCGTCGTTGAAAGAGCCCAGCGAAAAACAAAACAAAAGCCAGCTATGTTGGGCTGGGAGGTGGAAGAAGCGTAGAGGTTTTGTCCCAACCACCGCCAGCCGAGCGATCGCGCTGATAGAGGAAGCAGCAAGCGGTGGTGCTCACCCATTGGGGACCCGAAGCAGAAATTATGTTGTTGGTGGGCCTCCTTTCAGTGCATAAACCCCGAAGTGAGACGACAGGCGATATAGGCAAGGGGTATAGATGTCGTCAGATATGAGAAACTTAGACAAAAATAGAGACAGTGATATTAGAGACGGGAGATGCTGGATATGTCGACATGAGAGCGATCAATCGTTTTTTGAAGCTACTTTGCTAATTATGTTGATTAGGATTTACGTTTCAGCAGCTGTTTGCTGCACATCTATTTATTCATGAATATTGGGTCCCTTGAGTTGCTTGGGGCCCTCGGTTATTGTTCAGTTTTGCTGATGCCTCGCGGTGCCACTGGTTGGTATCCAGGGAAGGGGCTTTACGAGTTTGAGATCAGAGAGAATTCAGCATGAGACAAGCGTGTGGCTGTAGTTACAGGTCAAAATGCGGAGGGACTTGGGGTTGAGTGAACGGGCTTTCGTGAGAGAAACGTTGGTGTCGCGAGCTCGTGCGTGGCTATAGTGTGCGATGTATTCTGGCTGAGATGTTCGGCGATCGGTGGGACCGTCTAGATGGCAACGGAGACGTAGAAGGCCCGGCATCGATCAAGGGAATCGGGAGAGGGTGGGGGGAAGGCTCGAGTTGAGCAAACAGAGAGGGGAGGAGGCGGGGGGGGGCGACAAGGAGACAACCAAGGTCAAAAAGAGCGCAGGTTCTGGCTAATGGCGTGTGTGCTATATATGGCAAAGAGAGCTTTTTTTTGTAGGATGTTGGGGCAAGTGCTGTTAGCGAGCACCTATGAAGGCCGGCGCAGCACACGAGGCAGCGGTGTGAGCAGCACTACGCCCGCTCGCTTGTGTCTCCTGATGGGTGATGTTTACACAACCACACCAGGTACTCATTTAACGCCGAGTCAACCTAGGGAACACCCAGGACTGGTTCAGATATTTGCAACCTCAGTGGATAGTCGTATTAGTGCAGCCTGATGTCAATCCACTGGTGGATGAGGGCCTCCCCATGTCGTATGGGTCGTAAGAGGTATTTTACCATCGTGGCCATACTTTATAGAGTATATATACACACACACAAGTTTGTTATCTTGCCCATGGACTAATACATCCTTTTTGCTGTACTGCCATTCCCTTGCCAAATCAGAACGCAGTGAGCCACAGACCACTGACTCCATAGCACTCGATCGCAGGCGTGTGCCACCACACCCAAAAGCACTGACACGTACTGCATTAACCACTGTATGCCTATCATCATCATCATCAACAACATCCATGGTCAATCCACTGCTAGATGAAGTCATCCCCAAGCCGTCGCCGTCTCTTGGATGGTCCTACGTTGGCAACACTCCGTCTATTGGCTGCTGCACGTGAGCCTCCTCAATCGCTGCGGAGTAGTGCGCACCTTTGGGCAAGCCCGTACATTTCCACGTTAAACACTTGACGGGGGTTTTTTTATTGTTTCACTGCGGCGTCCGCTGCACGTGGTCTTGTGCGTGCGCGCTCTGCCGTGAATTATTGATGCGCACGAAGAGGGCGGCGCCCATCGGACGTCAGAAGCTGCCTCGTGCCTCGTGGACGTCACGATTTGTTTTTTTTTGCGCTGTCCTCCGTGCTGACTGCTCGCTGCCCGTGGGTGCTGAGCAAAAAAAATATCTAAAAATAAACACGCGGATTTTTATGACGCCTCTTTCCGACGTCCGTCCGTCCGCGTGAATAAATAATAATTGAAATGTTTGTTTTATACACGCGCCACCAGGCGTTAGGGCCTTTCTCTGAGCGATTTGTTTTGTTTGTTCCGGCAGCATTATCGGTTTAAATGGTACAAATAGTACACGCTGAACCGGGTTTAGACATTCAGTATCACGGCAGCAGAGGCGTGCAGGCTTGCGTGTTGATGCGGTGCTGCCGAACTGCAAGACGTTTATAGGCAAGGACCGTACATTTTGTCATGATCAGAATCTTTATTTGGACTGGAGGAATCCGATGAGCTATGAAGATCTTTTTCACAGATGGCCAAGAGGCTTTGGTTCAATAGGCTGCCATGCCGCGTGCAACGTACGCTTCCACCACCAATGGTTGTCGATGTCTAAGATAACAGCCACAAATTAGTCACAATTGTTTTTATTGTTGACTCCGCATATTTTTACCTTCAACCACGTGCTATAAAATAAAAACCACGGCAGACTTTTAAGAGCTCTGGTGGCCACGTGGCAGAGTTTAGCCATACTTTTGGAAATACTAATTTTTGTCATTCATACATTTAACTTGATTATACTGCGTGAGATAATTCCACCTCTTCCAAGACGTCTGGCCTGCGTGGAAGAGTAGGCCAAATCTCGTCTAGAGGGTCTTTCAAGAGCTCCCTCGAGTCGAGATCTTTCCACCAGCAGTGGTATGAACGAGCAGTTGCAGGACCTTTACCTTTTGCTTCAATATAATTTACTTGACGATAACAGTTAAAATTTAATTGCAACAAGAAAACGATTTCAGTAACTACATTTTAATTTATGGCTTGATTGTACACTCATGGTTATTTGAATGTTACATATCACGCATGTCACTTTCAAATAACGCTGTCCTTAGACTGGCACGGCATGGCGAGGCCTTCATTCTTCAGAGGGTTGACAGAGGGCTTCGAATTATTATTTTATTTAGTTAGCCAAGGCACGGTTGTATATCTTTGTGATTACCACCATCTGCCGGTTAAAAGTATAATGCTGGAGCCGGAGGCATTGGCTCTGAATGCAGGTCACCCTGACACTGCTCAAATTGACAAAATACCGCGTGAATTGAAACGGAGCGTTTTCGTACAAAGAACTACGTCGTGTTTTAACCAATCAAATGTCAACTCGCGCTCCGTAATTTTTGTGCAGTATGCAGTGGTATTTCAGCAACGTGTGTGGGAGACGGTAGTCGCGTGGTGGTTAGATCACTGCGCTACAAATGCAACGGCGTGAGTTAAATCCATGGCCGTGACTGACGTGAGTGATCAGTGGCTTCCCCCTATACCAGGGGTGGCGATTTTTTTTTCTGCCAAGGGCCATTTGGATATTTATAACATCATTCGCGGGCCATACAAAATGATCAACTTAAAAATTTGCCTGTTATATTTGGTCAAACATTTAATTAACTCGCCCCTAATGCGATGGCTGGAACTGCTTCTCTTTGGCGAGGCGTGTGATGATGTTAGCTGGTATTGATGATGTTGCTGCTACTCGCAACTGCTTTTCCAGGTTTGCTCCTAGATTTATTGAATTGCGAGTCCCGCCTGCGATTGCCTTGGCAGGGCCACACCAATTGATTTCGCGGGCCTTATGCGGCCCGCAGGCCAGACGTTCCCCACCTCTGCCCTACACCAACACGCATTGTTAGCGTGGTGAAGTATGGCCAGACAACCCGATAACTGGCAAGGTGACACCGTCATCCAGCAGTGTGTTGACAAAGGGCTTCATATTTTATTATTATTATTTCAAAAACAAATACATTTATGAGTTGTAATCTATCATTGTAAAGTGTTTTGAGAAACGAAAAGTTGCTTTGTTCTCTTTAAAGAAGAAATATATTATGACAGGACGATGTGTTTTCTCCAGTAGATGGCATATTTATTCATTTCACCTCGCTGTGTGCACGGGGTGTATAGCCCGTGATCCACTCATATCTGGTGCTTTCAGGGCTTTAGATTCGGATTTGGAAAATCCTGCCGAAGTCCCGGATCCGTATTGATCTGGATATATCCCATGTCCAGTTTAAGTAGTAATTTACTAAGTGAATCAATGCATTATGAAAGTATCGATGTGCGCATCCAAACCCAAAACATCAAAATGCATTCTTGATACCACATCTCAAAGCAAAAGCCTGACCTTAATATGACTACAATGTACGATTATTATTTTAACCTCGATTTTAATGTCTCGTCTCAACACAGCCGCAGCCAAGATATTGTGGAGGTCTCCGCTGAAGCTCGACAAGGACCCGAGGCTGCTGTTCGCTTCAATCGCTGTGAACTCCGGGCCGTTCGCTTCAACTGAGCTCTGGACTGTCAGCCTTGAGGACGCATCTGCAGGCCTTCGATCCTGGGCTCTCAGCTCGCTTGTCTCAGGTTCCTGCCGTCAACATTGGGATTCGCTCCGAAGGATCCCAACTCCGGGATCACGAGCGGCGAACTTGTCATCCGGCTCTAAACGTGCTGCAACCTCTCACCTTGCTGCACTGCCGACTCTGGGATCTCAACTTGGCACACTCAGAGACTCGGCTTCACCTCAACCTCGGGCACGTCAACCTTGGCGCTGTTGACCCTCCGGGCGATTGGAATCCCAGAGGGGGAAAAGCAACGCTGCTGCAGAGTGTTGGGCAAGCGCGCGGCACCCATGCGTAAAAACAGCAAGGTGGTCCTCAGGGATGCGGACGTTACCGAGTCGGTGACCGACCTGCTCGGACATGCCGAGCGGCCCGACGTTAAGAGCCCGTCGATCGCGGAGGGCCGCCCCCTCGGCAAAGGGGCGGCGGCTGGCACCGCAGCGGCCGCCGCGGCCGCCGCGGCCGCCGACTACGCGGACGACGACGAGGATGAGCGGCCCGCATGGGGCAGCAAGCTGCAGTACATCCTGGCCCAGGTGGGCTTCTCCGTCGGGCTCGGAAACGTGTGGAGGTTCCCCTACCTCTGCCAAAAGAACGGGGGAGGTACGTGCGTCACTTTTTTCAAAAAGCCTTCCAAAGCCTGCGGCGGCGTTGATGAGTTAGCTCTGTCCGTCTGTCCGTCTGTCTGTCTGTCTGTCTGTCCGTCCGTCCGTCCCTCCGTCTGTCTGTCCGTCCGTCCGTCCGTCCGTCCGTCCGTCCGTCCGTCTGTCTGTCCGTCCGTGTGTCTGTCTGTCTGTCCGTGCGTGAGTGCATGCGTCCGTCCGTCTGTAACGGGGAAGTCACGACAACTTTCGAAAAAGTGATCCGTTATGGATGATATGTTCTTCATAAAATTGTGTTTCTTCATCGGATTTAACCTATTTACAACCGGGCACATTGACAGAGGATTGGTCCAAGATTGGGTGCTAAATTAATATTAAAAGGTCAAGCCTTTTTATTCCCACGCAGATGACGTCACATGCCACATTGATATGTCGGTTGATCACTGATACTTTAAGCGTGGGGGAGTGGTGGCGCAAGGGTTAGCAGGAATGAGATGGATTGGGGCATCACGGGACCATGAGGTTTGGCCAGGTTTTGGAGAGCCCATCATGCAGCAGTGGAGAGATATCAATGCTGCCCCTGCTGCCGATGATGTTAATATGTACACAAACTTAGTCCAGTGATGTGACAGACGTGACGGGGCATAGCAGAGCTGCAACCACAGCACGTTCTTAATCATGGTTCACGGCTTCACTGAGTAAAAAAAAACCGCCAGTTAAAAATCCACCCAATCCCACTCCATTTGGTATACATTGACCCCGAAGGGCATTCCGTTCACGTAAACACGCGAGCGAAATGCACGTACACAGAGTAGTTGTCTGCGGTCATACAAATTTTCACTATCGCAGCACACACACACTGTAATTTATTATTAATATTATTATTACCAGCTAAATCGTGAGTCATATCACAATGTGCGAGATGTCTCTGCTGGGACTTCTTGAGTCACTGGAACGTGAGGTCATCACGTCTAGCAACGGCAGCACCAGGACAAGGCGGTCCAACCCTCGCTCGCTCCGCAGGCTCAATGCAGCCTGTGATCTCCATCTAATCCATAGCGTGGCATCGCTCACTTAAAAAAAAAACAACAGGCCACCGTGGATTTCAAATGAAGCTATTAAACCAAAATAAACCTGATTAAATCACATGCCTTGTGTGAAATAAAGATGACGGCCAGGATACAGGCCCTGTAATGACCGGGGGGGGAGAGGGACTTTGTGTCCGGGGAGTGAAGTACATGCAGCACTGCATGAATTAAGGACTCGATCCACACACTTTTCTCGCTTATGCCTCTCAGATTACAACGTTCTCCTATCTCTCTTCTATATTTCTTCTGAGTACATCTCCTATTCCTAGCTCATGCGGTGTATTTCTTCTGAATGTCTCCTATCCATCAATCTTGTATCTGTCTTCTGAATACATATCCTGCCTGCGGTATTGCTACTCTGAATACATCTCTAATCTCGTACATCTCTCTTCAGAATACATCTCTATCTCACATTTCTCCGCTCAATTGTAGCTGTCAAATCGCTCTCCTGACATTAATTTATCTGTAATATCCATGTTTGCTTATTATACGTTCGTGGTCTGTGGTTCCCAGTATGTTAGTCAGTTCGCCTCTTAATCCAAAAAGTTTGTACATCGCTGCCCTAGGAAATGACGCCACACAACTGCAGTATTTTAATAGAAAGTGTCACTGCTTAGGGTCTTATCCACGAGACAATGTTCCTCCATACTTTACAAAGAGTTGTTTGTCATTGTCTTTCATGCGATGTATTAATTTAGCATCCTGGCTGTGTTTTATCTTGAATTATTTGTAACCCACCTTTATGCGTCGGGCGTCATTTGTGCAGTCATTGGTGACGGGTCTAAGATCGTCGGCTTGCTGCACTGGAGAACCTGGCTCAAATCACGGATGAGTTTCCCCGCATTCAACCAAACTTAAAGAATTATGAACCGGCCAAGTGTCTCATCGGTAGAACGACGGCTCGCAATCGGAAGGTTTCGAGTTCAAATCCTGGTTGAACTCGCAAAAATATGTCTAAGATGACAGCCACAAATTAGTAAAAAAAAATTGTTAAGTCTGCATATTTTTACATTCAAAAACGAGCCTTCTGTACTTATTTCCACACCGCTCTGGTGGCCACGTGGTAGAGTTTATACATTCTTTTGGAAATACTTCTTTTTTCTCATTCACACATTTAACTTGATTATATTGGGCGAGATAATTCCCCCTCTTCCAAGGCGTCTGGCCAGCGTGGAAGAGTAGGCCAAATGTCCTGTAGAGGGGCTCTCTAGAGCTCCCTCGAGTAGAGACCCTTCCACCAGTCAACAGTCGTAGCCCTGTGGACAGCCTCGCCCTTGCTCGAGGAATGAGGGCGTTCCAGCACTGGCTCAGGGTTGTCAAACAGGAGGTGAGCACCGAATTCACTCTGACTTGTTGTTGTTGTTGTTGCCGAAACAATGCTCATGATAGCAGCTCACCCCTGTTGTCTCTAACCTCCGCACCTAACGCTCGCACACCTTTCCCGCACCCCACTCCCGACACCTCCACCGCTCCCTCTCCCCGCGACAGGCGCGTACCTGGTCCCGTACGTGATCCTGCTGTTCGTGTTGGGCATTCCGCTCTTCTTCCTCGAGCTGGCCGCCGGGCAGTTGATCCGCCGCGGCAGCGTGGGGGTGTGGAGCTACATCAACTCCAAGCTCGGCGGAATCGGCTTTGCCAGCTGCATGGTGCGTGCGCCGCATTCACGGGCTTTTGATTAAAGGAGAGCGGCAGAGGTCGCAACCGGGTACCCGATACCCGTACCCTACCCGATATCCGGCTACCCGGCCGGGAACGGGTACGGGTACCCGTTTGCGACCCTGGTGCGGCCGGGTACGGGTACGGGTAGGCCGTGAGTCACTGGTGAGTAACCGTTTGTCACTCATTTCAGGTAGGGTACGGGTACGGGTACCCATTTGCATCCCTGGTGTGGCCGGGTACGGGTACGGGTAAGGAATCAAACCCCGTTTGCGACCTCTGGAGAGCAGTGCGGCCCTGCGATCGTTGGCGACGCCACGGCTTGTTTCGTCTCATACGTCTGAGACAGGAGTGGCGCTTGGTGTAGCTGTATGGGTCAGAGAGCTGCAGTTGAACTCACAGAAGCAAGCTTAAAAAGAGCCTCTGACTTTTGAAAAGAGGTGCACACCAAGGAAGCGATGCCTGTCGCAGCAGGAGGAGGTGGTGCATTGATCGTTCAGAAGCAAACGTGGCCAGACGGGCTTATGAGAGGGTATCGTGTTCCATCATGAAATCACGTTCTTCATTCTGGCAAATGATCGTCATCAATCACCGTCAATCCACCTCCGTCACTGCTTCATCTTTTCTCTTGTTCACATGTTTTATTCATTGGTTGGACACGGTCTAATTGGACGTGCCTACAGGTACGGGTGTGTTGCCTGCCCTTCGACACAAACTGTGGCTGTCACCCTACCTCGACTGGTGAACTTTCACGAATAGTGAAGCATTAAAACACATTCATCAATGACGCTTTGGACGTAAAAGATTAAATATTTCATAGGTGATGTCTGGGGCGATGGGCCTTCTTCCGAGCACATGTTATGTTTCTGGTAATGACCCTTCTTCATAGCAGGAGAAGGACCATTGCCAATAACGTCACCTATTATATATGTGGATATTATATGCGTGTGTATTTTTCGGCAGCGCTATTGGCGATTGTGTTAAGTTTGGTTGTCAATTGTCCTTGTGCACCACTGCCAATGCAGCGGTGGCATTACCAAATGATTTGTTTCCTTCATATCAGTCTTTTGCACGAAAAATACGGACGGTAGTTTTCAACACTTTATTGCGCAAAAAAAATCTTCCTGACAGGTCTGAGTCAATGGCCTGGTTGTGGTTCAAGGTGTATACGCCTCTGTGGTTGGATGTGATCTGCGTTCGGTGCCCTGGGTGTATATATATATATTTCTACACATGAATTCTGCTGTGTACTAAGAGTTGCACCTGTGCATTCTGTATTTTTAATTTCGTTCTGCAAAAGCGTTGTGTCGTGTGATTTTCGTTTTGATGTACGTTCAACTTCTTTCGCGCCATACGTAGCCAACCGCTCTAAACGGAGGCGCAGGGGGGAAGGACAACAAACTGAACACAGAAAGCAGTTCTAAAGAAATTAGTTTTGAATCTAGATGATTTAAAAGTGCAAAGCTCCAGTGGCTTCCTAATATCAGAAGGAAGAGCATTCCAGACGGCCGCAGACCCCTTAATCTCACCTTCATGACCACCACTACTACTGTTCCCTCTTCATATTCTCATTACATGGCTATCACTCATTAACCCCATTCATTCAATCCGTTCATCATTATTTACTGTCATCACTTCCGCTTTCACCGAATTCGCGCATCACAGATTCGCCACCCGTTGCATCCTCCCATCCATTTCATTCGCTTCATCTCCGCCGCCACGTCGACACGCTGTTTGTGCCGTCGTCAATTCTTGGTAAAGGCGCTGTACAAATGCCGTCAAGACAAGGAGAGCCCATCTGAAAGCGGCCGACGCCGGTTGGCCCATCTTTGTCCGCTGGCTAGCCAGAAAGCCGCCGCCGCTGCTTCTGCGAGGATGACGCGGAGTTCGCGTGGCCCGATGGTTTGCGCTGCTTGAGGAGACGTTTGGCCTCCGGTTTAGTCCCGGGCGGCAAACATTCTCAGTTGCGCGAGAGCGCACTTTTAAAAGTAAAAATGCAAGGTAACAGCGACGCACCGCTGGGTGCAAATGTGCTGACCGGCTGCTGTTTTGCGCAGCGCATTTCGTTGACCTGCCACGTCGTCCGTGCACATTGCGTTGCGTGCGAAATAAACGTTTACATCCACACAACTGCATTTTTTTTTGGTGTGTGCCAATTTTGTAACTCGACAGGACAAAAGAGACTCAATGTCCCCCCGGTACCTCCGCATTCTCATTTTCTGCTGATGCCAACAACAGTTCTGCCGATACTGTTTTTCCTAACTACTAGTCAATGAGTTTCTAGTCGCGTTTAGCACCACGGAATGACCTAGCAATAGCCCGGCAAAAAACTAATTACAACAATGATCATGACAGCAATGATTATGCATTTGAGTGTGAACCTTATTGTTGCCAATTTAAGTTGTCATGTTACCAATATCTTCTTACAGTTCACCTTAACCCCCCCCAATGGGCCCATGTTTCCGACTCGGTGAAAACGCTTCCAGCTAAAATCCTATCCGCAGATATGGTTATTTTGAAGTGTTGATTACAGCCATCTCCCTCCGCTACATCCCACTCCACCACGCCTCTTAACCACCCGAATGACTTTGAAGGGCACAGCATGATAGTTTATTATATTAATACATCTTATAAACGAGTAAATGCAATCACATTTACACTTTGCACCTTGGATCAGCACGGTTGGCTCCGTATGGTGCGAAACAAAGTTTAACAAACGTACATTTCAGATAAGCATCATTATGCGATTTCAAGTATCTGTTTGTACTCTATTCACTTGTGTTTTGGGTAGTGATATTGCTCGCAGTGGCATCCTCTTATGCTTGCGTCACCCAGTGTGTGACAGCTCCTTTACCAAGGACGGTGCAGGAATAACATGTTACATTTGTAAGGTGCATTTCGTCCGTAGATCCCAATGCGCAGTTAGGTCAACAGCACAGTTATAGCAAAGCTGAACTTGGTGTGTAAAAAACTGGTTCAAATACCGTTGCGAGCACATTCGTAGCATATGCACAATGGAGCTGTGTGCAGGTGAGCACCACTTTATGCGTGACCCTATTACCTGCAGCTCCAATTACCTTGCCTCTTGAGCACGAACGCTTGGATAGCATAGGCCAGCTCGGCTCAGCAGTAATACAAGGAGGCCACTGGATTTATGCGCAGCCCGAGTTTCTGGTTTCCAACACGTTCCATTAGCGGTGCATCATACGCCACTTGTTTTGTGGGTGCGTGCCAGCTCCAATCAACGACTTCCCCTGGACTATCTCGTGGCTGAGCAGCGAATTCAAGCCCATGTGCTTGACGCTAGGATCACCTTTGGAGCTGACCTCTCCCACTGACCCAATGACTTGTCCGGTTAGCTGCAAGAAGTGCCCGCCGTTGTGCCACAGTTGGCCCTCGGACTTGGTTCAAATCCACTGTGTCCGCTGGGATCTGGTGGCAAGAAATCACAACACAAAACAGCATGAAGGCACGACTGTTTTGTGATTTGTTTGTATTGGTTTCCCAGCCTGCACCCAATTTTACCGTTTCTCGTAATTCACGTGAAAGGCGTTTGATTTTCGAAATGTTTTCTGGCGGCGGTTGAAAGTTTACAAGTGAGAATTTCATCCATCTATCAATCCATTCATTCGCATCCCCCTCCCTCCCCCATGCTGGCAGTGAATGGGGGTTGTGTTCCTCGCTGTTGTCGTGCGAACAGGAGCCAGCGCACACAGCGTAGCGCGCGGGCTCCTACGTGTTCATAATAACGCGTAAAATTTAAATGTGTCATTAACCCCACTACCACCCCGCCACGGCCAATCAGTGAGGTTCCACCACGTAGACAAAACGTGCTAATTGGTTTGTACGACTTCAGCATGCCGGTTGTGTGCTGGAGCGTAAACCCGCGGCATTTACAAATCCGAGTCCGACGACGACAAGGAGGCTGCCACCACAACCACCACCACGCATTTCTGGGTTACCCCAGGAGGTGTCTACACGACCAGCGGGCGTGTAGACACGCAAGGTGCTCGCCTGTGAGCTTCATTGTTACGCAGAACAACGAGCTCGTTGTTGTCTGGCCACAAAAGCCACCGCTGCCACGTGTGTTAATAACACAACACTCGTTTACGTGTCCCTGCCTTGTCTGCGCGTGGACCCCCCCCCGCCGCCCTCCCGTGGCAGGTGTGCTACTTCGTGGCCCTCTACTACAACGTGATCATCAGCTGGGCCCTCTACTACTTCTTCCACTCGTTTCAGTACCCGCTGCCCTGGGCCAACTGCCCCGTGCTCCACCACGGCAACATCACCGGTGCTGCGCTGTGCTCTCTCTCCCCCTCCGGCCCTCACGCCCATGAGGCCACGTGCCCCCATGTGCCCGCATCACATCGGGGGCGGCCGTGACAGTTTTTCTTTGTTCGCGTTCGGAAATTTCTGGGTTGCGTCAGGGTGCGGCCAGCGC
>CM025607.2:16253203-16266524 GCA_014621495.2 Entosphenus tridentatus | reverse complement strand
GCAGAAATGGAGCCCGAGTGCAAGCGCAGCTCGGCCACCACCTACTACTGGTACCGGCAGGCGCTCGACATCTCCGACAGCATCTCGCACGGCGGGGGCCTCAACTGGCGCATGACGCTCTGCCTCTTTGCTGCGTGGCTCATTGTGGCGCTGGCCATGATACGCGGCATCCAGTCTTCGGGGAAGGTAGGAAGAAAAGCCAAAGTAAAACGTAGGTTCACCCCCCACACCTTTATCCCTGTACTTTTGTTCCTCTTCCCTGGCCTTCTTTCCCCCCATATACAAAACAAACAAACCTACGGTCCCACTGCTCGCAGTCCCCTACGTGAGTGGGGCAGTGTGAGCCCAACCTTCTCCCCTTCCCAGAACCCAGCAGCACTGAGTTTGGGCTTTGGTCTGCAACATTTCTGTGCCCCCCGCTCCGTTGTTACGGTTCGCGACTTTTACTGGGGCTCTTGTAACAAAAACAATGCCACAATATAAGTTGTTGGCTGTCGCCTGATGATGCTGGTTGTTGTAATTACTGGCGAAACGTCACGATACTAGAACTTTGATTTAAAGCTTTCGTGACTGCAGGGATTCATATTCTTGGTTCTTTCGGTAAAGTAATGTAGAAGGGAAATAATAAAATAATACAAATATTAAACTATTATTTTATTGTTTCCCTTCTACGTGACTTTACTGAAAGAAACAAGAATATGGTACTAGAATTGTAAATGTTGTGGGTTTACTACTCCAACACACAACCGGTGTGCCGTAACAGTAACGAATTGCCACGTTTTGTTTAGGTGACAGACCTTACTAATTGGCTGTGTTGGGTGGTGGCGGGTTCAACGGCACATTTATAATTACGTGTACACGTTAAACGAAAAAAATTATTAGGAGCCAATTCAACGATCCATATTTGTTTTTGGACCAGACCACATGGTCATGGTCTGTAGCAAAATGTATGGCTTTATCCCTCCACCACATGGCAAGATTGTCGCGTTCACAAAGATGTCGTGATTCTTACCTGGCCAGTGTATTGGTGGAATTGTGGCCGAGGAAGCAAAAGCTGTCGAATGTGGGTCATAGATGCGGAATGCGTCGTCTGTATTTACCGTTTCTTAAAGTAATCCGTTTACCGTACAACCTCAAGTGTCGGCAAGGAAATCGATTGCTTGAATCTCTCCTGAATCTGCATGATGCCCTTGTCTCAGAGAGTCGTTATATTTGTCGCTCGTTGCTTTGGCAAGATATTGCCGTGTGGGAAACCCAACAAGTCGCTAGAAATTCGTAACAAAAACCGCTTCACTTGGCAACGCTGCCCCTTGCTTCGCTACTTATGCACCGTACCAACACGTGACAATGCTGTTAATGCGAACTGCTCTTTTTGTGTTTAGTTTTGTTGTCCTCTCCCTCCCCTCCGCATCTCCGATTAGCACGGTTGGCTACGTGCGGTGCGAAAGGGGTTCAACGTACACAGGGAAAGCGTTTGCCGTCACTAACGTCTCGCGTCGACGACGCTGCTCTGCCATTCATGCACGTTCCCTCTGTGTGCCGCGGCCAGGTCATGTACTTCAGCTCCCTCTTCCCGTACCTGGTCCTCTTCTGCTTCCTGGTGCGCGGACTTTTACTCGATGGGGCAATGGACGGCATCCGCCACATGTTCATGCCCAAGGTGATGACGACATTATCGTGGGACCCTTTTTTGGCAGGATCAAAGTGTGAAAGATCAGAATATGTGTTTACCCTTTCTGGCAATAAAACAGGTGTTAACATGTTCAAACACCAAATAGAAGCCTTTTGCAAGGAATCATGTCTGCGTTAACCACACGTACTTGCGGTGAACTTTCAAACAAACATGCGCTGATAATACATGGCATTTAATAATGATAATAATTTTATTTCTATTATTATTTCTATTATTTCTATTTTACTATTTATTTTTACCTAATTGACTTTACAGAAAAAACCTAAGAGTATGAATCCTTGCAGTCACGAAAGCTTCAAATCTAGAATTTCATTGACACTTATTGGCCTACACCAGAGGCCAATCCGACATGACACGGATTGCTCCGGTTCAGCCCAGAACAGTCCGGATCGCCGTTTTCTGGGACTGTTTTTGACACGCGCCATTGTCCAACTCACCCTGCGTTGTCCTCGCCACTGTTTACATGAACAGTGCAGGGTGCCTAGGGATAGCAGGACATCCTCACGGGCAGCACTTACGTTGAATTTCCTTTGCTCCTTGAGATAAACTGCCTCTTAATAAGGACGCACAAATGCCTGTGACGTGCGATCACGTGACACGTGACATCACACATTTCTGGAAGTATTGAGTGAGACAAAAACATAGGCCCCGTGTATGCGTGCACAGATATATATCAAATGAAGGCAGCTCCCGGGAGTAGTTAACAACTTGTTGCCAGCCTTGCTAGTGTTGGTGAATTTCCAAAGGTAGCAGCTAACGCCACATGCATTTCGGGATGCAGCTCAGGGCCGTTGATCCCCTTCTCAGGAGCACTTCCATCGCCGGGAAAAGCTGCAAATAATAGCGTCTGGTCTCACTCGATCCGTCCTCCCGTCACAAATGAACGAATCGTCGATCCGTCTCTCACCTGCCCTGGCGCTGAAGTCTCCGACTGTGGTGGTCAAATAACGATTCGGATTCTGACTGCGATGGGCAAGTGCGCTCCGTTTTCATAGAGCACACTCCTTCATCTTCACAGCTTGTGATGAGCGTGCATTTTCGAATGGCCTTTAACTTGTCGTAATGCGAGAGCTTCAGTGTTAGTTGAGGAACTCTATGTAGTATGTTTTAATTCTTTTTAAAACATTATGATTTCCTGTGAAGAATAAGAATCTCCACCCATCCATCCACTGCTTGTCATCGTTTTTTCCGCGTCGCCTGTCAGGTGATGGAGTTTGCTCGATTTGTCACGTCGCTGGGTCTCGCTATATCACCGTTCATTCCTCCCAATTCTGTTGACAGTTCAACAAGATGCAATATGCGGCAGTGCCCACTTTTGGCACAGGGCTGTATATCATTATTATGATTGTAAAATTATATTCCCGCGGACGCAAACACTTCGCAGTTTTCCCTACTACGTGGGAAAATAAAAAGTGAAAAGCTCTCGGCCTAGGTGAAATAAGAGTGCACAATCACCGTAGAAAGCGTGACTGGCTGTTGGTAAAAATTTAGCTGACCTCTCTTTACATTAATGTTTGCACAGAAATTCTTGCAGAACGATGCCCAAATAATTCCCCAGTGTGCAAATGAACATAGAACTGCTTTGAAAAAGGATTACACACCCTTTAGCCGTGATCACACGCGTATATAAATTGGCCGCGTGGAATCTTAAGCAGCTCTATTCAGGGCCAACCAAGCGAACGAGATGGATTCAGGAAATATAAATTTTCCCACATTGACTCCGCATGCACGCTATCAATCAGAGCCCAGGCAATGACAAATGTGTATCAAGTACCGTCAATCAGATCGGCATTACAGCGAGGGACAGGCTTTTACTGATGATGAAATGGCATTCGATTAAATGGAAACTGAAGCAGTCATCCCAGCTCTCGCAAATCAAGACCGTTATAAAACATATACACGGACATTAATTCTAGATTTGAAGCTTTCGTGACTGCAAGGATTCATATTCTTAGGTTTTTTTGGTAAAGTCACGTAGGTAAAATTTTAAAATTAATAAAAGTAAAATAAAAATAAAATAAAAATCACGACGTTTCGGAGACAACACAAGCTTTCGTCTTCAGGTGGAACCGTCACAGCACGATTAATTTTATTTTATTTGTTTTACCTACATGACTTTACCGAAAAAACCTAAGAATATATACAGGGACGTTTTGGAAACCATTGTATAAATAAAGAACCACGAGGCTACATTGAGATTCCACAGAGAGAGAGAGAGATGCCCTGTACCCCGTTTGCGTGTGTGGATAGTAAGTGCTTGCTAACAGCACTGTCCCCAACAGTCTGATGAAGAGTCTAAGGGGATCTTTGTCTTTGTTTTCTAGCAAGTGTATAATAAGCCACCAACTCTTATCTAGAAAACATATGCACGATATATATTGAAGTAGACATGATGCGCATGCCACTCTGTTTTTCAATTGTCTTTAGACACTATATAGATGGGACTGGTGCCCCAATGGATATGCACAGTGCACATGGCGCAGAACACGAGTATTGAAGGAGAGCTCGGGGCAGGCAGGACACTGCAAAGGCTTGACTGGGGGGGGGGGGGGCATTGTGAAGTCTGGTTAAGCTATTATTCACCTATACCTGTTAATGTAAATACATTCACCTACGTCTGTTTCAGTGGCAGGGTGGCACAGTGGTAACACTCGTGGCCTCAGCAAGCAGCCCCTGGGTTCGATTCCCTGGTTGGGTGCCTGTCCGCGTGACGTTTGTGTGTGTTCTCTCTCCCTGCTCTGCATGGGTTCCCTCTGGGTTCCCCGCTTTCCTCCCACAGCTAAAAGAAAACGATACAAATGTAACTTGTATTGGCCAAACATCCCAATGCAAAATAATTACGTGTAGATCTTGACTTAAAGCTTTCGTGTCTGCAGGAATTCATATTCTTGGGTATTTTGGTAAAGCCACATAGATAGAATAATAAAAAAAGATTTTTAATTTTTCTATCTTCGTGGCTTTACCGAAAGACCCAATGAATATGAATTTCGTGTTAATTACTTACTTTGGATTACACACAGCAGCAGGAAAAAGTCGTGAGACTCAGTAGGGCTTGCCTGGGTAAACCCAGGTAATAATAATAATACATGTGAAATTACATATAGGGGAGTTGAGGTAGTTTTTACTGAGCATTGCTTCTTTTTTTACCAAGCTTTCTTGCTTGGTAAAATTATTACTGTTCGGGAGTCATACTCGTATGACGTATACAAATGTATTTATTCTGACCACTTGTGCGGGATTAACTCGGGGGTCAACCCAATGTGCGAGCCGACAGAATAAGTAGCACTTCGTGGTAGTCCTCGGCAGAGACATGCAGCCGTCAAAGGAATGTGGACTTTCCACCACTGTTCAGGCCTGTAAAACACGAGGTGAGCAACGCCTGAATATTTATTTTTTAATTTAAACTATTTTTTATTTTACCAGGTCATGCCCACTGAGCTATGTAGCTCTTTTTCAGAAGTGGCCCTGGCTTTCGCAAAGGAGAGCTCAACGAAGTGGATTATCATTGGGTGGAAATTTTATTTGGAGCCAAATGCTCTAAACAGCGTGTTGATTCTAAATGCGGAGGGAAAAACCGGAGGACCCAGAGAAAAATCCATGTGATCACGGGGAGAACACGCAAACTCCAAATATACACGCGTCAGAATCGGGATCGAACTCACAACCTCCTGTATACCAGGCGAGGTAGTCAACATCTCGCCACTGTGGCGCCCCAAATGCTCACTTGAGCTGGAAAATCAAAACTGAATTACCTGAATGCACAGAATTAAATATGCCCTAACCCCTACCTCTTGACCCTTGACCCCCGGGCTCGTCGCGACCCTAATTCCCGGCAGCTGGAGATGATGGCCGAGCCGCAGGTGTGGCGCGAGGCGGCCACGCAGGTGTTCTTCGCGCTGGGCCTGGGCTTCGGCGGCGTCATCGCCTTCTCGTCGTACAACAAGCGCGACAACAACTGCCACTTCGACGCCGTGCTCGTGTCCGTCATCAACTTCCTGACGTCGCTGCTCGCCACCCTCGTGGTGTTCGCCATCCTCGGCTTCAAGGCCAACGTCATGAACGAGAGCTGCGTCACCGAGTGCGGCGCTCGCCCTCTCCCTTCTCTTTTGTTTGACCGTCCTTTACGTTAGTTTTGCGCTCCTTTTTACGCGTCGTGATTTCGTTTTTTTTTTGTGGGTTGTTTTTATTGTGTTTTAATTTTTGTATACGTAACTGGCGCTGACCGTGCATTTCCTACGGGATAATGCGGCCGGGGTGCAGGGTGTGTTTTTTGCGGGGAGGCGTGACGCCACAGTGCATAAGCCCGGATCAACGTGGGCTTATGCACTGTGATGTCACCACCATGCGCCAGCCATGCCGCTAGACAGCCAGCAAAACTTTTTTTCTAGGGGCGCCAAGGTGGCGAGATGTTAACTACGTCGCTTGGTATACAGAAGGTTATGGGTCCGATCCTGACCCTCACGCCTGCATATTTGGAGTTTACATGTCTCTCCCCGTGGTCGCGTGGATTTTTCTCGGGGTCCTTCGGTTTTTCCCTCCACATTTACAATCAACGTGCATTTAGAGTATTTGGCCGCTATAAATATCCACATGATAAGCTACTTCGTTGAGCCATCATTTGTGGCCAGGTCGCTTCTGAAAAAAAGCTGTATAGGTCATTGGGCCTTACCTGGTAAAATAAAAAATAGTTTAGCTGAGAAAAATGGCATGTGGCCAGCGACAAACAGAAGCACTGTTGAATGTGCAGTAGACGAGAGTCAATGTAAACTGTACGTTTCTTGATTTGAGCTAGGTTATAAAAACCTGGGAGGGAATTTCAAAAGTGGATCCGTGCGTGGAAAGAAATCAGCAAGAGAAGTGTTGTGATCTGCAGTGTGATCGATGATTACGTTATGGACGAGGCTAAACAGGCCCGGTTGGCTACGTACGGTGTCTGTCAAAGGTCAGTCAGTCTGTTAAATCTGGGTCCTCAAAATGGGTGGAGGAATCAATGAGTGACGTTCATGGGAGTGGTAACCATGGTGGAGGTAGTGATAGAAGAGAGAAAAGGAGGCGACTGACTGACTGAATCAGTGAGTGGTGGATCATCAATCGTCTTGACTGCTTGAGGTTGAATTCTGTCAAGCGCCACCTGGGTTCACATCGCGCGACCTTAGTTCATCCGTGTTTGCCACGGAAGGATCACGTGACCAAAGGGGGTAGACGCTGAATTCTCCACTCCAGCAATGAGAGCAGTATTCCCAACTCTATCCGAATTTTTGCTTTTAAAATCCTTTATATTAAGTTCACTTGCTTGCTTACGACCGTGCAAATCTTTCGGTCGTTTTTCAACCCACTTCCCGTGATCCAATCGAGCTGACATTTTGCACACAGACTCGTTGTGTGTGACAATTAATGTTCGTGAATTTTTTTCCCCCAAAATTTTACACTTTTTAGGACAAAAATATTATATTTAATTACCAATTGCTTAATGCTGCCATGCAATCATCTGACCCATAGGTGGCAGCCATCTCAAGCCAGAGGACGAGAGGACTCTAGCCGCCACGCATATAAAGGATTTATAGTGAAAATCTTTGTTTTTACGGGTTATCTTATTTTTATTTATCATCGTGACAATTACCCAGAGTTAAGAATTCACGCGACTGCGTGACCGTTCCCCGTCACCTCTCCGCAGAAACTGGGCCCACATGATGTCGCTCGTGGCTTCGGGCTCCGTGAGCATCACGCTCATCCCGAGCTACGTGAACCTCAGCAAGCCTTCGGTGGACGACTACAAGAGCGTGTACGACGTGGTGCAAATCGTACACAAGGACGACTTCCCTGCCCTGGGGCTACAGCCCTGCTTGCTGGAGGACGAACTCAACAAGGCACGCGCACGCACGCATGCACTCGTCCATGAACACCTCGCGCTAGGATGCACGCACGTGCACACAGGGCATCCAAGAAGGCTTTGGGTCTTCGATGTAATTTCCATTTCTTTAGAACTGCTTTTGTGTTTAGTTTGTTGTCCTTCCCTCCCTCTGAATTATCGCGGTTGGCCACGAGTGTTCGCTTACCGACCACTCCCCTGTTAACGACGGGCTTATGACGAGCACGCGACTGCCAATTTCGGCCAATCGGCGAGCTCCAAAGTAGTCTGACTAGGCCTCAGCCAATCAACGACGTCTATTCATGAGCGTTAGGTCATTGTGTACACACATTGCCTCCTGTGCTTTGAAGTGGAAAGATCTACTCACTTAACGATCAAATCACTTAACGACCGGTTTCGTGAAACCAATTACCGTCGTTAAGAGGGATTCTACTGGAATGATAACAGCGTCATCGTGCGATGGGGGGCATGACATGCCTTCGTTTGGCGTGGCGCTCTGTGGTAAACGTGCATCGTTGCGTCTCTTGTTCGCGTGGTGTGCCAGGCGGTGCAGGGGACGGGCCTGGCGTTCATCGCCTTCACGGAGGCCATAACCCACTTCCCCATGTCTCCGTTCTGGTCGCTCATGTTCTTCATGATGCTGCTCAGCCTGGGCCTCGGCTCCATGTTCGGCACCATGGAGGGTCTCGTCACGCCAATTGTCGACACCTTCAAGATCCGCAAGGAGATCGTCACACGTACGCGCGCAGGCGGGGAGTGGGGTGGTGGTTGCCGCCCCCTTGTCCCCGCAGACCCAAACACCGCATGTGATTCTCAGTCAGCCCACACGTCCGTACCAAAAAACTAAAACCGTACTGCGTTCTTTGATCAAGTTCAACACAATGCCCGTAAATCAGATCTTGGTGATAATCAATTCGTGACGCTCGAACGCAGATGCCAATTCCCGGACCTGCCACGGATCGCACCCGGGGCAGGTGGCAGTGCTACAGGCATGTGATGAGACGTTGCTACCTTTTTATTGGTTAATAACTGATCGTCATCTTGCCTCTAACGGTCCACCCTGACCGCAACCCTTGCCCACCGATAGCATTCACCTTTACGCGTAACCTTAATCTAAACATTTAATGGTAGCCCCAATCATAAACATGGCCCTTACACTAACCGTAACATGAGCCCTAATCCTAGAATTGGGAGTATTGGCAGTCGAACAAGGCAGAGCATTTTTTGTTTGTTAAGAGGACCTAAAATGGGGAGATCAAATGCTCAAGAAAAAATTGGATTGCAATTCATGGGAGAGGCCATTTGTAATTATTAGGGAATGCGATGATGCTCTACGCGTCGTCAGTGTAGTCGTATTGCTCCACACTTTTATCCGGGGCCTAATTTCTAGCTCGGAAATTTCCGAACCGCTGCTAAGGTCGGCTTTTGGTTGGGTTTATCAGCATACGGCATTTCCACAAGAGTGCAAAGTTGGCCTATCCATAATGATCCTACATTACAATCCTATATTATTGGAGACAGTATTCCTATAATCCGATCAATATTATTGTGTTTAATCAAGGAGACAAAATTAGGCGGGATGTATGTCGCGTGCCAACACAAATCCGGCAGCAGAATCCCTAACATCTCGCCATGGTGGTGAGATGTTAACTACCTCGCCTGTATACAGGATGTCGTAGGTTCGAACCTGACCCTGATCCCCTATATATTCGAAATTTGCATGTCTCTCTCGCCGTGGTCGCGTGGATTTTTCACCAGGTCCTCCGGTTTTTCCCTCCACATTTAGAATCAACATCACGCGTTTAGAAGATTTGGCTGCGATAAATTTCCGCACGACGACAAGCCACTTCGTTGGGCTATCATTTGTGGCACAGGTCGCTTCTGAAAAAGAGTCATATAGCCTAGCGGACCTTACCTGGTAACAACAACAATTGTTGAGTTTCGTAGTTTAGAAATGAAGCACGTGTTGGTTATATCTTTGGCTAGTTTCATTTGAAACCACTCGTCTCCCTTTCTCACCCCCACCACCCATACCGCTCCCCTGCCCCTCAACCCTTCTGCCCCCCCCCCCCCCCCCCCCCCCCCCCCCACCCGCCCCCCACCCCTCGGCCCCCACCACACAGTACTGACGTGTGCAGCGTCGTTCCTCGTGGGCCTGGTGTTCGTTCAGCGCTCGGGGAACTACTTCGTCACGATGTTTGACGACTACTCGGCCACGCTGCCCCTCACTGTCGTCGTCATCCTGGAGAACACATCCGTGGCCTGGCTATACGGCACTGATAAGTGCGCACACACACACACGCGTGCACACACACACGCGTGCACACACATGCGTGTGCACACACGGTGACAAAGATCCCCCGTATATCCTTGACAAACTGTTGGGGCAAGTGCTGTTTCGCGAGCATCTATGAAGGCCGGCACGGCAAACATACCTGTCAACCCATACGGTTTATACCCCGTATTCGTGTACAGGGAAATTGAGCTTTCAGGTCAATACGGGCAAAAAAAATCATACGTCCAAATAAAAAAAGTCGTGGGACAGCTTTTTCTGTGTTGATTGGTGTGCATTTACAACGTGAGTGTGTGCATCCACATATCAAGCAGACAGCAGCATCAGCATGCAAGATCGCAGACAGTAACATGATAAGTATCATCAGTGACACCAATGATCATAATTAATACGTAACACGGTTTTTGTTTTGGAACATCATTTTTGTCTATTTGTTTGTATTTCTCCCTTGTGATAGGATTTTGTAGAATTAACGTAGAGATGTATAAGGGGCACGAGGTGACCAATAAGGTCTGAATTGGTCTTTAATAAGGTAGGGCACTGATAACGGATTGACAGGTATGACACACGAGGGGGTGGGTGGCCAGGGCCACGCCCTATCGCCTTTGTCTCCCCAGTGGCGATGTTTACACACTGCACCAGGTACTCATTTGAGGCTGAGTCGACCTATGGGAGGCCCAGGACCAGTTCAGACAATCGACACATGAATCAAACTCGGGTTGCCGGGTTCGGAGCGTATTGTGCTAACCACTGCACCACCGCTCCCACACAATAACAAACACGCACACACACACACACAGACCATTCTGAATGGGTCTCTCATCTCATGCCGTGGCACCGACAGGACAAAACTGGGGAAGCAGACCAAACATCTGTTTTGTGCTGAGCGGCGCGCAGGTTCATGGACGACATCAAGGACATGATCGGGTTCGCTCCTCCGCGCATATACTACTACATGTGGCGCTACTTCTCGCCCCTCGCCATGATCGCCATGCTGGTGGCCAGCGTGACCCAGATGTGCATGCAGACGCCTGGGTATCACGCATGGATCCGCGAAACGGTGCGACACGCACCGAGGTCCCGCCGTGCGGCCTTCTCGAGAGACGGTTGGGGCAAGGGCTGTTGGCGAGCGTCTGTTAAATATTGTGGAGCGGGCGCGGGTGTTGGTCTGGCCCGCACCATCCTCAGCCACCTCTGTCTCATCAGCGATGATAAAATGTACATTATCTGTGGCTGGGAATGTAACTCGGGTCACCGATTCCATTAGACCGCTGGGTTGGGCTGCGAGGTGGCCTCGAGATGGCAATGCAGCAGTGGATTCTTGAAGTAATCTGCGCAGAGCTTTGTGCATTACCGACGCATATGTGCGAGTGTTCAATGGGTAATGCAATTGGCTCCTAGATGCTGAAAACATCATTATTGGGATCAGAGTCTCGAAACTTGGTGTGGCTGTCTGTGTAAATAAATGGCATTATTATTATTATATGGACTCGATAAACACTCCTTCGTTGTAGTTACTTGAGCAAATGTGTTTTTTCTTTACCCAGCCCTCATCAAAATTCTCTGCCCCCTCTCTTCCCACTTCTTGGCATCATCCTCCCACTGCCCCCCTCCCCGCCCCCCACGGCTCCCCACGGCTCCCGCTCTCGCCCCACGCAGGCCACGGAGGAGTACTTGCCTTACCCGCCGTGGGCACTGGCGATGCTCTCCATCCTCATCGTGCTGGCGCTGCTGCCCGTGCCGCTGGTGATCCTCGTGCAGGTGATCCGAGCGCGGCGGCCCGACCCGAGCAGCCTCGCCTCCGTCTCCTTCCGCCGCCGCAAGATCCTGGAAGAGAACTCGCCCCTCGAGGAGCGCGACTCCACCAGCCTCCTGCACAGCCGCGGGTACCGGCAGGCGCAGAGCCAGCAGGGAGTCGGCACCGTCGCCGTGCGCAGGGAGGGAGAGGCGGACAACAACACCCCCGCTTCCCTGGCCGCGCTGCCACCGCCGCCGCCGCCGCCGCCGCCCCCCCCGCCGCCTCCGGCCTCGCTGGCCGTCCCGACCGGCGCGGCGGCGGCGTTGGTGGCCGGATCTATCGGTCGGCCCGTGCCGCCCCGCCCCGGTCGCCCCGCGCGCCCGGCTCGCCCGGCCCCGCCGGCACGCAAGCCGTCGATGCCACCGTCCGGCAGGATCAACGAGGAGGATGGAGGATTCTCGCCGGATTTGGACACGGTCGCGCCCGGCAACCGTTATGGCCGGTCGTTTGCACTGGGGGATATTCTCAACTCCGACAGCTAAAGGTGGTTTGGGTTGGAGAGGGTTTTTTTTTGTTTTTTTCAGGTTTCGTGGGTTAAGGGTTTTTTTTCTCTCTCTCGTCTATTTTTGATTTGATTCGATTTTTGTGTTCTATTGGCAAATGAGCATCGCAGCGTGTTTCCAGTGTCCGTACGACAGTTGAGACATCGCCCGTGTTTCCGTGATCGATGTATTTATCCATTTAAAGGTGAGCCAGTCAAGTGGAGGTTCCAGGAAAAAGAACGAATATAACTTTCCACCGATGTTATCCGTGCCCCGGGGATTGAGCTTAAGCCACCCGGTTCATAGTGCGGTGCATTGATGACTGCGATTCTGATGTAACCAATCACAGCGCATATTTTTAACTGTTTTAAAGCACAGCAAAATAACGCAGGGGACAGAGAAGTGAGTGCAGCCTGCTCTTCCGATGACATTCCATGTGACATGCTAGAGATTGCAAAACAAGAGAAATATGAACACGTGTTAAGTAAAGGATACACATTAACTTTTACATTCATCAACCAATAAAGCACACGTTTGTTATTCAATCTCCGCGCACACCTTTCAATGTAGACTTTGTTTAGTTCTTCTCCGCTGCAAAACCCCATGTGATCTCTTGTACAGCCGTACCCAGTGATGCCACGTGTGCACAGCAGGGCTTAATATCAGCCGAGTCTCTCCGGCTTAGGTTTTGGAGTTTCACGTTTATTTTGCTTAACCGGGTGACGGCTCTCGGAGACCAGCATATTGTCTCATTATGGAAGAGCGACCCGAGTCACCCGAATGATAAAAGCAAAAACAATTTACTGGAAAGGAAAGAACAGCAAAGAAGCAAGTAGAAATGAAACCCAAAAAACAACTGAGCTCCGTGAGAAATCAAAACACCGTATCGCACAAACAGGAATCGTACTTAAGTAATAAGCTGCAGCGTAAGTCGCACCTCCGATTAGCATGGTTGGCAACATGCGGTGCAAAATGAGTTCAACATACATGCACACGGCACGGGCGGATTATTTTTTAACTAAGCATAGCACAACATTTTTTCGGGTCGGCAACCCGGAAAATATTTACGCTCCATGTGCACCCACATCCATGATTCCCCTCGCCGTGGCCACGATTCACGTGTGTCCCCCCCCCCATACTCCAGTCCCACCATCGAGCCCGAAGCCCCCCTCCTCCCCCCCCCCCC
>CM025607.2:16221995-16242061 GCA_014621495.2 Entosphenus tridentatus | reverse complement strand
GTGGTTGTGTGTGAGTGGGTGTATGTGCGTGGTTGTGTGTGCGTGTTTGTGTGTGCGTGGTTGTGTGTGAGTGGGTGTATGTGTGTGTGTGGTTGTGTGTGCGTGGTTGTGTGTGCGTGTTTGTGGGCAAAGTCCCATCGGTGAGCTCCTCCGGCAGGCAAGGCTGCGTTGGCTGGGTCATGTAGCCCGCATGCCCAGCCACCGCATGCCTAAACAGCTTTTGTTCGGCCGGATCGAGGGGGCTAAACGGGCGCGGCACGGGCTAGAGAAGAGATGGAGTGATGTGGTGCAGGAGGACGTAGAGCTGAGTGGACTTGCCGATGACTGGTACCAGCGGTGTCAAGATCGGCCTCAGTGGAGGAGGCTCGTGAAGGACGCTACTGGGCAGTTGGAGGCAGTCGCCCTCCAACAACAACGGAGGGCGGAGGAGCGACGCTCACAACAACGAGCGGAGTGCCGGGTGGCTAAAGCACAGCAAGTTGGTACAGTAGGGGGCAAAGGTGGTGCATCAGCCAGTCATCTCGGTCATCTCGGTCAGTCGTCCCATGGCACCTGCTGGGTCTGCCCCGTGACCTCCTGCCAGCGGGCGTTCGACACTTCACGTGGCCTCAAGGTGCACTTGGCCTGGCACAAGCGTCGTGGTGACGTCACCGCCACTTAGTGGCGAATGGCGGTTGTTGTTGTTGTTGTGTTTGTGTGTGCGTGGTTGTGTGTGAGTGGGTGTATGTGTGTGTGGTTGTGTGTGCGTGGTTGTGTGTGTGTGGTTGTGTGTGAGTGGGTGTATGTGCGTGGTTGTGTGTGCGTGTTTGTGTGTGCGTGGTTGTGTGTGAGTGGGTGTATGTGTGTGTGCGTGTTTGTGTGTGCGTGGTTGTGTGTGTGTGGTTGTGTGTGAGTGGGTGTATGTGTGTGGTTGTGTGTGCGTGGTTGTGTGTGAGTGGGTGTGTGTGCGTGTTTGTGTGTGTGGTTGTGTGTGAGTGGGTGTATGTGTGTGTGTGTGGGTGTGTGTGCTTGGTTGTGTTTGCGTGGTTGTGTGTGTGTGTGATCACGTATGTGTTCATATCCGAGTGCATGGGCATGTGTTAAGATGAGCGATTTCATGTGTGTGTGTGTGTGTCTAATAGGTGCTCGCTAACAACACTTGCGCATCGGTCTGTTTAAGGCTGTGTGCTGAGGGGGTGGGGGCAGTCTTTGTGTGTATTCATGTTCATCCGTGCCTTCTTAGATGTTCACGGGTGTATATGAACGTGCGTGTACATAGACTATGCTGCAGATTTATGTATGCCTATCCACAACAATGCATTGAGAAATGTGTGTTGTGTGTGTGCGAGTACGTTTATGCACATTGGTGTGTATATAAGAATTGCGTATTCTGTATATGAGTACGTACGTGTACACGGTATAAACGTATCCTGGTAAATGCAGAGGATATATGTATATTACGCGTGAATGTTGGCATATGTGTGCGTGCATAAACAAAACAGAAGGTGGAGCTCTTATGTTGATTTCGTAATGGATTTGCCAATTTGGAGAAGATATCTATTGAAAGATAAGCTAAGGGCTTAATAATCATTGCTTCTTCTATTTTTATTTAAAAGGGCAATTATTTAATGGGGTTCTCCAAAAAAACCCCGCAAACCTTAACCCCCTAAGCAGGGCAGGGCAATCGAAAGCGTTCACTGTTTTCCCTATTGGGGGTGTTTTTTTCTCGTTTCTTTCTCTCCAGAGGCGGGCGATCAACAGGCAGATCACACGCACGCGCAGCACATGGAGAGAGGCACGCGCACACAGAGACGTAGGCTCACGCTGACACGCGCGCACACAGAGACACGCTGACGCACGTGCACACGCATAGACACGGACACGCGCGCGCACGAAGAGACGCACGGACAGCGCCGAGACAGAACATCGAGACAAAGATCCCTCGGCTCGCCTGGTAGACTGCTTGCTGGGCAAGTGCTGCTAGCGGGCACGAACACACGGACAAACAATACATTGACGCACAAAGTACACGCGCATACGTACAGATACATACTGACACACGGACACGCAAATACACACGATACACGCACACAGACGCAGACACACGCACACAGACACCACGAACAGACACACAGACACACGCATGTGGACCCGCACACACGAAAGAAGCACAGTCACGGACACACACAAAGACAACAACAACAACGCACGTGCCTCACCTCGTGCCGTGCAGTGTCTGTGTGTGTATATGCTCACACGCGCTCACACTCACGAGCAATGTGACTCCCCCGTTAACCTGTGTGCGTCTCTTGGCGGCAGGCAGAGTTGAACTTCCACATACGAGATAGCAACGACCACCACCACCAACAACAACAAAAAACACACCGAGAGACGGGCGAGAGATACAACGAGCGAGTTGGTGGGGAAGGGTGAAGCGAGCGAGGTCGAGAATAGGGCGAAGAGGAGGGGGGGGGGAATAGGAAAGAGAGGCGGGGACACGGGGGTATTAATAGGGGCTTGGAGTGAGGACACGTGGACTGAAATCAAGAAGACAGCGCAGAGAGAGAGAGAGGTAAGGTGCAGTAGGAACGAGCAAGAAAGAGAAACAGATACCAGGACATTTTTTTTCATAGCAGTGAGCAGAGAAAGCGGAAGGAATAACGTTGGCTGGGGATATTAAAGTTGAACTATTTGTTTCCGTATATGGGAGCTTTAGATGGAATGAAGAGAGAGAGAGGGGGGGGAGCACACGATATACGGAGGAAATATACAATAACTTAGGAGAGGGGGGGGGAGAGATTAGAGCAGAGATTAGCAGCGAGAGGAAGACGGGAACCTGGTGGTCTGGCTTCATCCTTGTGTGCAGCGTGATCGGGATAGTTTATAGATAATACGAGAGCTGGCGAGATTTGAGTAGCGACTCGGGCTCAAGCCTTGAATGCGTTGACTCTAGGCTAGGCAAGGCGAAAGGGGAGTAGGGTTAGGCGGACAGAGGTGGGAAAGTGGGTCGTGGTTTGGGGGTAGGGGCGACGTTTACCTTGTGAAACGGGATAGTTGTTGGTGGTGTTGTGAAGTCGATGCCAAACTGAAGCCTCAGCCACCACCAAATTCGTCCTCACGACCACCACCACCAAAATCCCAACCACCATCTCCATTCCATTCGCAGCAATAGCTCACCACCAACCAACCACCACCATCACCACTCCCGGCACTAAACCAAACACCACCTTCGGCAGCAGCAACCACCACCAACCACCACCACCACAACGACAGCCCAGCGAGCACTGACATGTCTAAAGCGCCACGCCATGATGAGGAAACACGAGCCGCCGCCGCCGTGCGAGAAGCGCGTGGTGATTAACGTGGGCGGAACTCGCCACGAGACCTACCGCGGCACCCTGCGCACCCTGCCGGGCACGCGGCTCGCTCGCCTCGCCGACTCGCGCGCTCCGGGCGGCCCCAACTACGACCCGCACACGGGCGAGTTCTTCTTCGACCGTCACCCCATCGTGTTCGCCATCATCCTCAACTACTACCGCACGGGCAAGCTGCATTGCCCCGCCGAGGTGTGCGGTCCGCTGTTCGAGGAGGAGCTCGCCTACTGGGGCATCGACGAGACGGACATCGAGGCGTGCTGCTGGATGAGCTATCGGCATCACCGCGACGCCGAGGAGGCGCTCGTCAAGTTCGAGAGCCCTTACCTGAACGGCGGCGGCGGCGCCGGCGGGCAGCAGCAGCAGCATCAGCATCATCATCATCATCACAACAACTGCGCCTCGCTCGGGGAAGGAGTCGGCGATGGGCTTGAGGACACGGCGGGCACGTCGCCTTGCTCGGGCAGAGGGGGCAAGGCTCGCTGCTGCGGAGTTTGGCAGCGCAGGGTCTGGGCGCTGTTCGAGGACCCGTACTCGTCACGAGCTGCCAGGGTAAGGCTGAGAAGGGAAGGAAGCGACATGTTTTGTTGGCCTCTTTTGCTTCTTTAAATCCTTTATATTAAGTTCACTTGCGCGCTTGCTTGTTTGCTTGCTGACGACCGTGCACATCTTTCGGTCGTTTTTTAACCCACTTCCCGTGATCCAATCGAGCTGACATTTTCCACACAGACTCGTTGTGCGTGACAATTAATGTTCGTGAAATTTTTCCTAAATTTTACACTTTTTAGGACAAAAATATTATATTTAATTACCCATTGCTTAATGCTTGCGCTGCAATCATCTGACCCATAGGTGGCAGCCATCTCAAGCCAGAGGACGAGAGGACTCTAGCCGCCACGCATATAAAGGATTTATAGTGAAAAACTTTGTTTTTACGGGTAAATTTTTTATTTCTTACTACGCCGAGCGCCGTGTGGTCATCATTGTAGGGGATCTTGATTTTCTATATATTTGGTGGTGGTGGTGGCTACAGGGTGTCGCTTGTGTCTCACGGCGAGGTTCCGAGGTTTGATTCCTGACTCGGGTGACTTTCTGCGTGGAGTTTGCACGTTAGCCCCCCGTCATTCTCCCGTATCACACGCAAACCGCTGCAATTGGTATTCGCCAAACATCCCAATGCTGAAAATCCACCTGCAAATTTACTCAATTGGGATTGCACACCGCAGTAACCTCGCCCCTCTCCGCCGCCCCTACTGCGAAAAATGTGGCCGGATCCTCGTGAAAAATAGTCTTGAGACACAGCGAGGCTATCCTGGGTGAACCAGCGTCACGATGATAATAAAATAGCTTCACCATCGGGGGTGGACGGGGTGGTTGAATGATGGACGAGGTGGGGAGGGGATGTAGAGTCAATAGGTAAGGATTGTAATATGCAATATGCGATACATAATACATCATCATCATCAGGAGCAGCCGTAGTCAAGCCATGGTTGAGTGCCCCCCCAAGTCGCCGCCAATCTTCATGACCGACTTGTCGCGACTGCACTGAACGCGAATGTGCCACGACGTCTCCCTCTCAAGCTGCTCTGAGCTTCTCATTCGGCGTATTAATACTACTACTGCCAATGAAAATCGTCTCTTTGTAAACGTGACGACAATCTTGTCGGGTGGTGGAGGGTTACGGACAAAAATATTGTCATAAAACCACTGCGTGACCACGCCCAAATACAAAATGTGGATGAACGCATTGGCTATGAAAACCTACGTTTTATTTTGTTCAAATAATTCATCATGATAGTTGATTTTGCGCTGATTTCTGTTTGCGTCGTTGTTGTACTTTATTTTTATTTGGCTTCCATCACTTTGGTGACCCAGCTGACTCTTGCAAACGTGGGCGCCACGGTGGCGAGATGTTAACGACCTCGCCTGGTGTACAGGAGGTCGTGGGTTCAATCCCGACCCTGACGCCTGCTGTATTTTTGGAGTTTGCGTGTCTCTCTCTCTCCCCGTGGATTTTTCTCCGGGTCCTCCGGTGTTTCCCCTCCACATTTAGAAATCAACATCACGCGTTTAGAGTATTTGGCTGCTGTAAATTTTCCACGCGATAAGCCCACTTCGTTGAGCCATCATTAGCAACAACCAGGTCGCTTCTGAAAAAGAGCTATGTAGCTCAGTGGGCCTTACCTGGTAAAATTAAAAAAATATATATATATAGTCCAGTTGAGTAATATGTTATAGTTGAGGCTCATCCTGGTCCTCTTGAGTGGTCACTTGCTTAAACAAAATCAACTTCAAAACTTGCGTTGCGAAACGTCTGTTCTCGGTCTCCTCCCCCTCCGCCAGTTCATCGCCTTCGCGTCCCTCTTTTTCATCATGGTCTCTATCACCACGTTCTGCCTGGAGACCCACGAGTCCTTCAACATCGTGGTTCACCGGCCGCACGGAGATGCCACCACCACTCACCACCCGCTCTCCTCATCTTCCTCCAACGTCTCCCTGATGGGCGTGATCCAAGCTCCCCAAGGTGAGGTTGTTAACATTAAAAAATGTGTCCGAGCGGAAATTCGTACAGTCGCCATACGTAGAGTCCTGAAGCGTGGCAGGGGGGGGGGTCCATAGAAAACCACAAATTGGGGCACCATAACAGTCAATTGCTAAACAAACTTAAAATACATTGTAAACGCGAATGAGTGAGGAGATGCGACGTGTTTTTTTATCTCCATTGTGCATTCTGCTCGAGCTCTTACGCCATGGACTTACATTTTATCCAAAATGTTTTTGATTTGACTCTAAGAATTTATAGTGAGATGATGTCAGAGCTCCTACAGACAGCACAGCATGAAATAATATTACAACTCCTACATGCTGCATATTGTGAGATATCAGGTATCCTTCAGGCAGCCTGGCATGATATGATATCAGACGGTATCAGAACTACAGGCAGCATAACGTGAGATGAAGCTGTTTCGAGCCCCTGAATGTTGTCGTCTTCCCACTCCTGGATGAATGAATTCCTCCCATCCTTCAAGGCTCCGGGTGATATTTTTCTTCCGTTTCACTGCTGCACATGAGTTGTTCTTCACGCCATCCTGGGCGTGGTTGTCTCTCTCTAATTCATCAGTCGGATCCAGAATCTCCCTGCAGTTATCTGTCCGATGTATGCGTAAACTAAAACGAAACAATTTTTATTTTATTTTACCAGGTAAGGCCCACTCAGCTATATAGCTCTTTTTCGGAAGCGACTTGGCCATCACAAATGACAGTTCAGCGAAGTGACTTATCATGTGGACATTTATAGAAGCCAATTACTCTAAACGCGTGTTGTTGATTCTTAATGTGTGTGAGGGGGGGGGAACCCGGAGAAAAATCCACGCGACCACGAGGAGAGAGAGACACGAAAACTCTAAATATACAGCAGCAGGCATCAGGGTCAGAATCGAACACACAACCTCCTGTATACCAGGCAAGGTAGTTAACATCTCGTCACCGTGGCACCAATCTACTGTTTGCACGTTGTTACCACCATCCCCTAACAGACATTTTTATTTTTATTTAGTCAATGTTAACTTTTTTGGAACACGCCACCTGTGCTTTATCTTAACTCCAACTCAGCAGCTGCTATCTCCACACAACTAGGACGCCCACGCTACGGCCTAAGCATTGTCGAAGAGATGTGCACACACCTCGGGGAAGGTTAGAGTGATAATTAGGTGTCACTTAATCGATAATTAACGGGTGAAAATAAATGGGGTTCACATTCATGAAAAGGACTTTGTAGGAGCCGCGTTTTGCACCTCTTCATAACTCAGTACTCTGAACATTTATAATGACACAATGATCATGACACAATGATCACGACGAAAGACCCAAAGAACATGACCTAAGAGACAACTAACAAGGTTCTTTGCCTGAAACGTCGCCGATTACATATTTAAAGGTAGTTTTGTTGATGAACGTAGTGTTGTTGATGAACGTGCGTTAATTCGATACGTCCGTGGGATGAATCGACGTATAAAGGTCTCATCTGCTCACCGATGACTGCACAGAAAGAAAAAAAAACATTCACAAAGTCTGGGTTTTACACTCAATTTCCCTACGTCACAGCTCTCAGCAATTTAAAGTGTCAGTTTGACTGTCATGGTATTGATTCGGTTTTTTTAAAGGATCCCTCTCCTTTACGCCCGATCACTCAGAGCGTTTTTGATATCACGTCACATCTCGAAACATTTGAAAGGGCACCCCCCGTGGCAGCTGTCCCTGTGTGGCACAAGTTCGACTCAGCAGGTGGGCTGCAAAATGGGAATTGGTTTGGCAGTCTGGGCGGGGGGGGGGAGCGGTGATTTCTCGGTGTAATTGCAAACTTTGCTCTCCCTAGCAGGGTGGGGAAAGTATTCCCCTCTAGTGTGAATAGTGGTCACACGAAAGGGCCTCAGAAGTAGTTCTCTCATATCCTGTTCGGCCTCTAACACGGAGGGTTCAACTACTCTAAGAGAGAGAGAGAGAGAGAGCGATCATCATAGGGCCTTTTGTACATGACACCGAGAACAAAATTGGGATAAATTGGCGGATTTCGTATTTTTTTTCTGACTCACGCATTTCATTTGTGCAACAGGTCACGGGTGTCACACGCGGTGCCTCGATGTTGTGAATCCCGGTGCTTTTTTTTCTTGAAGGTTCACGAGATTATTCACAAATTGCAATGGGCCCTTGACGCCGCAATTGAGAACCCCTAATTGCATAATAAAAAAAAGATAGAGGTGACCGCGTGGCTCAGAGGTTAGAACACTGAGTCTGAGGGCCTTCGGTTGATTCCAGTTGTCCTCCTGTATACAAATAGGGTTTTCAAGTGTGGTGAATTCGTCGTTTTAATCCCCGTCACCAATGACGGCAAAACAACCCAGTTTTCACTTGATTTAATGCAAATTGCTAACCTCTGCGCATGAAAACAAATATATTGGTGTGACAGTCAAGGGGAGAACATCTCTCTACGTGGTACAAGCGGGCTAACAAAGTGCACTGCCGACTGTCTGCATGAAAAGGGTCATCGGTACAGATTCCAGAAGTAGTTCTACGATGTATCCTTCCGCAGGCCATTGTCTCGCGAGGGTTGTGGACGGACACTTCGTCTCGCGAAATGTCCTCGCTCGGACAAATTGGAATGAAATTGTGAGAGTCAAAATGGTAAATAGACCTGAAGAAAGCACGTGAAGTACTAACCGTACTCGTATTATTGCAACACACATGACAGACGTGGAAAATACCCATGCGTTTGTAAGAGGCATTAATTTACACCAGCATGGGATTTTCACGGACAATCTTGCATCAGCTTGCACTTTAGGATTGTTTAAAACCTGCGTCAAAATCGCCAAAGTAACCGCACAAAAACACAAATGTAAACTCTCCTCTCAGCATATGGCATGGGTGTGACCCCAGTCTAGGCCATATAAACTCACATTGCACCTAACTTTTGACGTTGCAAAATGCACAAATGCACACTCGACTAAGTGTCAAACATTTACCCGAGTACAAAAGCCAATTGACCCGGAAGATCTTACCACACCTGGCACACCCCATTAGAGCTGTGGCTACTAATCACTTGCCTACCCCACTCCGATCTATCACAAACCAGGAAAATATTCAGAGAGCAAAGGTATCCCTGCCTGAGCGTACACTCAAAACGCTGCAACTCGTTAGGGTCCTTCTCAGTGTCACGCAGCTCGCGATTAGTTGAACTTGTCTGTTGACTGAGCTGCCATTCTTCTCAAGATTGTTACCCTCTCTCCAGGTTTCCCTCTCACGACCACCGCTGTCGCCACCACCACCACCACCACCACGACCGCCACCGCTACCAGCAGCATGGACATTTACATCGACCGGCACCCGATGCTGACGTACATCGAGGGCGTGTGCGTCGTGTGGTTCACCTTCGAGTTCCTGGTGCGCATCGCGTCGTGCCCGGACAAGGCCGACTTCGTCAAGAACACGCTCAACATCATCGACTTCGTGGCCATCTGGCCCTTCTACCTGGAGGTGGCCCTTAGCCACGTGTCGTCCAAGGCGGCGCGCGACGCCCTCGGCTTCCTGCGCGTCGTTCGCTTCGTGCGCATCCTGCGCATCTTCAAGCTGACGCGTCACGTCGTCGGGCTGCGCGTCCTCGGCCAGACGCTGCGCGCGAGCGCCAACGAGTTCCTGCTGCTCGTCATCTTCCTGGCGCTGGGCGTGCTCATCTTCGCCACCATGATCTACTACGCCGAGCGCCTCGGAGGCGGCGACGTTGACGGGGGCGCCGGTTCCGCTCCGGCTGCGTCCCACGGCGGCGAAGACAAGAGCACTCACTTCAAGAGCATCCCCATCGGGTTCTGGTGGGCCGTGGTGACCATGACGACGCTCGGGTACGGGGACATGTACCCCAAGACGTGGCCCGGAATGCTCGTCGGGGCGCTGTGCGCGCTCGCCGGCGTCCTCACCATCGCCATGCCGGTGCCCGTGATCGTGAACAACTTCGGCATGTACTACTCGCTCGCCATGGCCAAGCAGAAGCTGCCCAAGAAAAAGAACAAGCACGTCGCGGTGAGGCCTCACGTCGCTGCAGCCGCTGCGCTGCCTCCTCCTGCCGTGTCACCGCCTCCTCCTCCTCCTCCTGCCGTGGCTGCCAATCGTCATCGCCGCCACCATCCCTCGGTGGCCCACTCGACGAGCTTGGCGCACGTTTACTGCGGCGTGGAGTCCGGCTCGTCCACACTCGTCAACCCGGCGTGCCGGAAGGCGACGGCGGAATTCTCTCCCAGAGCGGATGGAGTCAAATTCTCCGATGCAGGTGGGTCGAGTCATGGCTGGGGCTACCACTAGTCCTGGTTTTCTCAAGATTCCACGATCGTACACTTGTTTGTGGCAGTTGCCGTCCTGGTAAATCTGTAAGTTTTTCCAAGGCATTTTAACTACCCGTTTTTTGTCAGTAGCATGATAATACTACTTCGACACCACTCAAGACAAAGGGTTTACATGTAGCTCTACCCTGTTACAATGTTGTGAGATAATAATCTTGTTCACATGATACGTCCTGGATTATTGCACCTCAGAGGTGGCAGGGTGGCAGAGTGGTAATACTCGTGCCTAACAACAAGAAGTCACCTGGGTTCGATTCTCGACTTGGGTTTTCTTTCTGTGTGGAGTTTGTATGTTCTCTGCCCCTGTTTGGCATGGGTTTCCTCTGGGTTTCTCCAGTTTCCTCCCATAGATACAAAAAAAACCATAGAATTCAACTGGGTTATTGGCCTTGACATCCCAATGCCGAAACATTACTCAATTGGAACTCCACACAGCAACAGTTAAAAACTGGCAGGGCCCTCCCGAAAAAGTGCCTTGAGACTCAGTGAGACTCTCCCGGGTATACAAGTGTAATTTGTCCATGAGAGGTGTTTTTTCGTGGTTAGATCGCGTAAACATAAATGTGTCGTTGAACACGCCACCACCCGACTCGGCCAGTTAGTAAAGTTTGTCACGTAAACAAAACATGCGAATGCGTTGCTAGTTCAGCACACCGGTGTGTTGGAGAGTAAACACACAACGCTTACAATGTTTTTCTCTCCAACACACCAGTGTGCTGTACTAGTAACGAATTGGCATGTTTTTTTTCGTGAAAAAACCTTACTAATTGGCTGTGTCGGGTGGTGGCGGGTTTAACGACACATTTATATTTACGCGATCTAACCCAAAAAAATAACAACCTCTCCGTTATCATCGATAATATTGGTAGCGAAAGCCTACGTGTTAAGTGTCATTTGTTCACATTCTTTTTTTTATTTACCGAACCAGAGCAAAGGTCAATGTGACCGATTGACGAGCAGGGAACACGTGGTTACCTTTTATTCACACCCCAGCGACGACGGTTCGTGCACCAGCCTCGCCCGGCGGCGATGAGACCACGGGGCAGGCTGACGAGAGGGGGTCCGTGGAGACGCCGCCGTCGCCGGTGACGTCCCCGACACGACCAGGCAGAGCGAGGTCCTCCCGCCGCCTCTTGCTGCCCGTCGGGGACTTTGTGGGGGGCGTGGGGCCGGCGGATGGAATCTCGCACGGTGAGTGAACGGGGGGGTGGGGGGTGGGGGGGGAGTGAATTGGAAAGCGCATTTAGCGAATTTTGGGTAGGCATAGGTTGGCTGCGTATATACGCGAAATCGCAGAAACTGAACCCGCACAGAGCGAGGGAAAGCGTGTCCATGCTCAATACACTATATACGAAAAAAAAATTATAGCAAAAAAATACTTGAGTTTGTGGTCTTAAAAATCCATTAAAATGGATAAAATAATGTTGTTAATTTTTCAAGCCTCAGTCCTGTATTATTACGATTATTTGACGCACTGACCTTGGGGTACTCCAATGGGATAAACATAAATGAAACATAAAGGATGGAAATAGTTTTAAGATTTTTTTTGAGATTGACGGCATTTCAAGTTCAAAAAGCTCAGAAATCGGTTACAGATTTGTGAGCACATCCACCTCGTACCGTGGCCTCATTCCCCAGACATGTTGACAGAGCTGTCATCGCCCGTACAGTGTTGCGGTGTGTAACCCGTCACAAGTGAACACGCTATCCAATCAATGTTAGGCCCTCCCTTGGTTGTCAATGTGTCAGGGTTTTGATATTTGACTCTTCCACCTCTGCGGATATTGCGAGATCGTAGTACGACTTTTCCCCGATTTTTTTCTTTTCGGCTCGTCCCGTGCATCGTTGGGCACGATGTCCGGCGTTTCGTCCCACCTGCCAGGAGTTTCCTTCGTCCTGAGTTTTGTTTTGTTAATCACGGCTGTTGAGCGTGGGCGCAAGGCGCAAGGCTGTGGGATACTTGGGCAAAGAGACAATGGGATGGAATTCCAAAGTCGGGTAGCGCGAGGGATTATATAGCAGTCCCTGTTGGAAGTGTTTAGGGGCCGTCCATAAATGACGTCACGCACCTAGGGGGGGGGGGGGTCAGACATTTGTGACGATGTGTGACGAGGGGTGGGGGGTGAGGGTTTGAGAAATGTGACGTCACATCAAAATGCGCAACTTTAAATAAATATAGACAACACGTTCTACTTAATTAAATAGACTTTTTTAATAAATGTTTTCTCCTACAACATCAGAGTGCAGCGCCACATTAAATACGCACTACAATGACAATAGTTTAAACAGATTTGAAGCATGTTTTATTTTCAAAATAGAAATATGGTTTTGGGGGGGGGGGAGGGCAGAGCTTTGTGACGTCATATTTGAGGGGGGGGGTCTGACTTTTTGTGACGCCGTGTAACAAGAGGGGGGGGGGGATCAAAAATCGTCCATAATCGCGTGACGTCATTTATGGACGGCCCCTTATCAACCAAACAATATTGTTATAATCATTATCATCATCATCATACGTATGTATGTGCCCCTCTGTTCACAGGCGCCCAGAGATCAGTGGAGGAGACGGGAGGTCCTGGAGGCCACAGCTTGCGAGGTGCGACCAGGAAGACCGGGGTGGGGTGGGGGGTTACTGACAAAGCACGGGGGGCAGCCAAAGGAAGGCCCCTCTGATTGTCCAGCACCCGCATGTATTGATCCACGGTAACCTTTAACCTCTCCGTTTAGAGCGCGTCAACTGGCAGTGCCGGCTTGTCGCGGCTTGCCGGAGTTGGGCGAGGGTTGGGGGGGGGACAGACCCCCCGCAAATAAACAGAGAAATGGAACAAAACATCCTGACCAGTACCTACCTTACCTGCTCAAAACTCTGCTCGGGGGTTGACTCGGCCATAATCCCTTCTGGAGGATGATAAAATTGAGAACCACTTTGTGGGGAAGTCAACAGTGGTTGCCCTGTGGAACGTCTCACCCCCTGCCCTGACAATGTGGAATTTCCACTGCCGGATCAGGGAGATATAAGCAGCGGGATATGGGTCTGGCCTCATTGCTCATTTGAGCAAGAAATCACTTTGAATTATTTTTGAACATAAATATTCTAAATTGCATAACACTATTGTCCCCTCTCCCTCCCAGTCCCCCCTCCCCCCCCCCAGACTTCCACTATCAAAAATTTCCTCCACGACTGTCACCACCGGTAACTGGGGGTCATTAAACAAAGTGGTCCCTGAGATGGATGAGATTGTCAATAGAGAGCTTAAACAAGTTAGCTAGTGCAAGTCTGTCCGCGACACATTCGACGCGCAACTTAAATTATTTTAACGAAACCCCCCCCTTCACATCATCAAAGTTCACATGAAACAATAGCGCAATTTCCATAAGCTGTCCTGAGCCAGTGATATTAAAATGCCAGTGGAGACCAGTGATTTCTTCATTTACCGCAGCGCCAACGACTTCTGACTTACCCCGCGCCCAAGTTCTGCAGCCTGAACCAAGACGTGCTCGTTTTATCGACTCTGGACGGTCGATCAATCGAGCGAGCGGTGGTGCATCGGTTCGCACGCTGCCCTGTGAGTCCCAGTTGCCCGAGTTCGATTCCCGGCCACGGCTAACGTCGGTGACGGATGATGTCTGAAATCGGTCCTGAGATGCTCCTCCACCAGACTGCCCCGACGGGCGTGGTGAAGTATGGTCGAACAACCCCCACGACCGACACGGTATGGGGAGTGGATTGAAAGCAAGCTGTAAATAATAATACAATATCAAAGCTTCAGATATATGCAGATTACATAGGACGCTTCATTCGTAGTTTAGAGTAGCAACAATTATGGGCGTGCAGATTTCTGAACCTGTAATCAATATAATCAAAGCTTTAGGATGTGGCACAGTGCATATATATACGTATTTGAATACTTTTTAAACAGGGTACTGCATCTCACATGGCAATTTCTCAATTACGATAGAGTGTTGCGGGCATCGTCAAGGGTCTGTGAAAGTCATGAGGGGGGCTACACTTGAGGTCTGCGAAGCGACGAGGTGTCGTTGATAATTTTCATGGAAGTTTTTCATTAAATTTTCTTGGAAGGCCCCATGAGGGGGGGGGGCAGTGAGGGGTGGGGGGTCACAGGGGATTGGTGCAGAAAAAAACGTTTCAACGATTCAGGTGTTCGTGCTGGTAACAGAAGGGGTCACCAGACCTCGCCTAGTTGTCACCACCACCAATTTGTGTTGCTCTTTGCTTTCACCGGTGGTAGCGTCACAGCAAGACAAAGATTCCCCGTGTAGCCTGCAACAGATTGTTGGGGAAAGTGCTGTTAGCGAGCACCTATGAAGGCCGGCACGGCACACGAGGGGGTGGGCGGGCGGCCAACACCACGCCCGGCCGCCTTTGTCTCCCCGGTGGTGATGTTTTTACACACCGCACCAGGTCCTCATTTGAGGCTGAGTCGACCTAGGGGAGGCCCAGGACCGGATAATCGTCACTGGTGTTGGCCCTGAGCGGGAATCGAATTCGGGTCGCCGGGTTCGTAGCGCAGCGCGCTAACCGCTACACCACCGCTCCTCACATCACACACACGCACATTTATACATGCGTTCAATTTCACGTTCATCAGAAAAAACGCCATGCACGAGTCTTCTACGCCAAACGTCCGTGAGACTGTGACAGCGATCGCAAAGAGCTCTCATTTAAACCTCCGGGTACATTGCTCCGTAACCACACCGTGGCCGTGCAGAGAGGAGCACGCTACCCACAAGCGATCTTCAGCAATAGGTGAAGATTTGTTTCCAGCCTAGTAAGTAGCAACAAGAAAGAAAGGTTACACGGCAAGCTGCTTTGTCGCTAGCCATATGCATTACTATATATCCCCCTACCGTCTATCGATAGGATAACCCCATAGCAGCCTTCATGCTAAAGCTTCTGTTCTGAACATATCTATTCTGACCACAGCTGAGTGGTGGTTATTTACAGGCGAATTAAAAAGCACTATACACTATTTGCCTTTTTCACACTATTGCTAGGCATGCTCTACCCACTGCTAGCAAACGACTTCGCCGTGCGGCCAATCGCAACGGCACACAATCCCGGCGTGTTTCTCGCTTCTCCCATCCCGCCTGACAATCTCCCCTCAACTGTTGCTGAGCCAAACCACACTCGTTTTGCCTCTTTTCAACTCGGGGCGGGGGGGGGGGCGAGATGATACGGAGATCTAAAAGGTACAAAAACAGAGAAACTCTTTGTTTGTCCATGCATTGTCCCACGAAAACCTCAATGAGTCTCCATACTTTTTCGTGGTGGGGGGTCTTCTACGTTTTGCCGTACTGGGGGGAGGGGGCGGGCAATGTTTCTGTGATGTTTAACCAAATGGAGCCATTTGTGGGCCTTTTTTTTATTTGGCAAATTTTGGACCCTGACGCCAACGCACGTGGCCTACTCTCCTTCGAGGGGGATCTTTTTTCTGTCGTCCACTGTGAAACTGGCGGACGCGCATTGTTACGGTTAATACGCCCGCAGTATTAACCAGGGCGGCCGTGGGGCTCGAAACCGCGAACCTTTGCAAACCAGCGGCAAGCACGCTAACCCGCTCGGCCACGTCACCGCGCACACGAACATGCTGTATACTTGCCTTCATTTATAGCCGGGTCACTCGCAATGCGATGACACACAAAACAAAATGAAAATAAGGTGGGTAGAAGCCGCTACGCGTTGCGAATGAAATTTTTATTTTTTTTATTTGAGACGCTGACACTGTTCAATCCTTACGCTATAGATCGTAAATATTCCACGAGCGAAGTTGCAAGTTTTAGTCCCAACACGTGGTGGGCGTACGCACATGTTTGTTCCACGAGTGTCCCGTTCGGTGATATAATATCGTGTCGATATCCGTGATGACCCACATGGGACGCTGTGAACCCCTCTGCTGTCGTGCATCGTTTTGGCTGCGCACGCTGTGTGTTTGCGCTCGGAAACCCGTCGTGAACAAACGCTCCCTCGATCAAGACACGCACCTTTGTCGGACCGCTTTAAACTCGGGCGTTCTAAATATGCACTCGTTATAGAATCTGCTCGGAGCCGCGTCGTCGGTGTCCACCCTAACGTCGTTTCTCCGGTCACACCGCCAAGGTTTGGAGGAAGAAGGAGGAGTGATTTGATGCACCCAAAAGCAGGGGGCCGCCCTAGACTAAGCTGCTGCCAGCGCCTGGCGCCCTGGGCGAACCACTCGATCGGCGCCCGCATCCCCACACCCCAAGGACAGATCCAGCCCGAGGTTTTTGGTAGACTGGTAAAAAAAAGCCACGTCGCACCTATTTTCCGTTGAATGTATTTTTTAAGCGTATTTTTTTTTTGTTTAAACAGAGGCATAATTTTTCGGTTTGTCTGTGCGTCCGTCTGTTCAATTAATAGATTCTCAGAAATGTTAAGAATGTAATTATATACAATAATTTTCCGTTGAATGTCTCTTTTTTTAAGCGTATTTTTTTGGTTTAAACAGAGGCATAATTTTTCGGTTTGTCTGTGCGTCTGTCTGTTCAATTAATAGATTCTCAGAAATGTTAAGAATGTAATTATATACAATAATTTCCCCTCGGTACGCGCACGGGAATTGAAATAATGACGTCCTCGTTTTTTAAAAAAAAAATTTCCTCGAATTTGGCGCCCCACTTGTAACTTGGCGCCCTTGGCGACCGCCTAGTTCGCCTATATGGACGGGCCGCCCCTGTTCCCTCGGGAGAGGTAACCAGGAGGCTTAGCAGTCAAAGCATCGACTTGACACAGCTGGGAGCCTCGGTTAGAATCCGGGCACACAAAAAGTTTTGCCACCTCTGAGGTGCAAGAATCACCAGGACATATCACGGGAAGGAGAAGATCTGACACTTCTGGAGGAGGGGAGAGCACCCCATGTGTTGAGTGATGTATGATTACTTTAATAGTATACAGGTAGGCTTAAATTGTAGAATGGGCATTGGGTGAAAAATGTCAACTCTCGTTAGTTGTATGTACCGAGGATCGGACAGCGGCATATCAAACAGCGGTAGGTCTCTTTAAAAAAACAAAACTTTTCCGGCAGGGGAGAGTGACAATGAAGATCTATCGAAGCGGCCGCTGTTTATCTTCACTGAATGTGGTTCAACTAAGCAATGGCAAAGTGGCTTTGTTGGGTCGTTGGTTTATCTGCCTTCTTTCCTGCAGGGTTAATTATAGCTTATAGATCATTTTGTTCACGTGTGATTGTGGGTGGGGGTGAGAGGGGGGGGGAGCCCAGATGTTTAGTGTGTGCGTGTCGGATATAGCTATTGTACCGGTGCGATGCTGCTAAAGGCTGTAAAATACTCGAGTGCCATTACGTGTAACTGTCATCGCTGCAGTGAGGGATCGAGCGACGCGCCGTGTGACTTTTGTGAATCTGCTTTCATGTTTCCACGGTCCTCGACACAATGGCTCCTGTCGTCGATTCAATGTCAAAAGATTTATGGAGATACAAGTCGCGCTAGAATCGAGGCTGTAATTCTGAAAAAAAAATGTTTTACCTTAATCATAAACATTGAGTAATGATGCAGTGGTGTGCGACATACCAATCGCCGCATATGGGTTGTGCACAGAATTAATTTCCGTGCACATGACTCTCCAATGTGTTTTTGGGGTTGTTACCGCACGCTGTTGTTCGGTGTGATGTCCAACGTTTCTTACGGTTTGTAAACGCAGTTCCTGAAAAAGCATGTGGCGCGAAACGTCTGGCATCACGCGGAACGACGTGCGGTACGACCAGAAAAAGCGCGGGAGGGCTATGTAGCACAACTGCCTTGCCGAGTGGTCAGATATCATGGACCTCGCTGCACTTGGGAACTGAGTTATAATTTGAAGTCAGCCAGAGATATTTCATGAGCGCTGAATCCATCGGCGCGCTAAACTTTGACCATTATGCCCCCTGCGAGACAGCTACCCACCGGGCCACTGGGCACAGCCATTTCATTCCAAACTTCGGGCAAAAAATGGCGACGAAAGTTGCGTGGGAAATGTTGCACGACTTTACGAACACCTTGGAGTGCAGATATTATACATCCTGTAGTTTTTAGTTTGTACCACCTGTTTATTTTCTTCCTGGTTAGCTCACAAACTGTGCTTTAAGTTTGTCTCGGTCAAGACAGCCTGGTACTTGTAACAACAACAACGACTACGTATCTCCAGACGACAACAGCAAAGCCACAACGGGGCAATCGTAACTCCACCCGTTTGTATAACTTGTCTCCGTTTGCATTTATAGAGCGCATCTGCTCAAGGCCCTTGCCATCATTGTTTTAAAGCGGTAACCAGACATTAGAGCGATTTCGATGGCCACCTGAACGCGCACGTGTCAATATTCGACACACCCATAATTTCCCGGGGCCTAATCAGCTGCAGTTAATGAACGCAGCCCATAAACTAAAAGCGAAACTTTTTTTTCATTTTACCAGGCTAACGCCGACCGAGCTACGTAGCTCTTTGTCAGAAGCGATCTGGCCACGGATGATAGCTCGAGGTGGCTTATCGTGTGGAAATGAAAAGCAGTCAAATACTCAACACGCACGTTTCTGAAATGTGCAGGATAACGTCTCGTATCAACACAGAACAACAATACGGCACGCTGAGCAATGCACCGAGATGTTCACAACAATCCGACCTTTTCACTTCTCCGCCTGACATTCCTCAGTCTACAGCAAGTCAGATACATGACGCAACGCTGTATATACATACACATATTTTTCATGTTTAACTGAGGTGTTGTTTTGTTTATCACGGTGATGAACAGAAGACTTACATGGGGACCCATAGGGGTTGGACATTATGCAGCCATGACTGTATAATAATAAAAATAATATATATTGTCTGTACATTAATATATGCATCGTACGAACCCATAGCTTTTGAGAAGGGTTATTTTTTGTTATTGCAAGCTTTATGAACACATTGGAGTAAGCAGGGTAAACACGCTAATTACTTGAACGTAAAATTCCCCCACAGGGGTTTCATTTGCTTTGACAAATTATCACAACAGCGGCTTGGAAACGAAATTTTTTTTTCTCTCACGTTACTGTAAGGTCGTGATTGTTCATCTCGATGATGTGAAATGTAAAACCGCTACCATCACTGGACCCAACCCTGCTCTTATCGCACTCCCCTCTTTTGCAGGAACCCATGGGAATTGGAATTTGTTAGACCCGTGACTGGAAAAATGTATGTTTGTCTCTAAGGGGTATTGTATTGTGTGCGCAACAAAACAAACTCCATTCTGTGCTTGACAATGTTGTGTCTCGTGACAATGTCTCTCGCTACTTCTGTAGGGCTGTGATTTTTACCCCTCTCGATTCCAAAACAGCCAAACTTCTCGTCCTGTGCATCTCGATGTTGTCTATATCAAACGCGTCGAACAATAAATTGAAAAGAAAATAAACGAAACGCTCGGTGGCGGTTATTGTTGTTCTAAAGTTGTAAAGGTGACTGTTATTCACAGATAAATTGTATAAATATGTGTATACCTCTGTGGGTTTAATCAACGTTTGAAGTTTTGATGTATTTGATTTTTTTAATTGTAAATATGCAAGACACACACAAAAAAACCATGGTACCACCTTTGTCAATATTTGAAAAAGGATTCATACTCTTTGGTTTTTTCGGTAAAGTCACGTAGGTAAAAAATAAAACAAGATACATGAAAACAAGCAAATTAAATCACGACGTTTCGGGCGCAACACAAGCGTCCGTCATCAGGTGGGCAAGCATGGCCTACTGCTGATGCAGACTGTTAAAAGTGTTAAAGACTGTTAAAACTGTTAAAACAGTTTGCATCAGCAGTAG
>CM025607.2:16198961-16221595 GCA_014621495.2 Entosphenus tridentatus | reverse complement strand
TAAAGACTGTTAAAACTGTTAAAACAGTTTGCATCAGCAGTAGGCCATGCTTTCCCACCTGGTGACGGACGCTTGTGTTGCGCCCAAAACGTCGTGATTTAATTTAGTTTTCATCTTTATAAAAAAAAATTACCTACGTGACTTTACCGAAAAAACCAAAGAGTATGAATCCTTGCAGTCACGAAAGCTTCAAATCTAGAATTGAGAAAGGATGTTTGATAGTGTTATATGCGGGGGAGGGGGGGAACTAATGTGGTTTGAAATATCTCGAGAATATGAACATCAGAAGAGTGTCAATGAACATGAACGGGATGTACACCAAGTTTTCTGACCACGGTGGACACTGCTAGAATGTTCTACCCTGTGCAGTACGAACCAACGGCCTTGGCTTACAATCTGCCTTCTTCACTTATTGGTTCCTCCACATCCACATAAGAGTTGTTTTTTAAATCCTTTATATTAAGTTAACTTGCTTGCTTGCTTACGACCGTGCAAATCTTTCGGTCGTTTTTTAACCCACTTCCCGTGATCCAATCGAGCTGACATTTTGCACACAGACTCGTGCGTGACAATTAATGTTCGTGAAAATTTTTTTACAAAATTTTACACTTTTTAGGACAAAAATATTATATGTAATTACCAATTGCTTAATGCTGGCATGCAATCATCTGACCCATAGGTGGCAGTCATCTCAAGCCAGAGTACGAGAGGACTCTAGCCGCCACGCATATAAAGGATTTATAGTGAAAAACTTTGTTTTTACGGGTTAATTTTTTACAAATCCTATCAGCCACGCGGCCTTCTTGAGAGTGCAGTTTATGGCGAAGGAGTCGATTAAAACGACGGATTTTTCTTCAGCGCCATCTGCTTCCCATCACGTGGTCCCGAAGCAGCCTATCACAGCCTGCCTTTTACACGGTCGATGCCCATCCAATCATCACCCGGACTCAACATTGCTTAGCTTTAGAGATCTGACGAGATCGGCCGTGGTGCAGGCGATTTTGGTCGTCTCGGCGAAAGGGAGTTGCCCGAGGAATGGAACGCATCGGGAGAAAACGTCCCAATGATGTACGAGACGATCCTAGTGAACCCCCCGCCTTTGTCCCCACCCTTCACCGACCCACATTGACGAACGTGGTGAAGTATGGACCCTCACGATCCGACATTGCATGGGGAGGTCATCGTGCAGTCGTAGTGGATTAACAAAGGTTTGAAAAAAAAACGAAAGCATCACAAGAGTGGCGTCCAAAGTGTGTAGGGAATTGTCGGGAGATTGTGTGGATAGGGTCACACAGAGGTCATCGAGTGTGTTGCATTGGTTTTGACTTTAAGGCATTAACGTAATTCTCTTGGATATTCCTTTGCAATGACCTTTCACGGCATATTAAGGCGAGACATCCCCCATACATTGCTCAAATCAGCACAGTCCTCCAAATAAAGTGGGAGCATCAGGGCATTCTTCCAGCTTTGCAAAGCACACTCCTGTGTACCGAGGGGCTGTGATGATGTCATGCAGGATCTCACCACACTATTCCCAGAAGTTTGCTGTGGATCTCCTCTCCACTTGTTGCTTTACTTGATCTTAAGCTGTGGATTGTCCTTCACATCTCCACAAGAGGATAAATCAGCTAAGGCTCTCACAAGAGGTGGCTACTTATTTCACTCTCTGAGTCTGGGCTGTCTCACAGGATCAAGACCTTACAAGTCGAAACAAATTCAAGGGATGTTCCACCGTGGTCACCTTGCGAGGGATGCCCTTCATGTGATCTGGCAGGCATGGGATGTGGAATGTTCCATTGTTGGAGAGTAGTGGAGAGGGCCAGCATATGCAAAATCGCGTTTACGTTTGCACACCAAAGTATACAAAGCCCACAGTGTCTCCCTGCTTTTGATCCAGTGCTGGAGATTCTCAATTCCATTGGCAGGGGGCAGCATCTTCATAGGGTGGCAATTATTGGCCTCACAAAGTGGTTTAATTTTTTTTTATATTTAGAACTTGGAGAGATGGTCAGCTAAATATAACCCCTGACTGGAACGCGAACTTTCAGTCTCCAGAGCGCCACCAAATTGTTATGAGGAAAGTTCCAAAACAAATCTGGCAAGCTGACCCTTGGATGTTAAAATTGTTGTTCTTATTTTGTTTTCAATGACAATATGGTTTAGACTCTAAATTACTTTTTATTGTTGGTTTTAAATGTGTGTGGGGTTTTTTCGTCGACTGGCTTCCAATGCGGTCTGCATCTGTTTTCGGGCTATGGTTACAACTCATCATTACAGCACCACACTGCTCTGCTGAGGTCCAAGCAAGATTATATTAATCCTCCACATATGTGGGTGTAGAATGTCACAAAGAGTGAGAATGGGGCCCATTATATTCTCTTAGCTCGCTGGGGAGGCTTGGACAGGCGGCCTGTCACATCAGAGCTTCTTGTACATATTACCAGCCACTCATACACAACTAGAGATCCATTAGCCAACGTGGCACGAAAAGAGCTTACCACTTAGGTTAACCATACCAGGATAATCAGTAAGGGTACATAATTGATTCCGTTCGGTATTGATCACTTAAATCCTAAAACCCAACATTTCAATTGGACCAACTGCTACAAGCAATGAGCGTGGCCTGATGAATATTAAATTACATAAATGTCCAGCAAATTGGACTGCATCCGGATTGATCACTCAGTCGGAAGAATTTTCTGTAATGTTTACAGTGACATAAATGTGATGCTGTGTGACTAATTCATCCATTTACTGATAACATTTTGTATAATTTATGAGCTGTAGAGTGTTTCAGAGGGATATTGCCACGGTGCAATTGTTAGCACGCTGAATTAGCAATTTAGGGGTCGCCTTTTGGCACTCTCAGAGCAGTAGTTGAAGCCATGGCCAGCATGGAAGAGGAGGCAACACCAAAAAAAAAACCTCTGGATGAGGCCCTTCTGTCAGCGGTGGTGTGAGCAAGTTATTACAGGGCTGCACCTCTATATTTGATATTGTTTCGGAAAGGAAAGATGCAGTGTATGTAGTTCGTTGAGATATGCAGTAGCCAAAACGGGAAGGGCCAGAATGGGCCAAAGCTAGACATTTGATGTCTAGCTCAGAAAATAATTAAACTATTTAATATATAACCTTTGAATTGATATTTCTCGCACATCATTACTTTTTTATCACGAAAATAAAGGTGCTTTTACTCTTTAAAAAACGCAATCTGGTTACCAAGCTAGACATTAAAGCTGTACTTTTCATAAGTCAAGTGCTGCAATACAATGTGCATTTCTTTACAGCGTCTAAATCCCACCATATCTTAAGATTCTGCACACAAGCAATGGGCATATTGACTTTACTGAGAGGCAGTCAGTCATAGTACAGAGGATAATAAAAGGACTTTCTTGAGCCTGGACCTCATAAACTCGGGCGGTGATGCAAAAGGGCTGTAGACAGGGTGGTTCAAAAGTCAGGACACAAAGAGTTATTCAATTTATTTTAACTCTGGCATTAAAACGTTTTAATTGTTTATTATTTAAGTTAATATTGTATCTATTATCATTATTAATATTTATTTTTATTTTTCCTGTGGGGTCATCTAAAATCCGTCCTTATCAAAACTCGATCAAGAACCCTGAATGGAGACAAAGCGGAATTGATGGATGTTCAAAAATGATACCTGAAATGTTTTTTTGTTGTATTCCTAAATTACATAAAAAAAAGATCATTAACGCATGCATTCATGTTCATGGAAGTCCGTTTTATAATTTGTAAAACAATATATATGTACGAAATAACCGTACGTGATTTGTTAACGTAAATATATTAACCCTTCGTGGGGCACCCCTGTACGTGACGCTACACGGTAAGATGCCCTTTTATCACCCACCCTCAAATTAACACGCGGCATACGCAACCTGTCGACGATGATCTCCGCTGCCAAGTCAGATGTTTCGTTGTGAAAGTGTTTCATTACTCTTTTTAATTTTTGCAAGCGGTTCCACGCAACCCAATTTTAAACACCCCCCACCCCACCCCCTCGGTCTCCAGGAAATCCTTTGCACGTCGACAAGTGTGAACAAAATATACATTTGATTAAATGCCATTAATATATGTGATATTGCTCAATTGCGTCATTCGGTTGACATGCATTTTTTTTTAAACTGAACCTCCTCTCTCTCTCTCTCTCACACACCCTCTCACTCTGTCCTTCTCGTGCTGCATTCTCTCTCACACTTTCCCCTCCCCTCCCTCTTCCACGCAGCCAATGTCCTTCTGTTTGCTGGCAGATAAGGGATTTATATATATAGAGCCTGTTGCCGTGGCAATTGCTGCCACTGTTGTGGTGGTTGTGAAGGAGACGCTTGAAGAGGCGCGCCCGCCCACCCACACATCCATCCACCCATCCACCCACCCACTCACCCACCCACCCATCCACCCACACATCCACCCACCCATCCACCCACCCATCCACCCATCCACCCACGCATCCACCCACCCACTCATCCACCCACCCATCCCAGACCACGTTCGCCATCGTCATACACTCTCCCTTGCTCGTCAAGATTTTGTCACCAGACGAATCCTGTCAATGCAGTCTCTTCCTTCCGATTCATGCGTGCGTGCGTGTGTATATTGATGAATTGGGGGGGGGGAGCGGTAGTGTAGCGGTTAGCTGCGCTGCGCTACGAACCTGGCGAACCCGAGGTTCGATTCCAGCTCACGGCCAACACCGGTGACGATTATCTGAACCGGTCCTGGGCCTCCCCTAGCTCGACTCAGCCTCAAATGAGTACCGGGTGTGGTGTGTAAACATCGCCACTGGGGAGACAAAGGCGGTCGGGCGCGGTTGGTGACCACCCACCCCCTCGTGTGCCGTGCTGACCTTCATAGGTACTCGCTAACAGCACTTGTCCCAACAGTGTGTTAAGGCTTTACGGGGGATCTTTGTCTTTTTGTTATCACAATCACCATCATCATCCACCATAAATAATCCACTGCTGGATGAAGGGCTCCCTAGGACAACGCGATTCTGTGATGTCACAATCTACTCCTGTGCCTACACAGGTCGCCACGGTGGCTATGAGATGTTAACTACCTCGCCTGCTATACAGGCTGTTAACATCTCGCCACGGTGGCTATGAGATGTTAACTACCTCGCCTGCTATACAGGCAGTTAACATCTCGCCACGGTGGCTATGAGATGTTAACTACCTCGCCTGCTATACAGGCAGTTAATATCTCGCCACGGTGGCTATGAAATGTTAACTACCTCGCCGGCTATACAGGAAGTCGTGGGTTCGATCCCGATCCTGACGCCTTTATAGTTGGAGTTTGCGTGCCTCTCTCCCCGTGGTCGCGTGACATTTTCTCCCGGGTCCTCCGGTTTTCCCCTCCACATTTAAAATCAACAACGTACGTTTAGATATATTTTCACGCGAAAAACCACTTCGTTGAGCTCATCATTTGTGGCCAGGTCGTTTCTGAAATAGTTTTATTTTAGTTTAGGTGATGCATAGGCTTCTGCTGCAGAGTACGTTGCAGAAGCGTCTATTGTTGTACTCTACAATGCTTCAGCATGTATGCTCCCCACCTCCACTAACCCGCCTTTGGACAGCGTGGTGAACTAAGGTCAAATGACCCCCACGACGTACGAGGAGGCCCTTATCCAGCAGTGGACCCGCAGCGTGGTGACACGTGTGCAGCGTGCACTGCACGATGCGATCTGCATAGGGAGTTGGATAACAGTGTAATGACGACTTGACACACTTCTCTTGAGATGGCACTTTGTTGAAGACACGTTCGCTTGACATCAGGCGGAGACCCCCCCACTGCGACAGCCCCGAGTCTCCCGCGCATCTCCCCCTTTTATACCGACACGAGGCCACGCCCCCCTTTTAGAACCTTCTCGCTGGCTCTGGACGCTCGCTCCACCGGCAGACTCCACTGTCCTCTTCCCTCGCCTGACCACGCCCCCCTTCTCGATCGTTCCCGTAGCCACCAGTCCCTTCGTACTCACAGCTGACACCCCTGTCATTACCTCCCGTGGCCACTAGTCCACTCACACCGCATGTGGACTCGACTGTCATCACAGCAGTACTCTGGTTTGCACTTGCCTACCATTGCTGTAGTGAAGAAATAACCTGTATCTCCTTTGTATATCTGTCCACGTTAAACAAATATGTACTGCATGGTATTTCTTACACCACCCATCTGCTCCACCACCTTCCATGAATGCATCATTTCAGCAGCATTGCTTTAGCACAAGCAAACCACTGCCAGTTTTGTATGTGGAGAGACGGATATTATGAAGGAGACCGATTGTCGGCTTGTCTATTTAATTTTTATATATTTTTTTTATCCACAACGGCGTTTGGAACTGATTATTTTGAACCTCTTTTTTCCCAGTCATCCTCGCAGGGACTTTTAGCTGCTAGCCATCGAACAGAGACGGTGCTCACCGCACCGCGCGCTTTCAGACGCGCTTCTGCGGCCGTCTGGAACGATCTTCCTTTCGATATTTGGAATCCACCGGAGCTACATTGCAAACGAATTTCTTCAAAAGTGCTTTTTGAGTTTCGTTTATTGTCCTCCCCCCACCACCACACGGTGCAAAGAAGATCAACATACGGTACATACATCCATAATAGAGGGTTTTGTTTTGGGTTAGATCGCGTACATATAAATGTGTCGTTAAATCCGCCACCACCCGACACAGTCAATTAGTAAGGGTTGTCACGTAATCAGAACGTGCCAATTCGTTACGAGTACAGCGCACCGGTGAGTGCGACGTGTCGCCAGTAATCACAACTGGCATCGTCCGGCGGGCAGCCAGACTTGTGGGAGAACTCCTCTCGTTCCGTTCCTGAAGTAGAGGGGTAGACGTGATGACGTCACTCGCGAGCCCTTCTTACAAGCACGTGGTCTGAGCCAATGGCGACGGTTCGATTGCACCTAGCGGTGTGCCCACAGACAGCTGTTGGAGGCGGCCGAGGTCTGACTCGCAAGATGGAACATCATTCTCCGCGCAAGTAGCGATGACCACCTATACAGTAATAGACGTTCAGGAGAGCGTAAATGCAGGACAAACGTATCGACGTGTGCGTTTTAATGAACGGTGTTTATTGATGTAGCGAGGTCGGTCGCATTCCCATTATGCACGGGGAAAAAACGGAGCGGTGTGAATAACAATTTCACGCGGGCAAACACTTAAATGCCACCGAGCCGCCGAGTTTTAACACGAGCCATCAAAAGCGGCTGCACGTTCTTCCCCCCCCCCCCCCGTCTAAATGTCACGCAAACACCGTTATACAACAAGCTTGCTAAATTATGCAAATGTTGACATGCAATTCGCTGCGGCGAAGGGTCACCCACCTGTTCCTGGGTTTCAAAGGACTTGGTCCTATTTTTTTGAGGTGGCCACTCTGGGAAAATCTTCTGCGAGTCGTTTACCACGGGGTCATTAAAAGTCCCGGCTCTTTGTCAGTTTCGGCGACAATACCCCACTTGCGACTATGCATTGATACGCATGTAGTTGTTCAACGTCTCTTATGGCATCGCGAGATAGGTATTCTTCTTCCCATGACGCGTCCGAGATGCTTGGACTTCGGAGGTGACAACCCCAACGTCAAGCGGCCTTTTTAATGCAGCGAATTGGCTTTAAAAGGTGTCTCACTTTAGCGATAAAAACAAAGGCTACGGCATACTGCCAAACACTTCAATGTGGAACGTGAACAAATTGCCGACTTATACAATTCACTATTTAAGCAATGAAGTGACTTTACTGTAAAAGCCATAGAGCTGTACGTACAATGGTCCCGCCTGATGCTGCCGTTGGGATTTGTCTCCGTGAAAGTGAAACGCGATTTGGTTGAGAGTGGACAAACTGCCAGCTGTTTTGACATTTTCACTGAACCACATCACGCTCAACAAGTTATCGCGATGAAGAGGATCTAGTTTCCGCGACTGCCTCCTCTCTCTCCAAGCAAACAGGACGAAACTGTAAAAACTCGGCGAGATCAACGATAAACATCAAGTAAAGTCACGTAGAAGGGAAGTAATAAAATAATAAAAATAAAACATAGTAAAATAATTCTCACGACGTTTCGGCCACAACGCAAGCAGCCGTCCTCAGGTGAAACCAGGTCTGTCGAGGCGACAGCGTGTGCTGTTTAATTCAGACGCTGTCGCCTCGACAGACCTGGTTTCACCTGAGGACGGTTGCTTGCGTTGTGGCCGAAACGTCGTGAGAATTATTTTATTATGTTTTATTTTTATAATTTTATTACTTCCCTTCTACGTGACTTTACCGAAAGAACCAAGATGATGAATCCCTGCAGTCACGAAAGCTTTAAATCGAAATTTAAACATCAAGTAGTGGCAGCAATTTTTATTTATAACGGGAAGAAATTTCTATGAAAACCTAAGTGGGGCATAAACGAACGTAAAATATATATTTTTTCAACGTCAGCAAAACAGCTCAAATGTGACAAGGTATGAGGAGGTGCAATGCGTGGCGTTGGCTGCTGAGATGCCAGAAAAGCATTGGTCACCAGTTGATGCATGAACAGGCAAATCAGCAAACCACAGACATTATGGCATTGGGTTATTTGCACTTGACATATTTGACAATACGCAGATGCTTTGGGTTTGTCAGCCATGACAATGGCTGCGGCAATGTAGCTCTTGGCAAATGTAAGTGCCAGAGATGGACAATGTGGTGTATCGAGGTAAACGCTCCTAAAATTAAGTTCACGGGTGTCACGGGAATGGAGTATGTGGAGGTAGTTGAGGGCTTTTTGTGTGGTTGGGTAGGATCGTGCATTATGTAGGAGGAGGTTGTGTGCAGGTCAAGAGATGTATTGTTGTCAGGGTGGGTTTTCAATGCATTACGTAAACCACTTGAAATTTACCTAAAGGTCAAATGCAATGTTGCGTCGCGAGTTTGAAGGAGCACTAATGTCCATGTTACTCGCATATACATTGGTGAACCGGAATTCACAACGTAACCGGGGAAATATTCTGCCCGTTTTAATTTTACTCCAATTGCATGTCAACAGGGCTCGGAAAGAAATGACCAGATTAGGGTTAAGCGATTTAAAAGAGTCTGAATTAATGTTTTTGTTTCAAGTTTGACATACGAAGCGTTGTAGACAAAATCGGGAACGGGGTGTTTAAAAGGGTACAGCGATGCACAGGGCAGGATACTGAGACACACATTGAACATGTTCTAAAAGAACAATGGTATTCCATGTTCTGGCTGTCGCCTAATGAGGCTGGCTGTTATAATTACCGGCGAAATGTCGTGCTCGAATTGTAAATGTTGTGGGTTTACTCTCAAATACACCGGTGTGCTGCTGTCTCAATAAACAATTGGCACGCTTTGTTGACGTGATACACCTTAATAAATGGCTGTGCCGGGTGGTGGCAGGTTTAACGACACATTCATATTTACGCGATCTAACCCAAAAAAAAACCTCTCTATTATGGTATTCCAGTTCAATCAAATACAACTCAACACATTCGTCAATAACACCGCCATGCGAGGAAAAATATACAATGGGCAACATTTCTGGCGATAGCCCTCCAATGCGGCATCGCCAAGTAATTCGTTTAATATTCAATCTAAGATAAGCTTACTGATTAAGAACCATTAAGATGGGACTCGGGCGTGTGTTTATGAAAACCATACAAATGATATCACCTTCAAGTGCTTGTGAAATCTGAGATCATTAATCCTGGTCGGGATCATATTCCAGTCGCTCGCACAATGTGAATGACGATGCCTGATCGTTATAGTGTTATACAGACGCGTACCAAAACACAGCATATGCCACCTTAATAATTTACGAGCAATAAGATGTGCCATCTGATCCGCTGAAATGTTAACATCAAAGACACTCTGATAATAGCAATGTTGTGCAAATGGCAATATTATGTCAGACATTACATATGATTGTGAGCAATTTCAAACAGCTTGTGCCCCAAGCTTTAGAATCTAGTTGCTAGAATACATGGACACGTGAATTCAAGGTCATGTTGTTAAAATACTTATACGTAAATTCGCCTACCTCTGGCATACGGTTCCACTATGTACTACGAAGCAGATGGGAGCAGCATGTCTTTCTCTGGGATCGGGCTCATTGAAATGCTTCACTGTTACTTTTCATACCTAAGCTACGTGGCACGCACGTGCTCACAGTCGTAGGTTTGGTGGTTTAGCAGTCTGGCTTGGCACGGCTCTCTAAGGCGATGATAGGGACCGAAGCTGCCCGCTTGTGATTCGTTGACAGTGGAAACTGCTTGCCTATGATTGGTTCATTCCAGATTTGAAGTTTTCGTGACTGCAAGGATCCATACTCTTGGTTCTTTCGGTAAAGTCACGTAAGTAAATAAAATAATAAATGCAAATGAAAGATACAAATAAATAAAATCACGACGTTTCGTCAATAAATGATTGCTTGTGTTGCAATCGAAACGTCGTGATTTAATGTATTTATTTATTTTTATTTATTTATGATTTTCTTTACCTACGTGACTTTACCGAATGAATCAAGAGTATGATTGGTTTATGAACCCTGATCGCTAATACGGCATTGACGCTCTCTGAAACCAAACCCAGGCAACCAGTTCTAACCACGCAATCACTCAAACTTAAATGCTGTACCTACCCTTAACCCTACCGTTTCTTCCAAACATATCCCTTTGGCAAGCATCCATCCCTAAAACCATTCCTTACCATCATACCCTAATACTGACTCGATCTGGAATCACAGCTTTAATTTCATACTGGTCATCGTTTAGTCCTAGGTAATCATTTTCTTAGCCAGCCAGTACTTTATTGATGGCTAGCAGGCCATAACACTTTTTTCATCAGGCTTGTCCATCGAATCCAACACCAACAACAACAACAAAAACCTCCTTAATATTCTCCCACTACGGCGGACGAGTTGAAACTTGGAGCATCACGCGGCCCCGCTCACGGAGAGCTCGTTGAGAGCCGTGTAGGCTGGGTAGAGCCGGTCGCGGAGGTCGGCGACAGCCTGGGCCACACTCGCCGGGTCCCGCAGCGTACGCACGCCCTGGGAGTACGGCTCATAGCGCAGGGCCCAGCCGCGTCGCGCCGTGCACTCCGCTGCCTGCCAACTGCGAAGAAGCCGTCGAAGGTAAAGCGGTCGTGACGGTGTCGCCACTTGAATGCCTCGACAACATCACAGCTCATCTCTACCATTCTATTACGCTGCTGGGGTCCAGCCAAAGGGGGACCCCCCCCCCCCTCCCCAAAGCCCTCTTCCACCCCAGTGGCAGCAGCTGTGTATATTCGTCTGCCAGTTGGGGGGGGGGGGGCAAGGTTTGTGTTGTGGTTTTTCCCGATTACCGTTCAGTCATTTGTAAGTCGTACCTATTCTCCGGGTTGCAATGTAGAGCAAAAAGTTGGGGGTGCTTCGAGTAATGCGGAGAATACGGGCGGTAAAATTTGGTAAATTTGGACGATGATGCCGCCGACACACGTGGGCTAACCCTACCCTGACTGCGTCCTCCAAAAACGACCCTCTTTGTCCGATAGCAGCAATGTTCCCTTTTATTGTATTGGGTGAGAGTCCATTAAAGCAATGGACCCAATTCATATGAATGGCAGAGGTGACAAAAGGTAACCAAAGTGGGACCCCTCCCAAGTCCCGGTTTTTGAAAGCGCATCGTTTTGATTCAAAAAAGGCCTGCCATAGTGACACCTCTTAATGGAACGCGTGTAGTGACGCGCTTATTTACCGAGTATGACATATGCTATGAGCTCTGTTGAATGGTTATGAATGCGCAAGTCACCATGATTATTTTTTTTTATTCCTAAAGCTTTAACCTTCATGGGGTCTCTTTCTGATCAGGCCTTCAAAAGGGGTCTCTTAATTCACCACGTTGACCTTCGCATGCTATTTAAATTCATAGGCTCACTCTCCAATGCAAGGCTATACATTTTTACGGTTGCTTTTCGTCACTTCCACATCTCATGATTCGTTAAGCCTCTTTGTCTATCGGGCCCGCATCGCCTTGGCACAATGACCGTTCGTGTGAAAGGCTCGCTACACTCAAGAATTCCAATTTACTTCGGATCTCTTCCGCCATTAGCAAACCGCATTCTGCCATTATTTATTTCCAGGGGCCAAAGAGAACAGATTTGCGGTTGTAGCAAGGGCAGAGCCGTATAAAGGTGCAACATCTTCATTGAATTTCAACGGCAGAATCGCGCAAATCAAAATATGAGGACGAAGCCACTCCAGCGCATGGAGTTGATTCGGCCTAACTTTTCCCACACCTCCGTTCCGTAAAATACAGGAATTGTCGAGCGGCCCGGCTAATGAACATCGCAGCGTTCTATTGACAACAACAGCAACAACAAAAACCACGTTGACGTCCCACAAAGTAGGACTCATTTTTTATCGGCCCCCTGAGGGTTGACGGTGGTGGTCAAGACGGAGGGAACACACACGCGAGGACGATCGACGCAGCGATGGAGCATTGGAATCAAACTCGCGTGCTTGCCCAAGATGCATCGTTGTATCGCACGATCGCGAGAGAGATGGCGACGGCCCAGGGAAAGCCTTCATCCAGCAGTGGATTAATCATGGCCGATGACAATGGTGATTTGAACCTTGCAAACTTCCAATTGTGAATCGAGTGCTTTTTGACACGGGGGCAGTCTTTTATATACGTGCTCGTCTTGATCGCGTGTGGTGCAATACCACGTGCGGAAAAAGCTCAGATACTTCAACAACAGCATGAAACAGGGGTGGCTAAAATTACTTGAACACCGTGTTAGCAATTTGTGTGCCGGGGGGCGGGGGAGGTGGTTTTTGTGAACATGGTGACCTGGCTAACATCAGTTCGCCGCGTATCTGAACTGGTCCTGGGCTTCCCCTAGGTTGACTCAGCCTAAAACGAGTACACTGCCTGGTGCAGTCTAAACGACAGCACTGGGTGAAAAAACAGCGGCCCGGGCGGCGCGCGTGCCACACCACCCCACCCCCGCGTGCCTCACTCGCCATGAAAGGTGCTCGATGCAGAGCACTTGACCCGGGAGCCTGCGTGGGCTGTGCGGGGGACATTTGCCTTTGTGTGCGAGCTGCTGCCCGTGCCTAAATTAGCAAATATTGACGAAAGCGGTCCCCGTTGGAAACAGAATGACCGTTGAAAGGCGACGTGACATTGGAAGGTGAAATTCTCTGGTGACCTTCGTGAAGAGTTTAAGGCAATGGATCGAGCTGTGATAGGAAAACAAGAGACTCTGGGTAACTTTTTTTTTGCTGCAGAACAAATGTAAACGCTCTCCTCTTTGTGCCGTAAAATGTCAGGGCTAAATACTAATCTGGCTCTACGGCGTTAAAAGGGCAATACTCTCTCTCTCTCTCTCGACGTCCTCTAGTGCTGTGAAATTTGACGTGAAAGCGTCACGCCACTTGGCAACGCGATGGGCAAACGCACGCACGGTCTGGTTCACTTTCACATTCGAATGCGAGGCGACGCACGCTGGCCACTTTCGTGGAAACGTAAGTTTCACGTAATATTGATAAACACTGCGAATTGCAGAGGTATTCATTGGAATAAGTGTGCAAACAAACGGTGACCTGCCTGCTTGTGCAATCTACAGCACGGTGTTGCGATGACATGCCGCAGTTTTAACCATGCTGTGAAGCCTTTTCAGCTGCCCTTGTTGAGCTATTTCTCGGATGGAGGCCTCCCAAAGCTGTCGGTTGTGAGGCTTGTTTGACCATACTTCACCACGCTGGGCCAGTGTGGGCTGCTGTAGCAATGGGGGGCGGGGCGCACTACCGCTTCAGCGAGCACTCCGCCGCTGACGTTCGCCTTGGCTGGGAGTTGAACTCAGGCTGCGAGGTATACAGAGCAGTGCGCTAACCACTGTGCCACCGCTCCCCACCCACAAGCACATGTGTAAATGTGCAGCCCTTCTGCCAATCTACCGCTGGATGAGGGTAATTTAACCATACTTCACCGCGCTGGTCAGTTGGTGAAGATGATGAGCAAAGAAGTAGCGTAACAACAATGGATTTTGCTACGCTGCACTGCCCTCTGCTGCCCACCACGTAGCCCCGCAGCAGCCTATAGCAACCCGTTATACAGAGTTCTCGCCCATCCAATCCACCTAACAGGCTCGGGTTCCTGCTTAGCTTCTGAGATCTGACGAGATCAAAAGACCAACGGTGCGCCCGGCCATCGGCCAAGCGCACCATTCGTGATTTCGCAAAGATGTACCTCGCATGAGACAGCGCGTCTTCCAGGCTTGTGATGGCGACGTCGTGGGGACCCACAGGATCTCCGGGTTCCGAGCAGATGGGGAGGCCCGCCTGGCGGAGTGCGAACTCGCACACGCTGTAGAAACTCTGCGAGAGACGTGGGCACAACGCAGGGCTCGTTACTCGCACGATCATGTTCCATCGAGATCAAATTTGCCTTTGTGCGGGGAAGTCTGGGAACGCTGTATTAATGCTCGACCGTATTGGGACAACTGCACAAAGGGTGGACTTACACTTATTGCGCAGTGAAGTTGGGATAAAATGACATTACTCCTCTTATCTGCACTAAAACAGTTGTACAGCACGCGGATAATGAGGATTACCCCGTGCAGTGTCTCGTATTTAATTTAAAAAATCCCTAACAATCGGAATAAATTCCAATCAGGGTGTCCTTCTACTCATTTGTGTTGTCAGTAATCAGCTATGCTATTGGCAATTTCTGACATCATTCTGCCACTGAAAAACCTCCCAGAAGAGTTTTAAAAAATCCAAGTTTACATGAAAATCCTAATATTTCATGGGCAAGGCTGTCAATAACAACTTTATCTCTGGAAACGCCCTGTAATTACAAATGTAAACGGCAGACTTATTTGCTACTGAATTCAGAATTCAAGTCAATAATACTTTACTAAACTACGGGCAGATCCTGAAGTTTTATTTTACATTTTCTGACCTCGCAATCAAATGGTAAATATATCAGCTTCACTGTCACAAGAGCTGCAGTTAAACAACATCGCTTAAACGGAGAGGTGATAAAAAGCCACTAGTTAAAACTTAATATGGTCAATAATACTTACCTGAGTAATAAATGGCATTATCATCGTGAGTTTAAACTGAGCAGCACTACAATGCATGGCACCACGCTCTAAAGCGCATAGGCTGCCTGAAGTTATTGACCTTGATGACTTTGAAGACCCAAGTGAAACTCGAGATGATCAATCTCTGTAAATGAGAGCCATCGTATCCACGTTCTTGACCTACACGTTGTAGTCTAACTGCTGTGGCAGCGCCTTATGTTTGTTCCCAAGATGCAATTTTGCCGCATACTTTCTGTAATTTTTATAATTACGAAAATAAAACATCATCATAATTACCACTAGAATCACAGCCGTGACCACCACAGCCATCATCACCATACCACTATCATACCACTATCTCTACTAGCTAGTGCAGAACTGGTATGCAGTTGCCATCGACTCGGGGAACGAGCAAAGTTACCTACCCGAGTGACAGATGGAGAAGTTGTGACGACTTGTGACATGCCCATTGTTCCCTCCTGCAACGTTTAATTCGGTAGCAATTCGAACATACCACCTTGGCCATTTGTGGTCCACCTACTACGCCTGCGACTGATGAAAAGCCGCTCCCCACCGAGTGACCGTGGCTATCAAAGCCAAACGGTGGGAAAGCGTCGCCCGGCAGTGCCCGACGCTTCTCTCATCCGCTGGTGGCGTCTCGAGACGTCCACAGCGATGCTCCCGCAACCACTCAACGTGGTTCACTAGCCTCGGCCACCAACGCAAGACACGGTTGCCAATCACCCCGCCAACACGAACAAAGAATAAGAAGCCCTCTGTTTTAAGAGCGACTGCGAAGAAGAGTCGCTTCTTCGCAGCGATCCTTCTGTTCGCACGGCCCAATCTGTCCAAGCCACCCTCAGAGAGAGAGAGAGAGATGGAGAGAGAGTGGCTGCAGTGAGTCAAACTAACTATTGCACAGCCCAGACCTTTCTCCCCGGCGAAACTTGCTGTACCATCTATACAGGGACCTGAAGCAACGGACGGCGTGGTCGTGGGAACATGTTGTTGTTTTGTTTGTTGAAGTGGCTGCGTCTGGCTGGATTCAGGAATAAGAAGTTAACTTTTCTGCCGGGATATCCTCGTGAGATTGAAAGTGGAGCGGCCATGTGGAGGCTCCAAGACTTTGTTTCCTCCGTCTGCGGCTGACCGCCTCGCTCGATAGAGCAAAGACACCCGCCGTGTCCGCACCGCGTCTTTGAGGTGTGGTCGCATTTAGACGGCGCTTATATAAATCCAACTCGTATTGCGCAATTGCACATACGGGGCAATTTCGGGAAGCGATGCTTGCCAGGATTTTCACATCGCTTTCGGAGTCGGGCAATGCAATGTGAATTTTTGACAGTTTGACTCTCTCTGACGATTTACAGGCACGCACTTGCACGAAATGTTTGCGGTGTACGTGCTGCGCGCACACCTTTCCATTCCCCCCCCCCCCCCCCTTAACTCTTGTATCGAATCCCACGTGGAGGTCAGGAGCCCCTTCTCAACTCCGGTGGAAAGACTTTTTTCTCGCGTTACAGGAACGAATCGTCGCCATCCATTATGAGTAGAAGCCGCAAACAGCTGGGCCAGTTCCGTTCCACGTCGCTACCACGCGCCTTGGCGTTATGCGGCGTGACGCCCGAGGTCTCGCTCCACGTGCTTCTTCAGGAACTGTTCTGTTTGACCATCGAACACACAGTTTGTATTGTGGCGGCCTTTTCAGGCACGTGGATATTGCGTTCCGTGGAGAGGAAGTGACCTTCGCGAGGAGCTGCACGTCGGCGTTTGAGGAGCCCAGAGAGGCGAGTCCCATGTCCTGCACGGCACGCGCCACTGGGCCGATCGTGAGAAGCGGCACCAGCCCGAGCAGCAGTCCGCACACGTCCCTGTGCACACGCGAACAAAGGCAAACGTCCCCCCACCCCCATATCGCCTTTAGCAGGCTGGTTGGGCCAAGTGCTTCGAGCGAGAACCTGTGGGTTCAATGACGGCTGGCACGGCACGCAAAGAGCGTGGCTGAACGACACATCCACGCGCCCAGCCGCTTTTGCCTCCCCGGTGTTGATGTTTGAACAACACACGAGGTCACCTAAGGGGCCGTCCATAAATGACGTCACGCGATTTTGGACGATTTTTGGCCCCCCATCCCCCCCCCGTCGTCACAAAAAGTCAGACCCCCCTCAAATATGACGTCACAAAGCTCTTCCCCCCCCCCCAAAAAACATGCTTCAAATCGCTTTAAACTATTGTCATTGTAGTGCGTATTTAATGTCGCGCTGCACTCTGACGTTGTAGGAGAAACATGTATTAAAAAGCATATTTAATTAAGTAGAACGTGTTGTCTATATTTTTTTTAAGTTGCGCATTTTGATGTGACGTCACATTTCTCAACCCCCCCTCCCCTCGTCACACATCGTCACAAATGTCTGACCCCCCACCCCCCTAGGTGCGTGACGTCATTTATGGACGGCCCCTAAGGGGAGGCCCAGGACCGGGTCAAATAATCGCCACCGATTTTGGTCGTCAGCGGGCCACGAACTCGGGTCGGCGTGTTCGTAGCGCAGTACACACGCGACGCGCGCGTTCACAGCCCTTTTGTGAGTACACTGCTAGATGAGGGCCTGTCCCATGCCGTGGGGGTTGCTTGACCATACTTCACCACGATGGTCGGTGCGGGTTGAAGGTGGGGGGAGCTAGGACCAGTGTAGGTATCACTCTCCACTGACGTTGGCCATGAATGGAAATTAAACTAAAGTTGCCAGCTTCATAGCGCAGAAGGCAAACCGCAGTGCCACCACCACTCCATGCTAAAAACTACATACAACAACTGGAGTAAATCAATTTGATATATTCCTTTTGTCTAAAATCACCGCACAGGGCTCAAGCTACGCACATATTCCATAACAACCATCCCTCGTGGGCTTCAATAGGAGAGGGTGTGCAAAACTTCATTAATAATCTTCAAACTAGAGCAAGGGAAATGCATGCACCAGTTGTTATTCGGGTTGGGGTATTGGTAGCATACGGGCAGCAATGGCCATCTGCTACCAATAGCTGACAGCATTATGCCTCCTCAAATGTACACGCACAGCCCTTCTGTTCAATCAACCGCCTTACGAGGCCCTCACTGCGCCGTGGCAGTAGTCTTGACCACACCTCACCGCGATGGTCAATGCGGTGAGGTGAACGCAGGGAGATTCGGCGTGGGAGCATTTTGACAAATCAACGGATGTATTTTTCTGCACTGCCCTCTGCTGGCAACATGGACCCACGGCAGTCTTCAACGACTTTTTTTTTGCACGAATGTGAGTCACCATTAATTCCATACTATTGTTTGATCATTCTTCACCACGCCGGTCACCGTGGGTTGTAGGTGGGCCCCATAGGTGGTGGGCGGATAGAAGTTCAGTACAACAATGGACTTTTCCGCACTGCCCCCTACGGACTACCACGGCTCGTGACAGCCGAGCGTGTGTCGTGGTCACCCAACCCAAGAACCATCCAGGCTCAACATCCCTGCTTAGCTACAGAGATGTGACAAAACACACATGTTATTAACCATGTAAGATGTTATTAACCATGTAAAAAAGATTAACCATGTAAAAAAAGATTTAACTACACATATTTGGACCATCTTATTTGACAGGTGCTATTCTACTTTACCGAGTGTTGACATCCCCAGCGTTTAACAGCACTCCCCTTTTTGTATTTGGATTGTCAACCAACACTGGTTACAACCCCAAGTGCACGTATTGTTCTATTTTAGCCCCGACCACCCCCCCAACACGTTCCATTCATTGGCTACCACATTCAGATAATCCCCTTCCTACTTAACTTGTATTTAAGAGCTTGTCTCTTGGAAATTTGCCTCACTTGATACAGTAAATTTAGCTGTGACAGTCCCACCTGATGACGGAGACTTGTGTTGCCTCCGAAACGTCGTGATTTATTATTTTATTTCTATTATTATTTCTATTTTTACGTGACTTTACCTACAAAACTAAGAGTATGTGACAAAACATTGGGCACATCCCAGGTGATTTTTGTCAGAGGCTGAACCATAAACACACGCGCACTCTAACATGCAGACACATTCACGCCCGTGCACACACGTACTGGCATGTAAATCGACATTCATGCACAGACGTAAAAACACACACACAAAGACAAGCATATGTATAATACACACCGACACATATGCTATGACAGTCATGTACACACACACACACTGGCATGTAAACAGTCACACTCTGAGAAACACACACACACACAGGTGTGGTGGCGGACGTCTGTAATCCAGCACTGTGGAGGCGAAGGTTGGTGGATTGGACAAATGTTACTAAACTCTATTTAATCATGGGACCTCCGTTACCAAACTTTCTTTCATCATAGGACCTCCGTTACCAAACTCTTTTTCATTGCCGTCGAGGTCCTATACCGTGGCTCGCCAGAAGACAAGTACAGTATGGGATAGAGTGTTTCTCCCTCGCGCACATGGTAAACCCACGTGGTAAACCCTCCAGGTATTCCAGTTTCCTCCCACATGTGAACGCCCATTAATTGGCTGAAAACATCTTTAATGCATAGAGGACCGCAGAGCCTGGGCAATCGTTGGCGCCAGCTCAACGCCTTCCTGCTTGTCTGTGGCTCCTCTCCCTCGCGCGTCCAAGTCGTTCTCTCTCTCTGTACGAGAGCGAGCGAATACCACGCACGTCACTCGTTATTCTTTCCCCCATGATGATTAGCATGGTTATTCCCGCGTGCATGCGTGCGGTTTCGTCTCACTCCGCCGTACGTGCGGTGCGCTGGGTGCGCGACGCTGCCGGGGCACGCGTGGAGGGAGCAGGGCAGCACGCGGAAGGCCAGGGCCGAGAGGAGGGCGCGGGCGGGGGGAGTGCCCGGCACGGGCCACAGAGAGAAGCCGGTGTGACCTGCGGATAGAGAAAGAGAGAGGGAGACAGGGTTGGGGCTCGTCACCGTCAGATTCGTCACCTGTTTTTATTTTACTGCGCAGTGATTTGCGTGTGGGAAAGCGCTATGATAATTAAATGCATTGTTGATTTCTTTTTGTTTCGATTTCTGTTCTGCTTCCTTTGTTTGTTTGTTTGTTTTTTTGCCTTCGTAACTTTGGTTAACCCTGTGGCGAGATGTTAACTGCCTCGCCTGGTATACGAGAGGTCGTGGGTTCGATCCTGATCCCGACCCTGACGCCTGCTGTATATTTGGAGTTTGCGTGTCTCTCTCACCGTGGGCGTGTGGATTTTTCTCAGGGTGCTCTGGTTATCCCCTCCACGTTTATATCAACAACACGCGCTCAGAGTATTTGGCTGCTATACATTTCCACGTGATAAGCCACTTCGTTGAGCTATCATTTGTGGCCAGGTCGCTTCTGAAAAAGGGCTACATAGCTCAGTGGACATTACCTGGTAAAATACAAAAAATACTTAGTTCAGGTTGACCCAGGTCACTCTTTCAAATTGTTATATATCCTGGTATCTTGTAGTTTTCCACTGGTTAAACAATATTGAACTTAAAATCACTCACTCATCATCTAACCCACTCATTCACACACTCACTCTTGTAAATGAACCTCACCTGGCCTTTTGATTTCACTCCAGGTTAAAACAAACTAAACCTGAAACTTAAAACATTACCTGTAAACGTCACCTATTATATACATATTAATTATCTATGTTGTCTGCTGTTGAACTTCTTTGGCACAGTACGTAGCCAACCCTGGTAAGCGGATGTGCTGGGGAAGGACAGCAAACTAAACACAAAACGCAGTTACAGGGCAACAATAGCATTATTGGGTACTGGGGATTTGTGTGTTTCATATTCTTGGTTCTTTCGGTAAAGTCACGTAGAAGGGAAATAATAACATTTATAAAAATAAAACACTTTAATTTCCCTTCTACGTGACTTTACCGAAAGAACCAAGAATATGAATCCCTGCAGTCACGAAAGCTTTAAATCGAAGTTTGTGTGTTTGTTGTTGTTGCGAGTGCTTTAGCACCGCTGCCAACGCAGCAGCAGCAGCAGCAGCATCACCACCAAAACAAATAATAATAATAACGATGACGATGATGTGTTCTTCCTTCATTGTGGGGCAGTACTCGTTGTGAGATTGGCCATGGCCGTAGCGCGCAAGCACGGTACGGCACGGCACGGTACGGCTCGGCACGGCACGGCTCGGCACGGTACGGCTCGGCACGGCACGGCTCGGCATGGCTCGGCACGGCTCACTCACCGTGCAGCAGCTGCGACACGTGGCTCGCCTGCGGAACCGCGCTCGCGCAGTAGGCGGTGACCGTGAGCTCCTCCAGGGCCGCGCGGAGCTCCGGCTCTGCCCCGGGGGCACTCTGCACGGCCGCCTCCAGGGCGCTCCGCCACGCGTCGCTCTCCCGTGCCGAGTACTGTAGCACGGGCGCCGGCTCGCGGCTGCAAGGGTAGGGCCGGAGGAGAACGAGGAGAGATGAAGAATCGACACTGGTTGAGTGGAGGAGTGGACTAGGTTGTGCGATATTAACTGGTTTGGTGCTAATAGTGGCCACTTTCACCCAGGTAAGGGCCCACTGAGCTATACGGCTATTTTTCAGAAGCGACCTGGCTTTGTCACAAGGGAGCCTAACGGAGTGGCTTATCGTGTGGAAATTCACACCAGGCAAATACTTTAAACACATGTTTTTAAATGTGGAGGGAAAAACCGAAAAATTCCACGGGGAGAGAACATGCAAACCCCTAATATACATAATACAATTATTTTGGGGTTAGATCGCGTAAATATAAATGTGTCGTTAGATCCGCCACCACCCGACACAGCCAATTAGTAAGGGTTGTCACGTAAACAGAACGTGCCAATTCGTTACTCGTACAGCACACCGGTGTGTTGGAGAGCAAACATTTACAATCTGAGTACGACGTTTCGCCAACAATTACAACTGGCCTCATACAGGCGTTAGGGTCGGGATCGAACCTATTCGTGTAGTCGTAATATTCGCGTAGTAACCATAGAAAGTAGTCATAAGCAAACTAAGGAAAAAGCTTAGAGCCCCAAATATCTCAGGGAGTGGAAGAGGGGTGGGGGCAGACAACTGAATTAATAAATGCACCGAATATCAGCTCGAACTCATGAAAATATATTTTATTAGCTTCTAAAATATGTATTCTTGGTTCTTTTGGTAAAGTCACGTAGAAGGGAAATAATAAAATAAAAGAAATAAAAAATAAAAATTCTCACGACGTTTCTACGTGACTTTACCGAAAGAACCAAGAATATGAATCCCTGCAATCACGAAAGCTTTAAATCGAAATTTATAAAATATTTTAATGATTAACATTTTTTAAATAACTGAAATGTAATTAATTATCCCATTATCTGAATGAATTCAAACACCTGTGATATACCATTGGAACCTCATTTGCCAGTAAAAAATATGATGATTGGTTTGTTACCCTTCTATCTGGCAACAAAACTGACACCTTTTTTACAAGGAGTCATGTTTGCATAGACCACAATACCTGCAGTCATAATGCAAAAAAAAACATAACTCTGATG
>CM025607.2:16172614-16188961 GCA_014621495.2 Entosphenus tridentatus | reverse complement strand
TATTATTTTTATTATTTTATTACTTCCCTTCTACGTGACTTTACCGAAAAAACCAAGAAGATATATATTATTTGTTAAATATATGTATTGTTAAAGATATTTAATTCATATTTTTCGTTTATAACAGCAATTCAGTTGATGTCGATTACTGGTGATGAGTTGATACCATCAATTACATCCCATGTTTTGGTTTAATCGAGGGGTGGGATGTAATCCGGATTTGACCCCAGGGTCTCGGCCAGTGCTGATTGAGTGTTCGGAAAGGGGCGAATTTAACACCAAACCTTTCCCTTCGGGTAAAGCGCCTAAAAGTCCACAGAAGCCCAAGCAATATTTTAGGCTGTGTGATAGAGATTCGTCACCCAGGAAGGCAACATTGTCTCCATGAAGCCTCAAGTCAACCTTCGACCAATGGGAGGTCACTCATCCTCCAGTGCTGCCCCCCACAATGCGGAGCTTCTCCCAGCCGCCCGTGTTGACTCTACCAGGCCCCGTGCAAGTGCGGGCTCGATGGCTTCCTCGCTTGTTTCCTCTGCCCATAAACGACTGCGTCACGAAATAAATATGCTCACTGTTTCCGTTGAGCGTCTCGACACGCGGACACATTTAGACGCTTCATACATCCAAATTGTGTTGTATAATTGCATTGCATGTCTGAGATTACATACATTTTCAGGATGCGATGCGGGCCATGATTAATCACATTGCTTCAAGTATAAGGCAATGCAAATTCATTTCGAAGTTGCAATGCACTGATACATTTTACAGGGATGCTCTTCCAGGAAGGTTTGTTCAATGTACGAACTATGCACACACACACACACCTTTCCATGGACCCTTGCCACCAGTCGTGAATGTAGTAATTTTATAGTATGGATGAGAATAAATTGTAACATCATGCTGCTAACACAAATCACTGAATGGGTTCGTGCCTCCATATATATGGTCCTCAATAATTACCAAGAAGAGATATATCTCACAATGCCAGAAGGGGCTAGAATTGCACATAGCTGGCACAAAGCATTGGCCTTTCAATGTTTAACGTTCCGGGAAGGCTCACAGATTTCCCCAGGACAGCTACCCTCAACAAATAGAAGACGATCCTGGAAAAACCAGAACTGCTGGCAACCCATCCCCCATATATATGTAAAGACAGTACAGGGGACTAGCGGCCACGGGGGGTAATGACAGGTTAAGGGACAGACAGGGGACCGATCTGGGGTCTACGAGAAGGATTGATAATAGGGTGCTGCGGCCAAGTGACAGAAGGGAACAGGATCGAGAGCCAGCGAGAGGTTTCGAGAGTGGCCAAGCACCAAGGGGAGATGGCCACGCTTGGGATAGAAGGGGCCGAGAGGAGATGCTCAAAGGCTGCTGCTGGAGTGGGGCTCTTAGCTGTCAAGTGAACGCGTCGTCAATTAAGAACCACGAAAAGAGCAGTGTCTCCTGGAGTCGTTACATATGTATATGTATACCACGAGGCCAGATGTTGAGTGGGTAAGGGGTTACAATAAATGGCACATGCCTTCGAGCCGACAGTCATGAACACGCTTGTAAATTGAGTTATGCGTCACACCGTGGGTGTGTTTCCATTCCAACAAGCGGCCCGTTAATATCAGGATACAATAGACGTGATGATCTGATGGGGATGGAGGGGGGGGGGGGGTGACGCAATGGAGGGGTGGAGCAGTAACGCAGTGGCGCAAGTGTTTAGAGCACTGCGCTGTGAACTCGGTTGTCCAGGGTTCAGTTTCCAGTTTCAGTTTCATTTATTAGGAATATAACCCTGTGAGCCATGCGGCTCTTGACTCGAGTGCAAACGCAACAAATAAAAACATGAACAAGAAACATCTTAAAGTGACTACGCGCAACAGAAAAATCCAGGGAAAAAACTGCAAAGTCTTCCAGAAAAAACACCGCAATTCAAGCTGAGGTTCGACTCCTGGCCGAGGTTAACGTCGCGAGGGAGTGATGTCTGAACCCGCCCAGGCGTCCCCCTTTCACCTGTCCAGCGGGGTTAAGTATCGCACCTGTGGTCAAAACAACCCCGATGACCGACACGGTATGGGGTAGGGCCTTTATCCAGGTGAATGGGAGAGCAGGTTTGGCTCTAAATAGGCCATTATGTAACTGTATTTTAAAAAAAAATCAGTTGTGTCTCAGAATAAATGATTACGCGAGTCGCATTAAGGGCATTCGTATGAACAAGTGTCACCTCATCGTTCAGGATCAGAATGTGTATTGATACTGGAGGAATCCGATGAGCTATAAAGCTCGTTTTTCACAGATGTCCCGTAGGGGCAGGTCAGAACGTTACAACAAATAAAAAAACACGATAGGAGGGCAAAGTATAGGAAATACAAAAAAATACTTTAAAATATACAAATAAAGCCGACTGACGTATTTGCTTCTTTTTCAAAAGCGACCTGGCCAATCACAAATGATAGCTCGACAAAGTGGCTCATCACGTGGCAATCTTCACCGCAGGTTGGCAGCCACTTCGTAGTGCCGCAGTCCATTTCGTCTGCTTCTCGTGGTTTGCGTGACGAACTCATGCCCCCACAGTGCCAGATAAACACCTACAGTACTCACAACACTTTCAAGTTCACCATTGAACATCCCCCCCTCCTTCCCCTCCCTCCCCTCCCTCCCTCCCTCCCCCTATGCAATTTAAAACTTGCTTTATTTTTTTTATATACCATTATCATATTTTCACAACCAGGGAAATTGGAATAGCGACACAAAACCAGCGTAGATATATCGGCCTTATCTTGAGCACCACCAAACGCAGACGCATAACGCTCTGTGTGTGTGTGTGCTCTCTCTCTCCCGTCTTCGATGGCGTTATGTGGATACAAACAAACGTTCCATTTTTGTCAACGTATTCGGCAAACTTGTTGAACGTGTCCTCAATTATCGACGACGTTCTAAACAAAACGCTACGTTTGTTGCGCTATTAAAACAGTTGATACATCATACGAGGACACATCCACCCGACAGGTTTTAAACGCCTTCACTTATAAAAAATTAACCCGTAAAAACAAAGTTTTTCACTATAAATCTTTGATATGCGTGGCGGCTAGAGTCCTCTCGTCCTCTGGCTTGAGATGGCTGCCACCTATGGGTCAGATGATTGCATGGCAGCATTAAGCAATTGGTAATTAAATATAATATTTTTGTCCTAAAAAGTGTAAAATTTTGGGGAAAAAAATTCACGAACATTAATTGTCACGCACAACGAGTCTGTGTGGAAAATGTCAGCTCGATTGGATCACGGGAAGTGGATTAAAAAGCGACCGAAAGATTTGCACGGTCGTAAGCAAGCAAGCAAGTGAACTTAATATAAAGGATACAAAAAAACACTTGAATATGCTGCATTTTTAATGCGTTGTTGACGAGTACACGTGTACACGCTGCGTTTAATAAGCGGTGGAACAACACTTGCGCTTCGCAGCAAGGAGGGGTTCTGGGTTCGGTCTCGGGAGATTTTCATGACAAAATTGGACTGACAAAGAGGGCATGCGGTGTGAGTGTGCGTGTGGGAGCGGTGGCGCAGCGGTTAGCGCGCTGCGCTACGAACCTGGCCACCCGGGTTCGATTCCCGCTCACGGCCAACACCGGTGACGATTATCTGCACCGGCTCTGGGTCTCCCCTAGGTCGACTCAGCCTCCAATGAGTACCGGGTGCAATGAGTAAGCATCGCCACTGGGGAGACAAAGGCGGCCGGGCGTGGTTGCTGGCCACCCATCCCCTCTCGTGTGCCGCGTCGGCCTTTATAGGTGCTACTCGCCAACAGCACTTGCCCCAACACTATGTTAAGGCTATACGGGGGATCTGTATCTGTGTGTGTGTGTGGGAGCCACGCGATATGTCAGCGGCGAGGTCAATGGGAACACGGCAGCCGTTGTTCATCAATATTCATGGCTTCGTGCGTGCTCCGTACGTCTGATCGTTCACGGTGGGATCAATGGAGACGGTTGTTAATATGTTAATATTTCGTGAACGCAATTAGTGACCGAAACATATTCTGCAAATGTATGTTGTTGTTGTTGTTGTTATTATTATTACCACTACCCAACCAAGGACCAAACGCGTGAGGATGACGAGCAAACTCAGATGAATTAGTAAACTCAATGGAGACTGCAGCGATACACAGTCGACGTGTAGTTAATGAACATATTTACTAATTTAACTGCTTTGTTGACATCATAATAGTGGGGGTGGGGTAGGGAGGAAGGCGATTTCATTGCACACCTCTAACACGAACACCGTTTTCGTTGACTAGATTTAGTGAACCATCGAATGAAGTCCCACGTGCTGTCGTCGACGACGTCCCTTATGATCATGATGATGGGGTGACGTCAGAGATGACGACGATGAACGAGGTGGTGACGTCACAACGCGCTCAATTTCCTTCGCCACGCCCCCGGGATGGAACGCGCGCACGCACCACCCGTGCCAGATTGCAACTCCTCACTCCTTTCTTTTTTTACGATCAGTGGAAACAAGAAGATGCTCGGTGTAGTCGGCACTTTGCTTCGTTCATCATTTCGTAATTTTTTTTTTTACTTTGCTTTATGTAAACCCCCACCTCTCGCTCACTCTCTCGCTCACTCTCTCGGTCACTCTCTCGCTCACTCTCTCGCTCACTCCTTTCATTTATTTTAGCACCGTGGTTCTCCTGGTCACCCAACCCCCTGGTGCGTGGCACGCCGCGCCTTCATAGGTGCTCGCGAAGATCATTTGTCCCAAAAGTCTGTTCGAAGGTCGTTGTATTTGTGTGTGTGTACACATATTGAGTGAGTCTCAGAAATAGCGGCTTGCTTCAAGTGCGGGGTTTTCTGTGCCGGGACAACGGTGGTGTGCACCGCAAGGGGAAACTCGTGAATGATGTTTGTGTTCAGTTCGTTGTCCTTCCCACCGTGCACATCCGATTAGCACGATTGGCTACGTACGGTGCAAAAAAAGTTCAACATGCATATACATATTATTGGTTCTTTCGGTAAAGTCACGTAGAAGGGAAATAATAAAATAATAAAAATGTCAAACAATAAAAAAGTGAGAATTTTTATTGTTTATATTTTTATTATTTTATTATTTCCTTTCTACGTGACTTTACCGAAAGAACCAAGAATATGAATCCCTGCAGTCACGAAAGCTTTAAACAAAAAAATACATATACATGTTGGGCGTGTGAATGTATGTGTCACAGCAAATGAGTGTGGCTGTGATGTACGGGCAGTCCTCGTCTTACGAGCGGGTTCCGTTCCTGAGACACGCATTTGTGCAGGACTGTTGAGTTTGGGCAACCGCGAATGCTTACGATTGACAGAAGAGATATTGACGAGACATATCGATGTAGTGAGATGGGAGAAATGTAAACAAAGATATACACACACACACCGGGCCCGGGTTTATAGCCGAGCGGTGCTCATGTGGCGGCATAGCGGCCGTAGGATATCTTTAGTCCGGCGACAGAACTTGTCCCGCTGATCGCGGATCTGCCACGTTCATGAATCACACCCGTCAGCTCCGCAATCATTTCACATTCCTCGTCTGTCTCTCTTATCTATATTTGTGTTCTTGTTCCTCTCCATCTTCTTTGTGTGCGCTTGTCTGCCATCTCATTTTCCACTTCCATATTTCTCTCCTTGTCTTTCCATGAATCCCCCTCCTTCTCTCTCCCTTCTCTCGCACGTGGTTCTCTCTCCTCACCTCGCTCCTGCAATTCTCCTTTCAATCCACATTCTATTTGTCTTGGCGCTGTTGTATTTTTGTTAGCCCTCTCCATCCGGCCAGGCGTCTCCAGCGGTAGAGCGAGCGGTTCAGAGTCTGACAGTTGCGAGTTCAAACCCCGGTTAGGGGGGGCGGGGGGCAAGGTTCATTCAATCAGCCATCCACGGGTCAATAAAACGAGTGAGTACCACTATTGTGGGGAAATCAACAGCGGTCGTTCTACCGATCGACTCGCCCACGCTCGAGGCATATAGAATTGCCATCACTGGCTCAGGGATATTGGCAGGAGATGAAGCACCACGACGTGCATCGTTTGAGCAGGAAATCACTGTTGACTTTGACTCCGTGTGAAGATATGGGGAGGAATAAGATAACTTATTTTGTCTTTCTCAAACTCCTCGATATCGCACCCTTCTCGCCATTGCCTCTGCCGCTTTCAAGCCGTTCTTTCAACCTCAAGAAAACCTATCTCTCTCTCTCTGCATATCTCATATTCCACTCGCCCCCCCACCACTCCCTCCAGCTTAACTACGTTTTTCTTTCTGTGCATGACTCACCCTCTATCTGGCATCCTATCTGCCACGTCTGTCCTTCCACATATTGCCTTCTCTTCTGTTTGAGAAATTAAGCATTGTGTACGCTGTGCACGCGGCTTTACTCGCTGCGCGAAATGAAACATTGCTTGTGCGTCAAACGTTGCAATTAGTATGCGGTCACCGCGCCTTTGACCCAGGCTAGAGGTCGTACAGAGGTCTGATTCAATGTCACAGGTCACCAGGTTTGGCCTATCAGATTGATCTCTCACTTGACCGTGTACAGTGAAAAGTACTTACTGCTGAGCCAGGCCATCAAGCTTACAGATAGATAGACAGACATACTTACAAACAAATGCCTTTGCTTATACAGCATAAAGGTATGTATTTGTTAATGAAGTTTTAGTAATGTGTAACAATATTTGGATGTTATTAATCGCAATTTGGATTGGGAGTGAGTTTAACACGTAGGCTTTCGCGACCAATATTATTCATTGCAACAACGGTGTTTGGGTTAGATCACGTAAGTATCATTGGGCGATTCTGCAAAAATTGCTAGTTTATGTAGTTACCAGCGAAACGTCACAGTACTCAAATTGTAAATGTTGTGGATTTACTCTCCAACACACCGGTCGGCTGAAGTAGTACATAATTGGCACGTTTGGTTAACGTGACAAACCTTACTCATTGGCTCTGTCGGGTGGTGGAGGGTTATGACACATTTACACTTATGCGATCTAACCCAAAAACCTTTATTATGGTTTTGGAGAGCATTGCATAACATCTATAATGTGATTGGTTTCCGAGAAAGCTTTTATCTTGGAAGATTGTGTGTGGCTTCTGCGGTTCTGTTTGTGTGTTGACCTTCCCCCGTATCTCCGATTCTCCAATTAGCACGGTTGGCTATGTACGGCGCGAAAGAAGTTCAACATGCATCCAACAAATGGCAGTACTCATGTGGAAGCGAAACTCGAAGCCAAGGGGAAGAAGAAAATGCGTCTTGCATCTGTGTCAATAAATAAATCTGAACCACACCCGTCAGCTTTACCGAAATAACCAAGAATATGAATCCCTGCAGTCACGAAAGCTTTGCATTTAAAAAAATACAGAGCCGTAATTCTGAATACAAACCGGACGGTCAGCATTATCCTGCACAGGACTCACCCAGTAAAAGTAATGTGCACGTGCTGCACGCCCAGAGGCTTTAGGGGATGTAGCCTTGAAGCCTTGGATTTTGAAGGCTCCAAAAAAAAAGAAACAGTTCTGTATCATAATCGAAGTACGTATGAATCTTGACTTTAAGCTTTCGTGGCTGCAGGAATTCATATTCTTTGGGTCTTTCGGTAAAAGTCACGTAGATAGGTTAAACAAATTTAAATAAACCAAAAACTACACGATGTTTCGATCGTATGTACGTTGAACTTTTTCGCACCGTACGTAGCCAACCGTGCTAATCGGAGGCGCGGGTTGAAGGACAACAAACTTACGACATGTTTGAAAACGCAACACTATAGCACTGTGATACATCTGTAACTAAATGAGAAAGTAGTCATTAAAGCCATTGCATCACGATGACCAATTCATTATATGCCGAAATATAAAAAAAGCTTCATTCGTTTTAATTTTACTTTTGTTTAGCTTTACAAACATTATATCACGTTTACAAAAGCAGAACTGAAGTATCCAAGGTATATAGCGACAGAGTGTTTGGCATTGCACGTGGGTAGTGGCCGTGATGGCGGCGGTGGTGGTGAAACGGCGGAGAAACGGAATGTGTAAAGAGGAGACTCCAAATCTACAACAGCCCCGGGGTCCCCATCGAACGTAATTTGGCCCTGTCTTCTCAGCCTTCCCGTATCAGCCTACCCCACGACACGTACCCTCTCAAAGGACACCACCTCCCTCGATTGGAGCCGCGGTGGCGAGATGTTAACTACCTCGCCTGGTACGCAGGAGGTCGATCCTGACACCTGTATATTACGCATGTATACTTGGAGTTTGCATGTTTTTTTTCCCCGTGGATTTTTCTCCGGGTCCTCCGGTTTTTTTCTACCTCCACATTTAGAAACGTTGAGTTTCGAGTATTTGTCTGCTTTATATTCTCACTTCGTTGAGCTATCATTTCTGATGGCCAGGTCGCTTCTGAAAAAAGAGCTACTGTGTAAGAGCTCGGCCTTACCTGGTAAATTAAATATTTTTGTTTCGTTTCGTTTATCGTGAGATTTTCGAATTGGCGCTCGCTAGTAGCTGCAAGTGGCACCAACCAGTCAATCTCCATCATCAGCAAACACCCAAACCCCGAGTCTTGTCTCGATCTCCCTGCTCTCACGACATCGCTATTTTCATTGTTTTTTTCAGTAAAGTCACGTATGTAGAAATAAATTAAATTCAAATAAATATATTTTTCATAAGCCACGACGTTTCGAACGCAACACAAGCGATATTTTAAATTACGTGACTTTACCGAAAAAAACAATGAAAGCTTCAATCCTAGATTATCTCTATTTTCATTGGTTTTTTCTGTAAAGTCACGTATGTAGAAATAAAATACAATTTAAATAAATAAAATTAAATTCAAATAAATCACGACGTTTCTAACGCAACACAAGCGATATTTTACATTTTTATTTTATTTCTACATAACGTGACTTTACCGAAAAAAACAATGAGTATAATTTCTGCAGTCACGAAAGCTTCAATCCTAGATTATCTCTATTTTCGTCGACATTTCTCTCATCTCACTGCATCCTGTGACCCCCTCTCCAATCTGCTCCGTGATGCCCCTGTGCAACCATCCCCTATTTTGAAGGCGCTCCTGGTTCTGCCCTGACCTTCCACGGCTTTCCGCAGTGGCAGCACGGGGCATTAAAGCAAACCAAGCCAACAGCGTTGGGCCCCAATTAGCTGAATTGGCAACTGGATTCATGAAACAGTAGGTGCGTTTCAAATATCAGCTCAACTCCAAATCATAAATACAATGATCTCATCAACATAAACACGTCAATTATTGACTTTCATATCTCTCTCTCTTCTGCTCATCTCACTGAATCTATATCTTTGTTTACATTTCTCCCATCTCGCTACATCTATATGCCTTGTCAATATCTCTTCTGTCAATCGTCAACATTCGCGTTTGCCCAAACTCAACAGTCCTGCACACATGCGCGTCTCAGGAACGGAACCGGCTCGTAAGTCGAGGACTGCCCGTACATCACACCCACACTCGTTTGCTCTGAAACATACATGCACACGCCCAATATGTATGTGTGTTGAACTTCTTTCGCACCGTACGTAGCCAACCGTGCTAATCAGAGGTGCGATTAGCACGGTTGGCTTCGCACACGCGGTGGGCTACACACACACACACACGCAGGTGCAATTGCTACTCACGGACCGACCATACCTACACACTCCCAAATGCACACAGGTACACTCACCAGCCTCTCTGTCGTGACATTTCGCTGTGGATTTCGTCATTTGCAAGGTGGGACCCAACATCAGTTTCAACCGAGGAACCTCCCAGGGGGGGCCAGCACCACCCACTGTTGACATGCCCTGCCTTCCGATGTCCTGGAATATCATTCTCTCCCCAGCCATGCCAGGTCCTCGCGTTCCCTTGCGCTCACCCCCCCCCCCCAACCCCACACACAAGGTGCAGCAGGTGAGTGTTGTTCCGGGGGGCGCACTCATTGCACACACGAAGTGCTCGCCACGAATGAACCACGACGCCTCGCTGATCTCGCCAAGGAGCGTACACCGTCATCACGAGAACTCCGCTCATCCTCGCAGCAGCAGCAGCAGGAGCAGCAGCAGCAGCAGCAGCGACTTTTGGCTGCTAGCCATCGAACAAAGACGGGTTCCGCATCGCGCGCTTTCAGATGCGCTTCTGGGGCCGTCTGGAACGCTCTTCCTTCCAATATTAGGAAGACACTGGAGCCATGTACTTTTAAAGATAGATTGAAAACCCATTTATTTAGAACTGCTTTTTGTGTTTATCTTGTTGTCCTTTCCCCCCGCACCTCCGATTAGCACGGTTGGTAACGTACGGTGCGAAAGAAGTTCAACACACGTACAATACGTACAGAGCGGCTCTGGCCCTGAGAATGACCGAGGGGGGGGTTGGAGCGGGAGTGCGGCTGGGTTCGCGCTCGCGGCGGAGATTGCGGAGGTCTGGCAGTGCCCAGATAACGCAGTCAAATATCAGGAAGTTGCTGCTTCTCACACACACACACGCGTGCGTGCGTTTTATTCATGGACTTGTGTTAATATGGTGGCCGTGACTGGATTTTGCAATAGCATCAATGCAGAGTGGAACAAGTGTTTGCTGTTGTTTTTTTCGTTCACTGTAATAAATAATAAAGGTTCTCTATGCCAGCGCTAGGCCAGTCCTTAATTTCACTTCACTCTTGAGGTCGTTTGGTCACGGTTTAAAGTTGTGCCTCGTGGCGACGGAGAGGTGCCGACGAGTAGCGGCGAGTCGTGGGGCAGAGACGGTGTTGACGACTCGTTCAGTGGACCTCGCCGTTCACTGTTGAATCACACCAGGTGAGTCGAAGGTTTGCACCGGGTGAGTCCACGTCCAGGTTGATTATCCCTCGAACGGGCAGCTGCTGGAGCAGCAAGCACGTGTTCGCTCGGCGACACGACGTGAGTTGGAACTCTCTCGTGCAGAGACGTTCAACGAATGCTACCGTAGCTGTTAACGTCAGGAACCTAACGCTGCACGTTTGTTTTCGGCCTTTTATTTGTATCTAAGCGAATGTCACAGTCCCGTAATACAGCGGCGCTTGTTGGTGGTGCAACGTTAATGACTGGACATCCGTGAAGAAGAGCTTTATAGCTCGTCGGATTCCTCCAGCATAAATATTCTCATTCTGCAATAATACAGGTTTTTTTTGGGTTAGATTGCGTGAATATATAAGTGTGTCATTCAACCCGCCACCACCCGACACAGCCAACTAGTAAGGGTTATCATGTGAACAGAACGTGGCCAATTCGTCACTAGTACAGCAACACCGGTGTGTTGGAGAGCCAAGCCTCAACATTTACAATCTGAGCGCGACGTTTCGCCTGCAATTACAACCAGCTGCATCAGGCAACAGCCAGATTTGTGGAGAAGTCCTCCTGTTTCGTTCCTTAAACAGAGGGGTAGCTGTGATGATGTGACTTGTATTTTCTTCTTCGTCCCTCACATTTGTAATCGCGGGTGCATATACATAATTAATTGATTATCTAGATTGTAAACTACTGAAAATAAATTAATAAGGTGTAGAGTTTGGTGGGGGGGGGCGTGTGGATTTTCTTTGGGTCCTCTGCAGTCCGACCCTGCACATGTAGAAACACGCGTTCAGAGTCTTTGTCTGCTGTAAATATTCACGCGATGAGCCACTTCGTTGAGCTATCATTTGTGGTCAGGTCGCTTCTGAAAAATAGCTACATAGCTCAGTGACCCTTACCTGGTAAAAAACAATCATTGTTCGATTTAGTTCGATTATACATCTCTTCTTCTTGGTTCATTCGGTAAAGTCACGTGGACGGGAAATAATAAAATAATAAAAATAAAACGTAATAAAATACAATTCTCACGACGTTTCGGCCACAACGCAAGCCGAAAACGTCGTGAGAACTGTATTTTATTATGTTTGATTTTTATTATTTTATTATTTCCCTTCTACGTGACTTTACCGAAAGAACCAAGAAGATGAATCCCTGCAGTCACGAAAGCTTAAATCGAAATGTATACATCTCTTGTTTATCTCTTCCAATGTTGCTGCATCATCCACCCAACTGGAGCATCTTGTCTTACTCTATCTCCATTCGCTATCTTCTGGATTCATTCGTCTCGTCTATCTCGATCAGCTCTGGCTCCTCCTGGGTGCCTGTTTAGGGAGAGTACCTGGTGTCTTACCTGATACCACAATGCGATATTCGCTGCAATCCTACTTGGTATCTTACCTGATATCACAATGGGGTATTCGGTGCAATCCTCCATTCAAATCAAGATCGGGAATCACAATTGCAAGGCTCAAGTCAGCGCCGAGACTCGTGAAGTCAAAGTGTAGAATTAAAATCTGGCATTCACAAGGCGATCGCTAAAACACGTGGCGCTTCTCACAATGCCATGGCCAAAACTAATGTTGGATCTCCCATGGAGGCTCGGCCAAATAAAGAGGAGATTAATGGCAATGTACAGGATGTTCATTGTTGATATTATCGCTGTCACTGATAGGACCAAAGCACCCAAAATGTGCCTGATTTCATGAGATTGTGGAGACTAAGCCAGGTTGAGGCTAGATAGTGCTTGGACGTGCGACCACAATTCACAGTAGGTTGTTATAGGCTGCTGCGGGGCTATGTGGTGGACAGCAAAGAAAAAAAACATTGTTGTACTGTGCTGTATACTCACACGTCTATGCTGCCCAAGTTTCAGCAATTCACATGGGCCAGCTCAGACAAGTATGGTCAAACAAAGCCCATGGGGAGGTTTCTCATCCAGCAGTGGATTGAAAACGGGGCTGTTTGCACGTGCGCATGACAGTGAAATATGCAGCGCAATATTTATAGAGCAATGAGCATGGCAAACCTGCCATTGACACGAAGAACACAGGAATCAGATTCAGCCATGGTTGCAATGTGTCAGACTTGGGTTGTCAGCATGTATCAAATAAACCAAGTTGATTTCTAACACGTGTTGGCTCCAGTGCCGCCATGGATTTGCAGAACAATAAATATTCGCGTTGTGTGAAATGTATTTCCCCATCAAATGCTGGGTGGGGGTTTTTTCGTGGTTTTAAGTGCAAAGGATGCAATCTGCAATGGGACGTTTTATTTTTGCTCTGTAGATGTTTCAATCGCTTGCCTTAGTATTCTTGGTTCTTTCGGTAAAGTCACGTAGAAGGGAAATAATAAAATAATACAAATAAAACAATACAATTCTCACGACGTTTCGATTGCAAAACAAGCAATCATCATCAGGTGTGAAAACCACAGCAAGAAATTTGGAAAAAAGTGGCGGTGTTGCAATGGAAACGTCGTGAGAATTTTATTGTTTTATTTCTATTATTGTATTATTTTATTATTTTATTATTTCCCTTCTACGTGACTTTACCAAAAGAACCAAGAATATGAATCCCTGCAGTCACGAAAGCTTCAAATCGCTTGCCTTAAATTTGCGCTTTCGCGATGGAATACTCCGGATTTAGAAGGTCTTAATATCCCTTATGTAAGCAAATGGTTAGCCATGGGTTATTAATGCACATCCTTCGTGTCTTTCGAAAGTAATTTAGTTAGTGAAGAATAATTATATTTGTCCGTGGAACGATTCTTGGAACATTGTGCAGTCGAACCACAACTGCGGTCACTTCAGTGGAATGAGCCTCCGTTTAACGAACACCGACACGTTGCCATGGCACAATGGGCAGCACACACTGGATTTACCAATCAGAGGTCATAGGTTTAATCTCCGTTCCATACGGCACTTGAAACAATGTTGCAAGATTGTTAAATTCCGAGCAGTGTGAATTGGGGCCGCACATTTTAGTCGAGCGGCGGGTTGGGTGTGGTGGGGATTAAAGTGTGGGTTGCCTCTACCTCTTCCAAGACGTCTGGCTAGCATGGAAGAGTAGGCCAAAGACCCTGCACAGGGGCTCTCTGTATACAGCTGCCTCGAGCGGCAGGTCCCTTCCATCAGCAGTGGTGTGAGCAAGCAGTTGCAGGGCTGCCCCTTTACTTAACACCAGAAAGTGCACATTGGTTGCACGTACGTATGTTTGTTGAGTTTCCTTCGCACCGTACATAGCCAACCGTGCTAATCGGACGTGCGATTTCTGTGTAGAGTGGTTCTCGGGTTTATACGTTGTAGCCCTTCACAAAGGGGCAAGGATAACAACAACAAAATTATGTTTGTGGAGTTATTGCTACCTGGCCAGAGAACATGCTTTAATATGCGGTGAACTAACTTCTTGAAATCAGTCTTGTTACCATTTTGGTGAGGCAACCCGATATTTTTGTGCGCATGTGCAATCATATTGACACATTTTTTAACGTTCCAACGATTTTTAGCACAGATTATGTGAGTCTTTCTATCATCATCTTTTTTTTATTTCGCATATTACTGTCTCTCTACAATTTTCCTCCCCTTCTTTGAAGCCCCCCCCCCCCCCCCCAGTGGCCGGGCCTCTACTCGTGCAGTCTGCACACGAATTTGGGCGCTTTGTAAGGCCTACAATTGGTGCCCAGAATTCCCACAAATGTTACACATGATGATCCTGCGTTCATGCCAGCAGCACCTATCTCGATTGGCCACTTTCACAAAACTCAAGTATGGGTAGCTTATATTAGTAGGAACCTCCTGGTTACACCAGCCCACAGGGGATTATTGTGTCCGTCGTGCAGGGAAGGGAAGGTGGGGAGGGAGGGGCTGGGTGGGGAGGGTGGGGAGGGGCTGGGTGAGGAGGGTGGGGCTGGGTGGGGGGTGGGAGGGGTGGGGCTGGGTGGGGAGGGGCTGGTCACCCCGTGGTGCCCTTATAAAACTCAACGTTTAACCTACTCACGCCGGCTTGTGCCCGCCCTCACAGTCAGGCATATTTACGGAATACACCACGCCGCCGTTGACCCTGGCCATTGACCGAGCAACCCAACGTTCCTACCAGCTCCCTCCGCAGGAATGTGTTTGCCAGTTCGGTTGTGAACATTGCCATAACTATTGTCGGAGTCACAACCGTTTGTGGGTTTTTTTTTTACCCTAAAAAGGTCCTGGGGTCGAAGTTTCCACTGAATATTTTTTTTTATATATACCTAGAAAAACAAATGTTTTAGGAAATAAATATTTTTTGCTTTAAGATGCAACAGCACCGCGCATTGTGCCCCACGAACATCTTCGGGCTGCAGCTGTGAGTGTGGGGCGGTTCGACATCCGGCAAGCGAGAGTATAAATATCGCGACGGTTTGAGGAAGCGGTGCAGCGTGGTGAGAGTTGCGACGAGCGAAATCGCGCGAGTCTGCAAATGCCGCCTGCCTCTGCGTCACACCGTGAATGCACACAGACGTTCATGGTTAAATTTCGATTGAAAGCTTTCGTGACTGCAGGGATTCATCTTCTTGGTTCTTTCGGTAAAGTCACGTAGAAGGGAAATAATAGTAAAATAATAATCGGAAAGACAGCCGTGTTCTTCACCTGAGGACGGCTGCTTGCGTTGTGGCCGAAACGTCGTGAGAATTGTATTTTATGTTTTATTTTTATTTTATTATTTCCCTTCCACGTGACTTTACCGAAAGAACCAAGAAGACGTTCATGGTCGAGGGGAACTTTGTCTCTCCTCAGTTAAATGTTGGTCACGTGACGGCCTTCTCTCGTACGGGCACCGCGAATTTCGCGTCGAACGGGGCCAGAGGACTGCATCTCGGCATTGTTACAGTTGATAACGTCACCTCGACGTGAAGTGATATCGGTTTAATATCGCGCAATTTGGACCAAGGCAGCTTCTGATTTGCTTCAAAATGATAAAATATCGTTTTCCGACCGGGTGAGGAATGTCACAGTTTGGCTCTGTATTGTCTGGTGTAATCCCAGGGTCAGCGCATCTCCGATTAGCACGGTTGGCTACGTACGGTGAGAAATAAGTTGAACATACAGCACATACATACGCACATACATAAGGACCACTGGGGGTTTCGTTGTGCCCGTTGCGATAGGCGGCGGTGGCAGGTAGCTGGAGGCTCAGCATGTTCACCAGCTTGCACGTTCAAACGTCGCACGTAATGGTACAGCAACATCTCTAGAAGCCGGGACTCGGCTCTCGAGAGAGAGAGAGACAGACTTTTGACTGTTTAAACCACTTTAATGCCGTCAGCAGCAACAGCGCTGGAGGCGATTCCGAGAGAGACAGAGTGCACGCGCAAGGTCACCAACTAGCAGAGCACGTGCCAGGCGACTCGTGCGATCGGTGAATCTGTGCAATTACATTTTTAGGGGCCGTCCATAAATGACGTCACGCACCTAGGAGGGGAGGGGGGTCAGACATTCGTGACGATGTGTGACGAGGTGGGGTGGGGGGGGTTTGAGAAATGTGACGTCAC